>CM057141.1:10983730-11458478 GCA_029964075.1 Patiria pectinifera
ATTTCAAGTAGCTACACAGTCACTGAGAGAGCTTTTTTTTTTAAAAAATCATCGCGCCGCCGCCATTTTTTTCCTACGTTTTTTAAAAAATTTCGAGAGACTGTTTGACTGTTTGTTGAATACACGTGACTATTTACTGTACCGAGTTGTGCTATAAATACATATGATATGCGCGCGCGTAACGCGTGTTTTTGTGGGAAATGGAGAGCAGGGCGCAGCGGCAGCTGCAGCAGCGGATAGATATGGTCGCCGCGCGCGCGATGCATCGTGAACATACGATGAGTTTAGAGTCGTGAAAACGCAGGACTGTTATTGAATACATTCAGGATGTCATTTTTACCACTTGCTTATTATCAGGAGACAATATGGGCTTGCACACATTTGGTAAAGATGTGATCCTGTTGGCTCTGTCCATGTGCATGTACGAGTCAGTATAAACACAATGCTTTATTGGCTGTCTTCTGAGTAGGACTTTATTGGTGTACGTGGATTTTTCTACTTGTACTGAATAATTTTATGTAATAATCTCCCATTTGATGTACCTACAGACATGAGAAAGAGCGGACTTTATTGCGAGAGCAGCGGAACCAATCAAGAGGGGACCATCACCATAGCAGTAGACCGCCCCCTCTGGTGTCGCCAGTGCGTCCATCTCGCGAGGAAATATACCGCCATAAACTCTTCAACAACCACCGGCCCGCGAGCCAGGACACTGTCATTCCGCCGCAGTACGACTACGAGAGGCTCAACAGCGTCGACCGGATTCTCTTGAACGATAAGTCGTCGGTTGCAACATCGGCAAATGCAGCGACAACGTCAGCGGCGGCTGAGAAAGCTTGGTATGAACAGCAGCGCAGCTTGATGGCCAACCGGGTGCAGAGTCCTCACGGAAACGCGGCTAGGGAGTTTGACCACGAGGCACGCGCTGTCGCCAACAGTCACGGCCCGCCGCCGCCGCAACCGGCAACTGCACACAACAAGTCGTCTCATCTGAGTCAGTATGACTACGACCGGCCCCATGCGGAGTTCAACTACCACCTGCAGGAGTTCTATCGGATCAACCAGCAGGCACGGGAGCTGCAGAACTCCCACAGTGGGGACCAGCTGCCGCCGCCACCCACGGTGCAATTGAACGAAAACGGGGAACCGGTGGTGTCAAAGCTAGACCTCGAGGGCCGCCAGCGGTTGGAGACTCGAGCCAACGGCATCTACATTTCTAGCGAGAGTGAGTCGGACAGTGAGGAAGAGACTGAAGTTAAGAGGGAACGATACCGTAAGAGGATGCACAGAATTGTCAGAAAGTCCTGCATGACTCTGGATGATTCAGAGAAGAAGACCAACTTCTTCCAAGTCATGGGTCTGGTCACACATGGGAAGAAAGAAGGTAATATCACCCGTAACAAACTGTTTTACAAAGTCTTCCAAAAAGTGTTTATTGCCGTACCCCTCCATGTACGCACTCGGTATCTGCTCATTTGATCATATCCAATGCTGTTCAATTGCAGTTTGATTACATGTGTTAATGGATATAAAAAAGTATCCCAAGTGCAAATTGCTTATGTGAAGATTGGTGGCAATTTTTCTAACCTAAGGTGTTGGCTAGAGACAGTGCAAAGTCAATGGAGATAATCTGATTGTGTTTTGTGTATTCTTTTAAGAATTATGTCATTCATACAATGCAGTCATACCTCATAATTGCCCACTTTTCAGTTTCCTACTTTTCCAAATTTCCTACTTTGGAGTTTCTAACTGATCAATATATAAATTTTCACTGTTCAGATTTCGAAATGGACCAATTTCCAACTTGTTATCCTTCCAACTCAAAAAGGTTCAGCTTTTATCATCCCAACTTCAAAATTTCCAACTTTACGAATTGTTACTTCCCAATTACTAACGGTCCAATATTCAACTGTCTGTCTTTCCAAATTGAAAATTTCCTTTTGTCCAAATTCCAACCATTTTTTGTTCAGAGATAAACGAGGAAAAACGGAGAAAACGGCGGATATGGCTGAAGGAGGACCAGCCCACAGCCAAAGTCAGACGGCCTTCGTCGGAACCAGCCAGTCTGCTGCCCTCGCCGGCCAAGCTGAGCCAGGAGGACTTCCAACGAGAGCTGGACTACCCCCACAAGTGCCGGTTCCTGCGCGGCCTGGGGCTGGACGTCGTGGGACGAGACAAACGGAAAGGTGCGTGGTCGGGATTTATTGTTGTCAAAATGGCTGTAGGAATCACATTGGGTTCATTCCTTTATCACTGGCCTTTGGGCCAATGCTGGCAACAAACCAAAGGTTTCATCCATTTCAAAAAATTCATTTTGAAACTTAGCACACAATTCGACACAATTAAAAGTATTTGCAAATGCGAGTTCTGCAGAATAGTACGAATAATGAATATTTTCATGCTGCCATAAAATTTGCTTTTCATTCATTTTTAAATAAAAAAAATATATATACAGTGGAACGTCACTATCATGAACAGCACGGGATCCACAGAAATGTTTGTAATAGCGATCGTTAGGTATAGCAATTTTAAGCTGCCAATGCTCCAATACTCACTTTTTAATAAATACCGGTAGCACTCTTCAGAACTTCACCCTGCACGCCCTGGTAGTTACTGAAAGACGACTTTTAACACGTGCCGAGTATTGAATTATGTAATTACACAGTTTTTCAGTTTTTAAGCTTACTACCTACTACCTACCTACAGCAATGGGTAGCTTTCCCTTCTATTCCTTGGGGAAATAATAGCCAATTGTCGCTCTTCTGTTGACATTTTTCAACAACAATGTTCGGTTTGTTTTGTAAACCAAAATCGAGAGCCAAGGATGATGTTTGGTATAGCGGAGTGTTTGGTATAGCCGTTGTTTGGTATAGCCGTTGTTTGGTATAGCGACGTTCCACTGTTTTTGATTCCACGAAGCTTCTGGAACAATTCCATCAACCGTGTCCTCTACAGGGAATCAATTCCTCAAAAAGGTGGAATCGAGATTCCGCTTCAGAGCTTGTCATCGACATGAATTGATTATGGTGCAGAATTGCTCCAGCCTAGCGCTGTGTGGTTTTCTATTGCAAGCCAAGGAAAGAGATATTGTGATTGCACTAACCGTTTTGTGACCTTTGATACAAATTGTATCATGAAACATCTTACCTTGAACATGGGATGCCAATTTTTCAATCTTTCTTTTCCCCCCACCACTCTTATTTTTTTAGAAATGGAGAAGGCACGAGCAGCTGTTGAGGTGTACCGGATAAGGCAAGCCAAGAAGAAAGAGGCAGCAGCGACTGGAGAAGAGGCTAAGGGGAAATCGGAGTCTGCAGCCGGCGGCTCTGAAACGGCGCAGACACCGGCCGGCCCAACCAACTCCGGTACGGATGCGGGACGTATTTGATTTACTTGAGACAAAAGCTTGTGTTTCAAGCATTTAGCTTTTGGCTGACATGGTTTGTGGTCTAGGTGCTATTTGGTTTTGGTATAGGTTTGGCTGGGATAGGATTCTGGTCCTGTGCAGGGATAGCTCAGTTGGTAGAGTCCTGGAACAGTGTCCAGGAGGTCGCAGGTTCCAATCCTGCCCCAGTCAATTTCTTTGTTCTAGTCAATTTCTTTCCCGTTTGGTTCTGATGTGAACCCTGTCAGTTTCCTTTTGTGGTGTATTTGATGATTTATAATATTTGACGATTTATAATAAAAGGCTGTATCTTTGAGTGATCGCTGATGCTATTTCATACTGGTAGGTCTGTGACATTTCTAATGTTGCTAGTATCGGAACTTTGGACATGATCCCTTGCCATTTGGCACATACAGGTTTATGCCTCCTGACTAGCACCCCACAACACTGACTTTGACACGTAGTGAGACCTCCAACATAGGGTTGGATAGCTTAGTTGATAGAGCTCCGGTACGCTAATCCAGAGGTCGCAGGTTCAAATCTCAGTCCATTCAATTTAATTGTTCTACCAAGTGTTGAATTTAAGTGATCAAAGTCAGTTACCCCAATGTTTGATGAAAAATGAATTGGGTCATTATTTTTCTTGCCATCAAACCCAGGTACTGATAGCAAAGCAGAGAACTCAGAAAATGCCCAATGCAAGACGGCTGTCGGCGAGACTTTCCCCAACCATTTGGTGTCGTCACCCGGGGCGCAAGCCCACCTGAAAAATGAGAGGACATTGCTGAGCGGGGGTAGTAGCACTCCCCAGACTCGGACCCCGGACAATATGCTGCACGGCCGGCAGTCGACGCTGTCCGAAAAGGACATAAAGAAAGAACCATCTGTGAGCAGCGAGAGAGCAGACTTGCCCCGATGCGGCAGCAAGGGCAGTGCCGCGGCACTCGCTGACCAAAAGGAAGCATTGCCCTTCTCAGCGGCCGCCTTGCTGTCACGGGGAGGGCCAGCGACAGCAACGGCGGCGGGGAAATCGTCCCAGTTTGAAGGCTTTGCCCAAGAGTTCCATCAATCTGTACTGAGGACCACTCAGGAGGCCATGGCTCATCAGAGGGTGGGTACCACTGGCCCCAACCTACTCCAGGTAGACCCCCAGAGACGGGACAAGCATGCCCATGCCGGCCTGACGAACTCAAACACTGAGGGCACTGGCCCGAGTAGGAATAACGCCCCGGCATGGCCCAAGGGGCAGCTACAGTGGCCTGGTGTGGAGGCTGTCATGGATTCATATCAAAGACATGCAAAAGGTAAGGTTTGATTTATGGTGTTTTGTCTTGAATCTGTCAGGAATTTTATCAAGAAAGGGCCACCTCATATGCATTGTAGGGTATTAAGGGTATTATGATCAATACTCTGTGCGTACAGCGCTAGCATAGGACTTCTGCGCTAGCCCTGTAAGCTGTTGTGGGAAGGCCTCAAAATCCTTGCCAACCCATGAAATACACTGTTAGTGTTAGCACAGAAACTTTCTTGGAAAGTTAGCAAAGATTTTTCACAGACGGTATAAAGGCTTGTTTGTAGTGCACAAGAATGCGATGGGTTGCGAAACATTTGATGCAGAGTTTGCCAGAGTTGCACAACTTGGGAATGTGAAGTACGACTTGCCTTGTCTTCACGGATTTTGCATTTGTCTTCGCTTTTGCGCTGAGAACTCGCCTACTGTACAGCAATGAAGGGTCTCTCGTATCACAGGCAATGAAAAGAAGAACATGGGACAAGTTTTTGTCGTGGAAATTCAAGGCTTTTCCTTTTTTCTCCCCCTGTGGTTGACAGAGCAAGAGTTGGAACGGAGTGTGTTGCTAGACCAGCAGAGCAGACTGAGAGTATGCAACGGTGAGCTGACCAGTGCAGCCGAACAGCTCCGACTTAAAATGGCTGTAAGTATTTTCGTCTTCACAGCATTCTTTCTACCTTCAATGTTTAGAGTTTTTACTTTTCGAGTTTGGCAAACGGTGATCTGTGAAAAAGGCAGATGTGTTAAAACTGACACTGAGTTTGATTGTCATGCTAGGCCCTGCGAACGTGCCGACCCAAAATGGAACGATAATGTCAATTGAAAAAAACTGTTGTCAAAATGGCGGCACCCTGTATGCAAATCCAAAAAGTGTTGCTGTTTGGATAACAGTTTTTACGATCCTAAAAAATTTTTTTTTTAAAGTTAATTGTTACTGGAAGCCAAATGTTGCCAGTACTATGTGAACTTAATGCAGATGTGGAAAACGGAAAATTTTGTTGCGTTTATTGTGTGTCGGCCATTTAGGAAAAACAAACAAATATAGCGGGCGACTTGGGAAGACCATTTGCCTTTGTTGTAGATGTTTGCCGAAACTGCTGGCAAACAGTAGGTCCCACTTGTTTGTATGGGCTCCTCGCGCCAACAAAAGAGGGTCGTGTTTTTATCACTTTTGAGAGCCCCATGGACGGGGACACAGCGTGTGTGTACTGTACTGTACTGTACTGTACTGGTTCGCGCGCAAGGTACTCACAACTTCCTGATTGTGCCAAAGCTATTAGCCACAACATCTTCGCGTGAGCGTCAGGCGTCTCGGTGTGCTAATACGTTCGAATTTAACTTCCGATGGTCTCCCAGACTAATCCCTGCCCCCAATAACTTTGGATCAGTCTAGGTCTCCCCCAACTCTCCTTTTCTGGTCGTTGAAGGAGTACTTGTGCACAGAGCCCATGATAGTGGAAGGCACCCTAGTCCTCACATTGCCCACTGAGAATAAAACTGAGTGGCACTTGTCTTAACTCCTCCACCCCTTCCTTACCCCCATAGGACCTGATGGAGAGAAAACAGTTATTGCATCGGGAGCAAGAAGCCTACCTCAGGGATCTACACCATCTACAGAAATATGTGTATGACATGAGGAAGTAACGCCATCAACCATAGTCCGGGGCCACTATCCATTGTACAGGGCCACCACCATAGCAACCACTAAAAAAAAATGTAATGCAAAAAAATTTATTTAATTCAAAGGGGCCATTTTTTGAAGAAAAAAAAAATAAGAGTGTAAATATTCGGTATGTCTTTTAAGAGTTATTTGTCCATGTTGTTGTTGGGTTTTTTCTTCTTCTTTTTTGTTTATTTGAGGAGAAAAATGTGGCTTTAAGTTAATAATTTAAGAAATGATAGAGAAGATTTTACTCTTTCTAGAACACTTCCTGAAAGTTTTTCTTTTTGTTTTTGTGTCCATGCATCAAGTGACTACCAGTACTTGTCTGTACATTATACAGGGCCACTTACTGGTTTATAATGTATTTTAGACTTAATCATGAAAAGGTTATGTACATTTTGTTTTAGTTATTAAAAGCAGGAGACTTTGGTATATTATTCGGGGAAGAAGTGCAATTGGGGAGATGTTAAATGAAAAACCCCCCAGTAATTTATTACAATGCAAATTGAATGCATTAGTATCAGACATCACGTTTTAAGATATAACTCGGAAAGTATGTGCAGTGTCTTTAATGCTTCACGGCCAAAATTGATTTTTGTTGTTTGTGTTTTAGTCATTACTAAGTTTCAGTACGTCAAGGTCTTAGATTTGGGTATAGAAATTAATAAATTGTCTTGGAAATAGAAAGGAAAAAGGGACAATGACAGACTTTGGCTAGTCATTTCAGGAACTGCTTTGAAATAGCGTATCTGTGGTCTTGTTTCACGAATGTTGTGACGGCAGCCTTAAGCAAATTAAGAAGCTAAAAAAAACCCTGACCAATCACTGTCTCAGCTCAGTATCACATGACCTGATAATCTCTCACCAACAGTGAATTCTCAAAATGGAAAGCTCAGATATTTCTTCCTTTGGAAAATGCGAGCAAAGAGACAAAATTGCTGTTTTAAACTTTTAAACATTCGAAAAGGAAAAGGAATTTTTTTTTTTAAGCAAAGACACTCCAACAGAAGTTTATTCCACTTCAGCACCAGTATTGATTAAAGTTATTGTTTTAAAAAAGGGCATGTGAATATTTACTTCTGTTTTCATTTTTATCATTGAAATTCACAGCACTTTTCGTGGAGTCTGGTCTTGTTTATTTATTCATCCTAAAGGAGTCATATTGTTGTTATTCACTTGTGAAGTTAGACAATAAAATTATTTATTGCTCTGAAATATTAAACACTTTTAGAACGGGATTATTCCTTTTTCTTTCTTTTGGAAAGATTTTGCTCTAATTTATAAAAGCCCTTGATGTGTGTTTGTATACAGTAAAGGTTAAAGTGAGATTTACACAAAAAAACAACAATTTTTAAAGAATTTCCGTAGCTGTGTTTAATTTTTTTTTTAAATGGTCCGATCATGGTTCGTCTCTGCACAGTACTGAAGCATTTTTTTCCAGTTTATCAATTGGAAGGGTTCGTAATATCACAAAGACAAATTTTCATACACACTATAAGGGAATATACAACATTGGCTTTTATTGTAATTTTCAAAACTAAAGTTTTGCGTTCGTAGATGCTGGAAAAAAACAAAAAAAGCAATCATGTTCCTGTAGTCTGGTTCCCTGACCCCACATAAGATGAAACAGAGCAATTTATAGACGTCAGGGAATTGTAAGGTCATGGCACCAGTCTAGCTGCATTGTACCCATTCATAGGTGTGTAATCGATTGCAAACACAATGTGGACTAACTAAATATGGTAAATTTGGGGCAGTATTTGAAAAAAGACCAGCGTTGGAAAATGATATGAAAATACCACTTTTCTTGAAAATGACAGCACACCAGTTGCCATGATTTTACAGGATGCTTTAGACTGTCATTCACTAACAGTCCAGTAAGGTATTTCATAATAATTTGGTAGTTTTGTTTTTTGATGTTTGCAAATGTTGTATGTTCCCTTTAAGTCGATTTTGTAATAGATGAATTGCATTCAGCAGCCATCTTGGAGGTGTGCTTTGTTATGTTAATTCACTAACATTGAATGCACAAGACGTCTACTCATGCGTATCCCTGTTGAACAAAAGCACACACCTCCAACATGGCTGCAGTGCAAACAATCTATTGGCATGAGCTGTTTCATTTGTGTGGTACAATCTTTCAATAGTAAGGGTTCGTTGTTATCAAAGTGCATTGAATATAACATCTGAAGTAGCATTCATTCCCATCCGAGACACCAAGCCAAGGTCTGAATGTGTTAGAATTGGAAGAGGTTGAATTTAAATGGTGAAAAATGCAATGGCAAGCTTGCGGTCTAAAATATTATTTCATTCATGGTGTTGCGCGAATTACATTCGCATTCATCTGATTTTCACCGTTGCGTTTCGCTTGCTTGAATTGTACACTAAAACGGACAAGTTGTTGATGCTATTTCTCAACTCGGTACACCAAATGTAATATGGTCAGTATGCATCCACTGCACATAAGTCACTGAGTGTGTGTTGCCCAGTGCTCCCATTAACCCTAACCCTACCAAATCCATCAAAATCCATCCCCCCCCCCATGGGTTTGGTCCTGAAGCATTACGTGAAGCAGAGTGAGTGATGGGTTTTGATGGACATGGTCTTCTACTTCAGTAAAACTAAGTAGGGAGTCGGGGTTAAAGGCTTGCATTCAACGTAGCGGCTTGCCAAAGAAATATTAGTTGTTGACCACAGACCCTGGCAAGTCAGTTGGGTCTTAAGACGGGCCTTGCTTATGAGATTTACTGCACAGAACAGAAAGTACCGGGAAATATGTACTACATCTCAATTTTTTCACCAAAACTTTTGGATCTCAGCCTGTCAGGACTTTGGAATGTTTGCATCTTGTAGCCCTACTATCAAGCTTTCTGACCGGGTATAGTTTGTCCGGAATATCTCATTTTCGAGGTACATTTCTATTGAGATATACATAGTGTAGCAAGTGATTACCGCATGGTGCTGATAGGCCTTGCTACGGGATTTACTAGAGAAACTAGCGGGAAATCTTGAACTCTCCAATTTTTTTTTTGATTTGCCAAGCTGTCAGATCACATACTTTGTAAAGCATCATTGTGTCCTGTGTGTGTGTCAACACTGCACTCTCTTTGCTGCACTTGTAGTGCCACTGTATTATGTAATAATACCAGTATTGGTAGCCACAATTTAATAGTAGCAAATTCCTAAGAATTATGAAAGGCTTCTTTTTTTTTGGAAAAACAAAATCACTTTGTGTCCGCACGGTCTTCTTTTGTGTATTTATTTCTTCCATTCTCGAGATCATCAGAAAGTGTTGTAGACTTTCCACACCCCTTTAAAAAAAACAACCTTACATTCTACTTCAGAATAACGGATCAACTTTGTAAAAAAAAATATTCCAAACGTTTCCATCATTGAATAACCGAATTAAAGGGTTGTTCCCTGGTGGAAAATCGAACTCTTCAAAATAGCAGTGATGTATGTCCCACAAGATTCATCTGTACAAAAATGATGATGGACAAAAACGGAAAGTTTTAAAACACAGGTATGCCAATGATATTTTACACAGAAGACACAAAAAAAGGTTTTATACACTTTCTTTACTTTGTAACACACGTTTTTATTTCCACGGGCTACCTTTTGAAGAAGAGAAGTTAACGAAACATTTGAAATTATTGTAATGGAAAAATGTTGGGATACAGCACCAGTTTGTAAACTCATCAAGTGTGAAAAATAGCAGCTGACCACATTATAAACAAGATTATTTCTTTTAGATTATCGACACTAGCTGCTATGTATATGATTGTTAAGCACCGTTGATGCTTCTTAAATGTGGAAAAAGTTGCCCCAAATCGTCTCTTCTGAGAAAGGAAGAAAAAACAAAACTCTTTTTTGGTCATTTTTAAAAATGGCTAATATGCAGTGTGTGCAAACAAAAAAATGTGGAGTTTTGGGTCAAACTCAAAACGTGCTTTTTAAATACAATGTATGCTTGAAAATATTTTCTAAAAATAAAAGATGTTCCAATTTCTCTGCGATTAATAAATCCAGACGTGTTTTTAACTAGGTGGTTCTCATTCTTGTACAGTGTTACAATGGTTGAATTATGGTCAAACATTTCCCTACTGCAAGGGGAACTTTTTTTTGTATCAGCCGTGTACATTGATATACAAAAACCAAGGTAGGTATTTGGACAAATTCTATCATTATTATATAATAAGAATCATTGTGGTGACCAAAAATGGGTTTCAATTGAGTTAAATAGATTTTAAAAACTGTGTTGACACGAGTGTTAATAAAATAGCTGTTCTACAGAGAAGAGACGGTCTAAAAAACTGTGAAGACTTTTAAGAGATTATGATCTATTTGTGAAGTAATTTAAAACAAAATGAAAGAGAATAAATATTGTGTTTTGTACAGTGGTCACTGGAAATCGTTTCTCATGTGAATTGTCTTTTGTGTTGAGTCTTTTAAAGATAGAAGAAAAATAAATTTTGAAATAGTCTGAAGGCACAACTGTACAGTTTAATCCTAATGAACTTATGAACTTACAAGCCGACTTGGCAAACGTAAAGGGGTCAACTTAATTTGACACTATACATCACAAAACTACATGTAGTTTTTGCGACGTTTTTGTGACGTATGCTAGAAAAGTCCAATCACACTACGGGTAAGGTGGCTTTATCAAGGTACATAGCAACCAATAGGTATCTCTCAAATGACGTTTCCTACACACCAGCCATGTGCATCGGCATTTTGAGCGTCGGCTTTAACGCGCATTGGCTGCGTCGTATTTAGAACACATTTCGAGCAACAAGCGTGTGTGTTTGGAATCAATATTGCGCAATGCGTGCTTGATTCTGTAAAATATGCAGTTGCAGTTCTCCTACAGAGATGGCCGTCTTTGAGAGAGAACTATAACCTAGACCTGACATTTGCCTGAAATTTCTGATATCGAAACACTTCATCCTGTTATGCGAATTCTCCATGAAGTGACACGAACGTGCAAGGGAACAGTCGCACGACGTGCAGGCATTTAGAATGAGCATTCGCGTAACATGCCGGTGATAGGACATAGCGTTTTGATATCAGGAACACACAACGTGAAAGCATAGAAATGTCAGAGCTGTTTTGTTTTTTTAAGAAGTCTATGGTATGCATGTACACTTGAACAAACAGGAGACAGCTCTTTGTGACCAGAAGGACACGCTTTGGAAGGACATACCGCATGCTTGCACTGCTTCACATGGGTAATGGCGCAAAGTATACATGACAATTGTTTTTCTTCGAATGTACACAAAACTGTAGCATCTTTGCATGAGTGTTACGCAGTCAGCATTGTGTTTGCGTGTCCCTCCTAGTGGTCTCCCCCAACTCTTCCTTTGTAATCGTTTGGATGAATTAAGGCGTTTAGGACCCAGCAACCACAACACTGAAATGGGGCATGAAGTCCAGATTTGGTTTAAACAAAAAAGTATCGTTAGTAGAATTTTTTTGACTGATGCCAAATCAGACATACTTGAAGACTTTGCTCTTCTACAAGTGTTCCACTTTACAATACACACGGACTGGTTTTACAAGCTTCCGGCTTGATCTTGAGTTTAAAACTGATTTACACCCCAAAAAAATAGTACAGATAATCCTCATTAACTGAAAACCAGGTTGAAGTATTCAAGACAACGTACTGGTTCCCTTGTGGTGTGTAACATTGTTTTACTACAAACACTGAACAAGCAGAAACCACATCAACAAAGTGACAAGTTCTCTTTTTTTGGGGGGGGGGTGGGGTTCGAGTAACTCCTCCGGGTTGACTTGGGTAAAGGCAGACTGGTTAAATACATGTACTCTGCAAGAAGCATAGCTAGTTGACTGCACAGTTCACAAATCCTCATGATCCTTGCGCAAGTTAAGGACAATTGAAAAACCACAGGTATGACTACGTGCATGAACAGTAGACTGCCCTTTTTGCCTACTTTCAACACTTGAACGTGAACTGGTTCGTGAACTGTACTTGTACGTGAACTTGTACGTGAACTGGTTCGCACAAGTACGCATGACTAATTTTATTTCAAATGTGCACAATTCTGGAGCGTGAGCATCAGGTGCTGTCAGTCATGTGATTGGATGTCCGTCCCAGTGGTCTCCCCCACCTCTCTGTTTATAACAGTTGAGGGGGTACTTGTGCACGGAGTCCATTCACAGATATGCCCATATCTGACAGATACTAACTTTGAATTCGTTTCCATCCTGGCAAAAGTTCAACGACATCGGACTACACCAACTGCCTCTGTATTCAAAATAGGATCGAGACAAGCTTTGAGATCTAAACTAGAGTTGATTGTTTTTTAGTCCGCTATATTTTGCCATTTTCCAGATCTTTTCTGCTGTTCCACCGCCATGACTGTAAGTTTCTTGAGATGAACAATGCATGTGTGTGCGTGTCGATATTCCACCACTACCCTTCTCTGTGTTCAGGGTCTGTCCTGGCTATCCCAGATTAGCAGTAGGAATGATTTCAGGGTTACACCAACGCCACACAGCTATTAAAACCTGGGTTGACCAGGCGGAAGTTAATCGAATGCAGCCTTTAGGAGAGTCACTCCTGCGTATATGGCTGTCCACCAGTTACCGTGTTCATCCTCAGCGTGTGCATGTGATCTAAGGCCTGTGTCAGGAACGGACGGACTGTGTTGATCTCCATCAGTGACAGGTTATCAAGCTGTATGAAAAAAAAAAAAAAATTAATGTGAATCTGAAGACAGTCTAAATATTAAAACTTTGGGTTTGGTTCTTAACTTGAGGATTTCAGGTGTTTAAAATCAAAAACCGCCTTCGCATTGTACTAAAGATTCCATTGCGGTTATTCCACTGTGCGTCTGCACTTGGATTATTTTCAGCCCGTTCATTTGTTCCGTAAAACCAACAATGTACATAAACCTCGTCTGCGACCCAGTTGGTCCTGTAAAACTTGCAGCTGCGGACTGTAAAACATACAATCGACAGTCAACCCTTGACAGTTTGGGAAGTTTACCGGCTGCGGAACTTGACTTAATTTGGTTAAGTTGACAGCAGAGTCCGTAAAATTGATAACAGGCCCCATTAGTTTTACCCTATAAAAGTCCAAATTGAACATGGCTAAAGTCGCATAGAATTACAACGAGCACTTTTTAAAAAATGGGAAGATTCTGTGATATTAGATAATTTAATCCCACCTTTTACTACATAAAGGATCACAATAATGTTCTGTTGAAATTAAGTACTATAACAATACAAAGATTCCGAATAAAACTAAATGTTTGAACTTCAACTGTTAAGTGACTATCTTCATGCTCATTTGTGGAGAAATAAATACAGCGTGAAACAAATTGAAAGCCCCAAGCCTGAAGAAGTGATGACATCAGTCCAGCCAGCCCAGCATTTCCCTTGATAATGAACAAGTCCTGCTAAATAAACTGAGCCTCATTTTCTAGTGTTTCCTTACCCGGGCATGGGTTTCTTGGTCTTTGACAAACTTGTCCACGCTCTGACGAAGTTTGGCCATTCTCAAATCCCAGATGTCCTTGATTAGTGTGTGCACTTCGTCAGCGTGGGGGATGTCATCGGTTGCACTATACAACACACATACACACAAAAAGAAGTCAAAGGTTTGCCCAGTCCTTACTTGAATGGTGCTTTTATGCCCAAACTATGGCGTCTTCCCAACTTTAGTTAGGACTGTCCAACGGTAGTTTGGACAGCTTTGGAATGTTCCAACTATAGTTGGAAATGTCCCAACTATAGACGAATCTGGGCACGTGATCACAGTTACACGCACGACGCCCCCTTCAATGGAGGACCACTTGTCGATGTCACTTTTTCCCACCAAATTCTCAATGAAGGTCAGTCATTGCAAACATGTTGGAAAAAGTATATATGAACAGACACAATTCCAATTTGTACATAACCAGAAAGGCATCAGGACACTATATTCTTTCCGGCCGGTCACCAAACTTACTGGCTTAATAACAGTTTAGTGACCTCCATGTAGTTCTCATTCAGCGTCGGCTGGAAGATGGGCGAATCTATCTCCTCTTGCTTTTTGGCCTGGAGTTTTTCTAGGTAAGAACGAAACAAAAATACTTCCATTTGTTTTCACTATCAGAGTGCTGTTTGTGTGTGTCTTTTTTGGGAGAAGGGGGACTTTTTATTATTATTATGGGATTCATTTGGGAAGTCTAACAAACTTGGCATGTTGGACGAATGGACACTCAAGTTAAT
The DNA here is from genome assembly GCA_029964075.1 of Patiria pectinifera. Classification (NCBI taxonomy): domain Eukaryota; kingdom Metazoa; phylum Echinodermata; class Asteroidea; order Valvatida; family Asterinidae; genus Patiria; species Patiria pectinifera. The sequence continues at coordinate 10,998,305 of CM057141.1, forward strand.
CACCTTTTTATTTGCCGCCGGCAAAATATCCACTTCCTATTTGTAATTGATAAGATAATACATTCTTAACTACTAAACAATGGAGGAAGGTCTCTTGAATACCAACCAACGTCCATCCATTCGGGTGGCTGTATCCTACACTTCTGTCGCTGCTTCAAATTCACCGCCATCCACAACGGGACCTCCACCGGCAGCCCGGCGTTGAACGGCCCGATGTTGCCCCCGATCAGAAACACTTCGTCGTGCGAGAAGTTCGGAACAACAGTCACCATTTGTTTTTCGGCTAAAAATTCGACTTCCGACGGATCCATTGTGGATGGAGTTTTACTCACATACGGGCCTTAGTATACGAAAAAAACAACCAGCAACTACATAAATAAAGTACATTCTTGGACTCGAATTTAATCACGTTCACGCGTTCCTAATCCTACGTTCATTTCAACGTATTTGGCGCGGAAGTGTTGAAATTTGTTTGTACACGTGACACTTATGAACTTTGACATTTTATAAATTGCTTTTTATAAAAGTATAATACAACAGAAGAAAACAAAAAATTAAGGCCAATTAAGGCTTAAAAATAATTTAATTTACTTTTAATGAATATAAAATTAAATAAAACTACTTAAGAAAAAATAAGTTTTGATTAAAATTTATATTAAGAAATACCCATAAATGTAAGAGACGGGATATTTCCCATGATGCAACAGCATCGAATGCGCATCAAATTCAAAAATCTGAAGGTGCGGCGCAGACTAGACGTGACCGACAGAAAACCGACGCTTGTTCAAGAATCGAGTGGCTAATTTGTTTATTTATTTTTTAATTGTGTTATAAAAGAAATTGTCGATTTATGGACGAGTACACGGAGGTAAGAACTAAGAAGTAAGATATTCACTCAAATCTGAATTGGGAAAAAATGTTGCAACCTGACGCCACCTTCACTTCATTCACTCAGCAGGGCAGTGCCAGTGGTTCACTGGTTGTGTACAAAGTCTATGGAGTATGTAGACCCGTGAACGTGGCGTTGCCGTTGGAACTGTCGAGCGCAATTTGAGTCCCCCGCGCACGTTTAAACTTGCGCGAGGTAGTCCCGAACTCGGAAGCACGCAAATTACACTGCGCCATTTTAATTTGCGTGCGCACGTTACAACTTGCGCAAACATGGCAAAGGCGATTGCAATTTGACATGTTCATGATGTTTGAGAACCTTGCGGGCGGGATTTTCATTGATGAAGAAAAAAAACGTTCAAAACACGAGCAGACGAGGGCCTACATGGAGAAATGAAATTATTAAATAGGCCCTAATGGAATAAATTAATAACATGTTTAAATAACAAAGAAATAAATAAAAGGTAGTGTATATTTTGCCGGAGGTAACGCCGGCAAACTAACGTTTACTAAAGGTTTGCCGGCGGCAATCCATATCAACAGAGGGCGCTGTACTCTTTAAGATAGGGCTGAATTATAACATGTATTAAATTCCCACCAAAGTTGTGTAGCACAGTCGGTGCAGTGATTAAACAATAGCTCTGTCAAGCGCAAAGTGAGTCCCCTGCGCAAGTTTGAGCTTGCGCGCGCAAGTTTAAACCTGCGCGCACGCAAGTTTAAACTTGCGCGCGCATTCATTTCCTTGCTACAAATTGCGCACGCAAGTTTAAACTTGCGCACTGCATAGAATTTCCCGGCCACGCATACAGAGCCGCTTTGCCCCTGGGTATGTTCATGCAGATATGTAACATTATTTTTAAAGCAGATTTTTTCTCCGACTTAATAGCATCACTGAGCTTCGGGAGACAATGCCTTAATGCCTTTTTTTTTTAAACATTTGATTAAATTCATTAATTAAATCATTTGCAAATTTATTTACTTTTTAAAATAATTACCATTTTATATGCATAGCCTTTTTTAAGTTGTAAACATTTTTTAATATGAATTATTGAGCCTGCAATAAAAAATATTTATTAAAGTAATACATTTAATTAATTAATTAAATTAGTAATGCATTCATTAATTTTTTTTTCAAATTATGCATTTTTGAAGTGTTCACAGCGCTCGAAATGTTATGCAAGTATTTCTAAAAACAATATGAATTATTGTACCGTACAATTTATTAATTGTTAAAATTAATTAGTATTTTTTTTAAGAGTAAGTACTTTTTTAATTGTAGAATACATAAGCATTTTAAAAATAATGTAAATGATTAGTATAATGTCAAAACTTGAACAATTGAAGGGATCATAATACAGTTTTTCCGGAGCTTGTCTCCGAAAAACGCACTTTAGCTCCGGGGGGAGGGAGTACGGTTGTTCCAATAACAATTTTGTTTGGTGCGCGCGTGAGCATCCAATCACAAGGAAGAACTGGCTCGCGGCGCGCGCACACTTGGCGGGAACCTTCACTTTTTCTTCGGATTCACCACCGGAGACATTGTATTACACATATATAAATGTAACTGCATGTATATGACCTCTGTAGTCTGGGTGCAGAAAAGTGAAGGAGAAATAAAACTCCGACTCGGTGGTGAAGGCCGAGAAAACTGGCAATACGGTTTCCGCTGTCTCTCTCTCTCCGCAGCTAATACAGTTTTTCCGGAGCTTGTCTCCGAAAAACGCACTTTAGCTCCGGGGGGAGGGAGTACGGTTGTTCCAATAACAATTTTGTTTGGTGCGCGCGTGAGCATCCAATCACAAGGAAGAACTGGCTCGCGGCGCGCGCACACTTGGCGGGAACCTTCACTTTTTCTTCGGATTCACCACCGGAGACATTGTAAAAAATTCCCTCCCTCCCACCCATTAGAGCTAATGAATTACCTTGGAGTTGGTAGGTCTTACTGCCTTTAGAGTGTTTGGCATGGGTCAGAGAATTTTGATTGGATGACAGAGACAGGTATTCAGGCAATACAAGTTTTTAACGGTTGGGGGTCCCCTGTTGGGTTCAAATGGGGGGTGTTTGCCACCGTTGACAGTTTGCCGCTGTGGGACAAGAATTAGGAAGGCCTTATCCCCAATTGGGTTAAATTCAAACAAATTGGGGTGGGTTAGGTCTGGGGCTTGTCCATCCTGTTCATCCGCGCGACAAGTTGTGTAAGGCTCATTCTCAGTTGGGTTTAAACTGGGATGGTCAGGCCTGGGTAACTGTCATTGCATGGTTCCCACATTGGGAAGGGGACATGAAGGCTAGCCCCCAGTTGGGTGAATAATACTGGGGCGGTTCAGGCCTGGGTGCATGTCCAAGGTTCTCAATTAAGTCACATGTGGGATGGGTCTTAAGACCCGCATGGCATACAGCGGGTGACCCTGGGTAATTCAGGCTTTGTGTTTTTCCATGGTTATCGGGTGTGGTCAGGATAGGGAGAGATACAGGTATACCTGTTGGTGAGAAATTGAAGATGTAAACGGGTTAATTGCCTTTTTTGACAAACTTGGGACCTTTTCCGGGGCCTCCTCCCCACATCTGGCACAGGGGGACGGAGCCCAATTTGGGAGATTGGCACACGCAGTCTCAAACTCCGCAGGGGGGTTGGTATTTCCTTGCCAACCATAAACTCGCGCTGCACTCTTGGCGTGTAGACTGCCGGGGTTGTGAATGGTTTATTTCACTTGTAATACTAAGTGCTCTTATGTAGTTTGGCTGCATTCATGTTGTTGTCGATGGACAAGAAAGGTCCTATATACATTATATTTAGAGGAAGTGTGTGTTTATTGTCATGTTCACTTCAAGTTACATGCAAGTGATGGTACATCTTGTGTACATGTTTACTGGGAACTTAACTAAGTCAGTTACGATAAATGTTCCACCTTCAAGTGAATTGTGTGAGTTTTGAATTTAAAAAGAACTTCTGCTAGAGTGGCAGCCAGTGTTTTTGCCGAAGGTGGTGGTTTTGCAAGTTTCGGGAAAGATTCCTGTATTACACATATATAAATGTAACTGCATGTATATGACCTCTGTAGTCTGGGTGCAGAAAAGTGAAGGAGAAATAAAACTCCGACTCGGTGGTGAAGGCCGAGAAAACTGGCAATACGGTTTCCGCTGTCTCTCTCTCTCCGCAGCTAATCATTCTTTTTATGTTAACAGCGGGTTACACCTAGGAAATTATGATTTATTTACATTCAAGAATATAAATAAAATGTTAATTAGGTTTACAAAGCAAAAAACTTGAAGCTGGTCTCCATTTTTGAACAACTTCAGTACACTTTCCAAGCAATCGCCGCTAGTGTGCTTAAGTTGATTGCTTGCCCGGTCCCCTCCCTGGCCCCGCCCCCACGTACCCTTAAACAACTTCTCTGATAAGCACTGCTAAATCTCAATGTTTCTTTTCATTGACGCTAATTGAATTCCCCTTTTCATTTATTTCTTTATTCATTCATTTATTCCATTATTTCTCCAGGTACTCGTGTTTTGAAAAAAAAATCTTCATCAATGAAAATCCCGCCCGCAAAAGAAAGTTGCGATCGCCTTTGCGCAAGTTTAAACTTGCGCACGCAAATTAAAATGGCGCGGTGTAATTTGCGTGCTTCAGGAGTCCCTCGCAGTAGTTTAAACTTGCGCGCGCAAGTTTAAACTTGCGTGGGGGACTCAAATTGCGCTCGACAGCTCTAGTGAGTGGGATGTCCCGAGTTCGAATCCTGACCCTCGCCACAATTTTAAGGGTTTTTTTTCCATCCCCAAATAAATAAGAATATTCTTCTTTTATTATTTTAATATGTCTCAAACATTTTATTGCAGAGTATTACTTTTTCTTTTTCAGATTTGTGGCTCTGGAGGATTTTTTTTAAAGGGAAATAAAGTCCGAAATTATAAAATGGTCTGATTCCCATCTTGTTAATACAAAAATACAACGATAATATTGGCATGGAGCCAGACTAAAATTTGTCACCGGAAAGCCCTATGTTTCGCAAGCTCTGTAGTACGGCCAGACGCCCAATGCTTCCAAAAAGACTGAATTTTTTTGGCCGCTGATGTAGCGATTTTGCTACAGATTTCCATCGAGATTATCTTTTCATCCAGGACAAAAATTTCCAAAGTTAAGGTTCTTAGTCGTAGAGCAACTCATACCTTTTCAAAAAAACGTTCTTTGGTCTCAATATATTCATCCATCTGGCCAAAAGACGACTTTCAGTCATCATCTTCCACAAATATCGTCCCGAAAATGCTCCCCCATGCGATTTCAAAATGGCGGCCGCGCTGTAATGTATGCATTATGCGAGCGCACGTGGGCAAGATAATGAATATGCATCATAGTTTATGACGTTTGTCGGACACTCGGCGCGGCTGGCCATACAAACACGAGGTCATGATCTAAATAATGCATATTCATTATCTTGCCCAAGCGCGCTCGCATAATGCATACATTACAGCGCGGCCGCCATTTTGAAATCACATGGGGGAGCATTTTCGGGACGATATTTGTGGAAGATGATGACTGAAAGTCGTCTTTTGGCCAGATGGATGAAAATATTGAGACCAAAGAACGTTTTTTCGAAAAGGTATGAGTTGCTCTACGACTAAGAACCTTAACTTTGGAAATTTTTGTCCTGGATGAAAAGATAATCTTGGTCGAAATCTGTAGCAAAATCGCTACATCAGCGGCCAAAAAAATTCAGTCTTTTTGGAAGCATTGGGCGTCTGGCCGTACTACAGAGCTTGCAATAGTACTGTACGGCCAGACGCAGTCGGGCTAACTCTAATATAACTGGGCAAGTACCCTAGGGTCACTTGCGTGCCAAATTATTGGAGCCCTCCGACTCCGAGCTTTAAAAAAAAAGATCCGTTTTCTGAGGATTTTAACAAGCTGCTAGTGCTAGCTTGTTTTTTTGGTTATCTATTTCCAGAGACTTTTGGAGAGGACACGGGCGAGGAGCGAGAACCTTGCCAAGAAGATGAGCCAATCTGAGGTGTCGCCTCGCAAGAGACGGACTCCGCTGACGGATGTGAACTCCTCGGACAGTGAGGAGAAGAAAGTCCGATTGGATGGTCAGTACCGATAGCCATCCCTGGTTGAGTAGACCCTAGACTGATGAATAAGACCCAATCCAGTGGACACATGGGTAACAACACATGTGCCTCTCTACTCTAGTGCCTTACTGCATGTTCATGGGGCAGGGCTTCATGGATTGGCCAGTCTATCGGCATGACGGGAGCTGCCAAATAGATAATATGCAAGCATCCTCAGAACAAGAAGGGCAACCTTGTTTGAGGGCGGCTTACCTCTTTCTTGTGTTTCTGTGTTGCACATGTTTGAACAAATTCATCGAAGGTTAATACCAATGTGTACTCGCACCAGGTCATCATTTTTTTGAAAATTAAAGAAATTTGTCCATAAACAAGAACATGCGCTTCTAACAGTGAAAGTCCTTGTGGCTCAGCAAATCTTTGTAAATAGAGCAAAGACGAGTTGAGAATATATCTTCAGTAACACCACGAACTGACACCCGGTGGTCCCTGAGTTTTCTTGGTTACGCACTGTTAGTAATGCGTAATTTTGGTTTTCACGAACTGATGCGCAAGTCTGAAACCTGTCTGAATTATTGAATTTCTAATGAACTAAGCATCTGTTAAAGTCGAGATTGCTTTTTACCAGTAACCAGGTTTTTACGTTAAATGATTCTATAACCCCACAAGTACATGGATGGAGTAAAATTGTGTCAAACCTTTCAAAGGGTTCTCTTCTAATTGCACTTCCACCACAGTAATCGCGTGTCAGTTCATGAAAACAAAAATAATCATATGCGCAACGTCATGAAGTATGCACACACAGTGCGTGTGTCAGTTCGTGAAAACAGTGACGATATGTGGCTTTATTGTAGTTTTTCCTTCTTCTTTTTGTGATTTTTTTTCTTTGAACAGTATTTCTTTGTTTTCTTCGGTTGTTTGCTTGTTGTTGTGCTTGTCCCCCGTTTTTCGGTTTTGATGTGTGAACAAGGGTCCCCATTTAATGGGCCTGTGTGCCTGTTTGGGGTTTCCCTTTTGCACCACATGTCATTTCTAATTTATTTGTGCAATGAAGGTAATAAAATAAAATAAAAAATAAAATAGTAACCTGTTTATAGCTATGTGAAGCGGCTGTATTATATTCTGCCCACATTGTAACTTGCATGAATCGCAATGTATTTTACAGGCCTGCTAAATATTTCATTATATTACAATAGAAAATTCGTATTTGTTTTAATATTTTTAAAATTTGTTTATTAACAGCCTCTCCAGTGAAGTCATTAGTGACGCGAGGCAGTGATGTGAAGCCAGACACACCGGCTATACCCTCAGTAAGGACACGCATGAGCAAACTGGCTGATATGAGAAGAGAATGGTCTACTGCAGGTGGGTAAAACCTGGAAACATTCCAGACTCACAAAGGAAATCACTCCATTTCAACATCCAAACCCATTGGCATTGTCCTGTCGATCCACTTGCAGTCCTCTTTTGCAGTAGTGGCTAGCGTCTTGTAATGTGCACAGCAAGTTCATCCTGCCTTTTTAATGAGAGTACATTTTGTTGACACCTTATAATACATAACCTCTGTCTTCCATGGACCCTTAACGGATAGTTCGGAAGTGTGTAGTGAAGGTGCATGTACGCCGGTGTTGCATCCTGGGACATTTTGTGCGACAAATGGGGATTTTGTACAGTGCAAACTGTCCCACAATGCACCGTAATGTACCGTCAGTAAAATAAGACAAAAGGTGATAGGGAAACTGCAAACAGGGGGTGTCAGCAGAACTTCAAAGTCCGTGCTGGATTGGCTATGGCAGTCTTCCAGTTTGCTATACTTCCTCTTTATCCATACAGTATCCTGCTCTACATTTGCTGCATTTTCAATGCACCATTGTGATGCTTCTGTTGGGCTCAGTGGTCTTGTGTCAAATGAGAAGGCTGATGAAAAGGAGTGGCTCGTTTGTCTCAGTGTGATGACAGACTAGTGTATAGTAAAAAGGCTCCTAAGACACCTAAACAACATAGGAATTGGTCACGGAAAGCCCTAATTTTTTGTTTGGAAAAGTCATGCAATTTCATCGTAACATTTCTGTGGAAACCCTGATTGATAACCACTGAGAAATACCATGATAAAGTTCTTTCAAGATGGCAGGAAAAATGAAGAAAACAAATTTGATTGTCATGTTTATACAGACGGGTCAGAGCTGGACTTGCCCCAGAATGTACCAGCCCCTCGGCCCCGTCAGCAGGAAGCTCCACCAAGCACGACTCCCTCTGCACCCAGCAGTAGGAAGAGCAGGTTTGCTGCCCTGGCAGCCAGCATCAATAACTGGGAGGACGACCTGGACCATCCCAAGCATCACTTCCAACATGAGGTAAGATTGTTATAAAAGACATGTAGGAACATTTCAATTACCTGGAAACGTACCTGCCGATTTAATGAGAAAATCCGTGCTCAAAGTGAACATAGGACTCGTACCAAATACCTGTGAAATCATTTCACCTGAAGTGGTATTATTCGGAAGAAAACAATCATTGAACAACTGTGCCCACGAACACAGTTGTTTATGTGCGTTAGCAATGAAATCCAGTTACGAGACCTCAAGAATTGTGCCTACATTTTCTCTGTTTTCTCAAAATGTATAATATCCACTGAGGAGAAACTTCAGCAAGTTAGTTATGCACCGTTCTTAAGATTTTGAGAAATGTTGTTGCCTCAACAACAAAAAATCAATGGCACAAAAAGCAAATGGTCCTTTATATCTTTTATCAGAGGGTGCCTAACCTGTGTTGTAGCCGAGTCCATAATAAGTCTCAAGTTCATCACAAGTTCATCACGGATCAAGCACAAGTTATTTTTATTATTATTAATCATTTCGGTGGTAATGAAACCAAGGATTCCTCAAAAGTGCCCTAGGCACTGTAGCTCGCAAGCCTGTAGAGAGAAGACAATGAGAAGAAATTACAGTTTTAGAGATGGGAGGAAAAGCCCAGAAGAATATTCTGGTAAAAACCCACGGAATCAGGCAGGGACTGAAAACCCAATCCACATATTGGCCCAGGTGGGATTCGAACACGGGTCACAGCGATGGAAGGCGAGGAAAGCTCCCCTTAAGTCCTCCAGACTCAAGCCAAGTCCCAAACTATTTAAATGAAATGTGACAAAGGGGTTTATAGATGTTCCAGGGTCATGCTGTACCAAATTATTCAACACCAAAACAAATTGACACTTGAAACAGGAGCAAACTATTGACTGTTGCAGTTAATTATTTCGGTCAACTCAAGATCTATTTGGTCTGGTGCGACTGTATTATTTAGTCTTAGACAGTTGTAAGTTAGTGGGGTAAGCTCAAAATTGATTATAGTTTGGTTTGTCCAAGAAGTTTAAATACGCTTTCCCTGTGCCATTTTCAAGTTTCACCCCGAAAAAAATTTGTTTTTTCAATTGCCGTTTTCAATTGACCTATCGTCGTTTGCGAGTTAGCCACGCCCCTTAGACAACCCAATGGAATTTTGTACGTTCAGATTTGTTTGTCTCGGATTCTGTGCGTTCCACGTCCATTTGTATATCATGTAATTGGACAATATTTCACAAGTTGCGTTGACGCGATTCTACCGCGATAGGTCGATTGCTATTTTCCTAGTAATATAAAAGTTAGTCACTTTTGAATGAGACATCAAACAAACAAAAACCACCACCAAATTTTTTTCTTTACAGAGTGCTAATTATTTGCGGCCTGACAAATATAAGTGAGGACGCCAAAAAAGGAGTACCCATGATTTTGTTCTGTACGTAATTATTATTATTCCTTTTTAATTTCATTCAAAGGAGAAGCCACAGACCAAAAAATGGGAACGCCCTAAACCGGTTGAAGAAATTGCCAACGACCCTCCACCGCCAAAGAAGGACAACGGCATCTTGGCCATCACTCCTAAAAAGCCAGCCCGCAACGTGAGGTTTGAAGATGAGGAGGAAGAGAATAATAAGCCGTCACTTGGGAATGGGCAGGGTAAGGCGCAGATGAGATCACTCCCGTCCAGCGGCAGCCCGGCGAGGGAAAGGAATACCTCGGGCGATCCGAAGAATGGGAAGCCTGATGGAAGAGCCGAGCTGAGATCCTTGCCAACTGGCAATAGCCCGGTCAAGGGCATTGCTTATTCCAGGCTGGTGGAGAAGAGTTCTCTCCAGTTCGGCAGCAGCCCAGCAAGGGAAAGGAATATCTCTGGGGATCCGAAGAACGGGAAACCTGATGGAAGGGCCGAGCTGAGATCTTTGCCAACTGGCAGTAGCCCAGCCAAGAGCAGTGCTTATTCCAGGCTGGTGGAGCAGAAACAAGATGGGGCAAAGTCACTGTCCAAGTCAGCTTCTAGAGGCACGCCGGGGAAGAAACGCATCCAGGTGTCCCTGTCCCGTGAGAGAGAGCCTTCTAGAATGGAGGTTCAGAAGCATTTTGCCCAAGAGCAGCAGCAGCAACCAACTCCCAAACCCAGAGCAGCACCAGCAAGTACTGCCGCGGCCACCTCCACAGCAACTCAACAGCCAAAGTCTTCCATCAAGCGGCTCGCACCACAGCCTGAGCAAGCTGTCAAGAAACAAGCCCTTGCAACTGAAGCAGACGCAGACCCAACCCCCAAGGAGGGAGCCGCAAGCGTCAAGGCCTACTTTGGGAGGCACAAGTCGGGCGGCGCTCCAGCATCGCCGACCTCCAGCAAAGTGGAGCCACGGGTGGGTGCTATGGCCAAGTCCATCCAGGACAGGCTTCGCCAACATCAGGAGAACTGGCACAGCAATGATATCAATAAAAAGATCCAGGTAAATACTTTGTTTCAATAGTGGTGAAAGAGTGAATGGAAATTAATAGCCCTAACCCTCCCAGATCTTCAAAAACTATCAGGAAAGTTGAAAAAATTAGGAAGGATAGTGAAGCCACAATCATCTTACATGGACTTGGTACCCATTGGAATTTAGTGTACAATTAATGCGGGCCACTAAAGTTCAAGGAAAGTGGTTGATTTTGGAGGATTAACAATGGTTCCTTGCAAGGGTCAGTTCTTGCGAAGCTATAAAATCACAGAATTCAAACAGTGAGATACAAATGCCCTATTTACGAAACCACAAAATTCTGTTTCAGGAGCAAAGAAAAAAAGAGTTGGATATCATCCGGCAGAGGTGGAACCACTCCGGCAAGACTGAGCCTGCCAAGGAGGAGACTGAAAAGGAACAGCCTACGGTAAGAATCTACCATGGTCAGAGGAGGGGGGAATACCAGGGGCTGAGCACTGTGAATGTTGCTTTAGAAACTCTTTGCACAAGTAATCCCTCACTCAGTTAAAGAGAGTGAGTTAATTAAGGCCGGTTCATACTCAGCACCAACGGGAACTTCAATTTGTGACTTCACGGCAAGTATTAGTATTCGCGCTGCTAGTTTGCAAAACTTTTAACACATTTCAACTTTGCAGGAAATGTTTCGAAATTCACTTCACATCCGTGAGAAGTATAAACAGGCGTTTAGAAGGGACTTTAATGCACTACCATCATAATGCACTGCCATCTACTGTCTATGCATGAAGTCCATAGAGTATGCACTCTACTTTCTGAATAGGAAACTACAGTACGAATATTTCATAAGAAAACAAGTTATTTGTACTTTGTAGAATACAACATCGCGCCAGTGCAACAAGGTCGTAACTTCCTCTTTACCAAAGTCATATCTCGCATGAAATGCGCTCCATGCAACAAGGTCGTATCTCGACGTCCATTGACTTTGTGTGTACATCCAGGTTATTATAAGTGAGATACGACCTTTTGACACTCTGAAACTTGAGTTTCATGTATGGCCCACATTAGGAGATACGATCTTATGGAAGAAAAACGACGATAACAGGATTTTGGTTAATAATGTCGCCTATCTTATGTCGCTTTATCACCATTTTTTTGTGTACAGCCAGTTATCTTGTAATATTTGTCTTACGCCAATAAACAAGTTGATACTAAATTTTGCTGAATGCACAGCCCATGCCCAGGGTGACCATCGCCCGCTCTGTCCCTGAGCCTGAAGTGAAGCAGGATGAGCTGGATGACCCGATGGAGGTCACGGAAGATACCATCAACATCGGGATGATGGAATCATCGATTGAGGGCAAGTCATCCTCAGATGAAGAAGAAGAAGAAGAGATGTCCGAAAAGGAATCTGCAGTAGTTGTTCCTCAGCAAAAAGTGGTGATGGCTGGGGGCTCGGGTCAGGGGAATGGTTCAGCAACCCCTCTGGCACCTCCAAGAGAGAAGGCCATCGCCAAGACTACCCAACAGCCCCAGGAGACAGGACCTGCTACCCCCCTGGCTCCTCCCAGACCACGTCGAACAAACAGCAAGCTCCTCGCTGAAGAGGAAGCCAGTGAGTCAAAAAAGTCCTTTTTTCCCCCATGTTTTTTATAATTCTTTTTCTAGTAATACAGCTGCTTAGAAAAGAACTATACTTAGTTGTCTTCTCCATGCTATTCAACAAATTCAATTTTTTTTTATATTAATACATTTTCAACTTGCATGTTTTTATTCCAACCAAAAAATGCCTTTTTCCCTTTTTGGAAGTCTGCAACGCATTGAAAAAAATGTGGCCTTTTTTGGGCACAACAGATCTCCGCTTTGCGAGCAGACTGGCTCCCGGTCCATACATTATCAAGACTGATTTGTGGGATGGGAACCAGCCTATCCTGCGAGAACGGAATCATTATCTGGCAGTCAGTAATTAGAACTTGTAAAGTAATATCTCACTAACGCAACACGGGCCGATATATTTGGTTGATATCTCATTCAAAAGTGAATTACTTGTAGCAATTTAGAAAAGGAATATATTTTTCAGGATGAAATTTTTTTAAATGGCATAGTGAAAGCAACTTTAAAGACAGTCTTCCCATTTTTAAATTTTTTTTATTTTAGAAGCACAACAGGAAGCCCTTTCCAAACATCCACATCGCGAGGATAGCGTCGATGATGATGATGACGCAGATGACGAATATGATGAGAGTGATGATGATGTTCAGGAGTTGGACATCACCGACGTGCTGGGGGACATTGACGATCTGCTGGACGAGGCTGAACAAGCCATGGAGGCAGAAAAACAGACTGAAGCCCCTGCCCCATCCAAGAGACAGGAACAGGTGAGGAATAGTCTTGCTCCCAGACGGAATTTGGATTTTGGTCCCCTGATGCAGCCAGTTCCAGTCCCTGACAAGCTCAGTCAATCTGCTGTGGTAGTAGAGAACCCTTCCAACAACATGAATCCAATCAAATCTTGAGAACTGTGGTGCTTGGCCTTGGACCCGAGAAACTCTGAGCATACCTCAGGCGCACGTTATTCAAGCTAATGCATGCGCATGAGGTATGCTTTGAATGTCATTGGGTTCGAGTGCCAAAGTTCCCGAAATTCAATTTAATTCAACTTGATGATAGTGCCTTCTACCACTGCAGTGGCTTGACCGCACTTGTTAGACCATAGAGGATTTAGAAAAGTTCCAGTATATCACCTTATCACCTGTTAAATCCGTTAACATAGTCCTTCTTGCCATGCAGCCTGCCGCACCACGAGCAGTAGGCCAGAAGCCACCCTCTGGTCATGAAGCCCGTCCCCAGCCCAGCACCACCCAGTCACCCAACCTGTACAGCATCGAGTCCTTCCGCAAGCAGGGCCCCAAGTCCCCGGCGGCTGCCAGGACCATCATAAGGAGCGACAGTGGTACCGTGGAGGCCGGCCAGGGGGTCAAACCCGTGGCACTGAAGCCCGTACCAATCAAGGCACAAATACAGGTCAGTATGTGATAGTCATTAATCTTGGTTCAAGATTGGATTTGGATCTGATGGGCTATGCAAAAACAAGAGAGGGCGCTATTTGACCACTTTGGAGAGCCCAGTGGATGGGACACACTGCGTTCCCATACTGGTTCACTTGCGTAAAGCGCGAAGCACGTATGATTTTATTTATTCTGAATGTGCACAAAACCATTTCATCTCCGCGTGAGCATCTGGTGTTGTCGGCAGTGCATTCAAATGCATCTCCCAATGGTCTCCCCGACCCAACTATCCCTTTCTTACCGTTGAGGGCGTACTTGTGCATGGAGCCCATTACCCCAATGCAGCTGCTCCCTGACAAGCGCACTGGTAGAGGTCACTATTAACAACATGAATCAAATCCAGTCTTGGGTAGTTTGGCAGCCCTGCCCAGAACATTCCAAGCACACCTCATGTGTGCACTGTATTCAAGCTATTAAGTGTGTGGGAGTTTTGCTTAGAATTTCCTGGAAAGAACTGCGAGACACACATGATATATCACATGACATTTTGCTAATCAAATGTTTGTGCTTAGCAGCTCCTTGTAATTGACCATGGATCTTGTTAACATCGATGGTCACTGTACCTGTGAATTGTCTTAAGGTGTCAATCTTTATGTTAGAGTGGTAGAGGATATAAACCCATTAGCAACTGTACTACAATGTATCACATTGTGTTTATTCACTGAGGAAAACCGTCCAGGGCTCGAGCGTTTTCGTGACCAGTGGGTTATTTCAAGTATCACATCCCGGCAAACTGATCAAATTGAGGCTATTCAAAGGAAAATTTGCCAAATACTTCTTGGTAACAATTACGCAAGTCATGATAAAGCTGTGGCTTCATTGGGAATTCAGTCTCTACGCGATAGACTGACAACTTTTTGTCAAGAGTTTGCTCTGAAAATGTACAAGTCACGCAATTTCAGTTAGTGGTTTCCAGTGTCGAAAAGGAGCCACAATATGCGTCTTAGATCTTGCCGCACCGTAGATGAACAAACTAGCTCAATAAACAGATTTAGGAACAGTACAGTGCCATATCTCAATAGAACTCTTAACCAACTGTGAGGCTAAATTGTGGATTGTGACTATTTTATGTACTTGAAACCTTTTACCTGGTGTGAGTGATTACACAACTGTGTTTTGTTGGGGTGAATTTTCAATGTGGGTTTTAAATAAGCATTTCAAAAATTATTCAATTAATCTTTTAAATGTCAAGGTTTTTTTAAATTGAAGTAAACAATGTACTTTAAAATTAATGTGTTGTTGTGGTATAATTGTAATCCACCGTGCAGTTTAGCTTTTGGGCTACTAAATGAGTTGGAAAAAAAAACAGTAATAGTAATAATAACAATTTTGCCTTTGTGTATCTATTATGCAGACCCTGATTGAGGAAGTGTCCACCCAGCAGAGTATCATCTATCAGACCAGTCAAGCCCTCAACCTGATAGCATCCAATGTGGAGTATAAAGGGACTCGGCAGGAGGTAGAGGCCGAGAGATTGCTGCTTATTGCAGGTGGGTCAAAGAAACTAACAACTGCAGGCTGAGGTAGAAAATACATAATACATAATATCGCTTTCTGCTTAAATGCAGAGATGTGTGAAAAGATATCAACTTTTTCTCCATGATATACCGGGGAAAAATGCCTCTCCTAATCTCTCAGTGGGAACACTGTATATGGATCCTTCGTTTCTTTTGTTTGTTTTTTAATTATTTAGTTATTTATTTTTGTTTTTGCTAACTGCAGCTCAGAGGCGCCAAGCCTGCTTAGCTGAGATCCAACGTCTGAAGACGCCAGCCAGTGTGCGGGAGCCCAGCGCCGTGATGCAGACCGCAGAGGGTGAAGCCATGAGGCCTTGCAAAGGTTTTGTCTCTATACAAGACATCCGGCTACCGCTCAAGACGGAATATATCCTGTCCTCCAAGCAAGGTACAGACATTACTTCTGATACAACTTTAAGTGAAGTTTGGATTGAAATAACGTTACTTTCTAAATTTCCATCAGTTGAACAATTTGCGCTAGATGCATAAATTGTAAGGGGGAGAGATTACAGTCGAACTCCAGACATTCAATGTAATTTTCTGAATGGTTCTTTAAAAATCTGTTGTAGATGTACTATTTATTCATTTCATTCATGGACAAGTATATTTGAAGTAATTCGGGAACTAAAATAAGGTGAAGTTTATTTTAGTGACATGGTTGCCATCTGAGTGTGCTATAAATCATTTTCCTTGTATACTGGCTGAAAAAAATTCCCAATTTTAACCAGTTGGTCTAAATACCCCCCCTTTGCTGACATTTTTTCTCAAACTGTCGCAGTTTGTCTTGTTGACAGCAGATGAACACACAAACTACATGAATTTCTAGCATTTGTTTGGTATTAAATTCTCATTCCTCAGTCTTATGTTACGTCCAAATTGCTTGGCTGTCATATGAAATTTGGACTCCTAAAAAAACTCGCCTCTTATACTTATGTGGACTCTAATCCTCACATGTGGCCTGTCACTGTCAAGCAATGAGTTTGTATTTCACTGAGTCAACATTTCACACCACACCGGCAGTAAGCACATGTGCCTATTGGAAGTGGCTGTGAAATAGCCAAGTAATTTGGATGTGGTCTAACTTCAATAAATTGTTTTGTATATTTTTCCTGTTTTACTATTTCCATCTCTGCCTATTGTACTTCAGCTGTTATTCACACTGACACCTGCTTTGCCCTGTTTATTGCTTCCTCCTCCCTACAGATCGCATGTGTCACTCCTTCTTCCTTCTACTGCGCTGCAGAGAGCACGTCCTTGCCACTCGCATCCAGACCACAGTCGATGGAGTCGCCGGTGATTGCTTGCCATTCACCAACATCGCCAAATTGTAAGGCAAAAAACTTCTTTCATAGTAAAGTCTTTCTTGTCCATAGTTTGCTTTCTTATTTAGAATATTCGAGTTCTTCCCTTCTAGTCCGTTCCCTATTGCTTAATTTTAGTTTTTAACATTCTCAAAATTTGGTCTAAAAAGTGTTTGTGAGGGCCCAATATTCTGGTTTCTGGTCCTATGTTACCCTGATAATTGGTGTGGTGTCTTTCCATTTTTGGTGTGGGGTGTGTTACAAGTGGCCAAATATGCATATCAAGTTTTTCCATACACGGAGAGGCTGAGTTGCTCTACTAAAATAAGGCAATTGACCTATCGCGTTAGAATTGCGTCAACGCAGCTTGTGAAATATTGTCCAATTACATGATACACAAATGAACTCGGAACGTGTAACATCTGAGACAACCAAAACTTAGTGAACAAAAACTCCATAGAGTTGTATTAGGGGCGTGGCCAGCTCTCAAACGGTGATAGGTCAATTGCTTGTAAGGGCCAAGTCACATGAGAGAGCACACAAGCAACTTTTCCTCAGATCAGCTGATTTCCTTGTTTTTCACTTCACACTTTGCTATTAAACGTAGAAAACACTGTATAACAAATCTTTTAAAGCTCGTGGTTTTACCGTTTTTTTTTTACTTCTTGGTTGCATGCCTGAGGAAATTTACCTCAGCATCTTGGCAGGAACCATGTTCACTACAAGCCAAAAGCAGTGCATCTTTCCAACAGTTTATGGAAATTCCTCAGAATATTACAAAATGATTACAATCAATTAAAACATGTGCCTGTTGTTTTTTTTTTCTTGGACAATGCATCAAATAAGTTACAAGTACATTTCCTGGTGTGACTTTACTCATTCAAAAAAAAAGTGTGAAAAACCCACGTTTTTTACATGGTTTCACGAATTCTCCCATTTGTATCCGTTTTCAGCAACAACCTGGACAGCGACTTTGTGATTGAGGCCTTTGTCTTTGAGATGCAGAACAAGAGGCCCAAGGCGGCCGAGGACAAGAGCAAACAGACGTTCTTCTCGGGTCTGACTCCCAAGAAGATACTGGCCAATATGTCCAAGGATTCCAGGGTGGGTGTTCATAACCATAGAGCTATATTCATTTACTAGAGCGAATAACGCCTCATTCCCTCGCGCAGAATACTTGCGTGCCTTTACTGGGCTCAAACATTTTGATTTAATGTTCATGATCGTAGAACATGTTGGTTTAAAGGTTATGACACCATTTGCCAAAACAGGGGCGGGGGTGCCGATTCAAGGAACAATGATACAATCAATCTGAAGCAGTTTATTGAAAAAACTACCTTTTTTCGGTTCAGATATTCTTTTGACAAAGCTGTTAAAATAAAATCTTCATTTTTGCTTGATGTAAAGTATAGGTTTCCATTGAAAGTGTGATGGTTGGGTCCCAACCATCGCAAGGAACTGATGGCAATTCCTCTTTTCTCGAAAAAGACAGCATACTAGGCGCAAGGATTTCACAGGATGCATGATAGTATTATTTACTTACAATCAAGTAGGATACTTCCAATGATATGTTGACATTTTCATTTTTGAAGTTTGCAAACCTTTAAGACGGAAAGGAGTTTTTGGAGTGAGCTGTAAATGAAAGTATGACTGCATTAGGGCCGTTTCATTAACCCTCCGATGTGCCACTGTACTATTTTTCATAGTCGCCTCGCTGTAAAAAAGCAATTACTTTTTCATCCTGCGTTAAACAAATCTCATATTACATGTATTCCTAGTTCAAAGCAAGCCAAATAACATGGTAAGTGCCGCTTGAACTTGCAAAACAAAGTGCTGCCCCAAGAGTCTCCCATTACTTTGTATACATAAGGGGCCTTTGAGGTCTGGGTTTTACCGCCAGACCTACCCAAGCAATCAATAGACATTGATGGCCAAATAAACAATCGACATGCTGGGATCGGAATATATTGAGACACTATTGGAAAGTACTGTGTTGACATATAAAGCCATAAAACCGAACAGCATTGGGGTTATTACACGAAATACAAGCGACTATGAAAAATAGTACGGACGCGCGTTCGTGTAAAAACAGTACAAGTGGCACATCGGAGGGTTAAGTACAAAAAAAAATCCGCAGGGGCGCTTTTTGGAACATTCGACAAGTTTTCCTCGTACTTAAACAGAGTAGGATTACATCATGATTGCACTGTGGTAAATTATTTCATCATTGCATTTCTTTGTTTGATTTATTTGGTTGTTTTTATTTCTTCTTTTTTTTTCAGCAAGGGATGAAGACCCCCATTGCGCCCAGCCCCGGTGGGCCAGGCTATGTCCGTGCCAGTAGCTTCACCTTGGTTGGTGCTGCCAGACTGACCCTCCAAAGCTGCAGAGTCAACAGGTTCACGCTCAGCAAGGTAAGGAATGCACATCTCTATTCAAACTCTAGGCGCATAATCTGGAACGTGACCACGAGTACAAAGTGATGTGCATTACTTGTGTCCACAACTTGGGGGAAAAAACTCTAATTAAATCTCGAGTATTTTCATGTTTGTATCCGATATGTTGTCAAATCCTCGCCCCCCTGTTACTTGTTACGTGACTTGTGATTTGGCTTGTAATGTACCGAATTACAACTCTGGCAAATGTGGAGTTTTCATGCACCCACAGTGGGAAACGGTTTATGCACATATATTTTGCACACATTCATTTGGAAATTGACTACTTTAAGATTGGTGCATTCAGCTTGAAGAAAGAGTTTTGTCTGAGTAATTTGTTGTTACGGTTCATATTAAGGGTTAACAACATTTATTAGGTGAAATACAACTACCGGTTCTACTGAACTTTGATTTTAAAAAGTAATCCACCATTATTTGGTTTCATTTCAGGTTCCATTCAACTCGCCTCTAGAGGGCACTCTTCACCTGAAGATGACCTGCCACACCAACGCCAACGTGACGGAGAGCGGCTGGCTGACCATGTTTGATGACATCAGCGGCTTTGGGGCCTGGCACCGGCGCTGGTGCGTTCTGAGCGGGGGCTACATTTCCTATTGGAAGTATCCCGATGACGAGAATCGTAAAGTGAGTCCAGTTTACTCTAGTATACACTGCAAAATTTGGCTGTCAAAGTTGTGTTATTGAGGGCACTGGCTCAGCAAAGGGATCATATACCAGCAAAAGCCAATAGAAAAAAATACAGTGTTTGATTTAACAGTCCGTTGTGGTTAAATTCTTCCTTCCATGATTCCACACTTGGTTTAATTTCGGCCAGCAGAAACTCATTTGTTGTGTAAACTTTACCATGCCCTGCTGCATGAAATGGGTGCATCATTCTCCGCGCACAGTCAAAACTCTGTGTCATTTCATGCACAGTGTGAAGGCCTACAATAAAATTGCGCACATGTAAATTGCAGAGGTCCATTTTAGTGACCGACACAGAAGTGATCAAAACTTTTACAAAGGTTTACATAGCAGTGGCCATCCACACAGGACTGTTCAGTGACATTAAAGTAACAATGTAATGATGCTTACATGACCAAAGTGGCCCTACAAAGCTCACTGCTGCAGAGCATAAAACACACAATTAGTGATTGGCAACTTGGGAAGTTTACCTGCTGGATTTGATTTAATTAACAACAGTCTCTGTAAGTTTTACCCACAAAAGTCCAATGTGAACACAGCTAAAGATGGAGAAACTCACTAGTGAATGGTGTTCCCTTGTTAAAATGACAAAAGTCCTGGAAAACCATGGAATTTTGTGAGGACCAATTTATTTTTAATGTTAAACTTTGTTCATTGACAATTTATTGTCCGAAAATCTGATTTTGATACCCAGCAAAATGACAAATTTCACTGATACAAGCATTTTGATTTCAAACGACGTTGTTCCTTTGTTTTGTTATTTTTCTGTTTCTGTTTTAAAGCACAATTCACGGAACAAGTTTTACATTTTTCATCTGCATTTGAATGAACTAGGTCATGGATTTTCATAACTTGGTCATGGAAAAGTCATGGAATATTGTCGCCTGAAAGGTGCAGGAACTATGATTAACGATCGTAATTGGTCTGTGAGGTTTTTTGTTGCCTTCTTAAGTTTTAATTTTGTCGTCTTGTCTCCCACCCAGGCTCCGAACGGCACCGTAGACCTGAGGAAGTGCATCACCACTGAAGTGGCTCCCATCTCACGCATCCTGTGCGCCCGACCTAACACCTTTGAGCTGGTAACCCGCCAAGCGGCCTCCAAAGCTGTCCACCAAGGCAGGGACACGCTGGTCACCAAACACGAACACTCCGCCGTCACCACAAAGTGAGTCTTAGGCAGTTTCCTAATTACTTGGATAGGGCTAGCAGTAACACACATGTCTATGGGAGCCTGGCCGCAGCCGCTTCCATAAACGCATGTGTAATGTGCAAGCATGTAGCCAACTTATTTGTTCACATAACCAAAGTTTGAAATTTGCTTTCAATATTCTAGACTACAGCTTAACAAATCAGGCTCATAATTAAACTTAACCTTCACTACGTTTTCAGCCCTAAAAAGCCATCAATATTTTATCCACGAATGCCAAAGAACTAGGCAGGTACCGATACACATTTGAACAAACCCCCTATCAATCCACGACGGTCATCAGGGTACCCGACAATGATGTCATGAGGTTGTCTCACAAAAGCATCTGATTTATTTCTAATCGTGATTTGGTTTCTCCCTCGCCCGCCCCTCTCCCCTCAGGCATATGCTGTCTGCAGACATCAAAGAAGATCGCATCCGATGGATCAACGCTTTGAACAAGACACTCCTGGATCTGAGAACATGGAACCGAGATGCTGCCAGGCCCAGCTCATCCTAATAAATCCCCCCAAGCGAGCCAAACAGGAGCATAGTTGACCTCATCCAGGTACCGGTAATTACACGACACAGTATGACCCTGTTTGGCGTATTAAAAACACCTAGGTTGAACTTTATCATTGGGGTCCAATCCGGATTATTTTAAACTAATTGGCCTCATTGTACGTGTAGATACCCTAATTATTTGTTCAAATACGTCCCTGTTTGGGATATATAGTGGCTGGACTAAATTGCTTATTATAGACACTGAATTAGGTCAGATATAACCAGAATTTGTTGAAGCAAATTTGTAATAGTAAGCTGTACATTAACAACCTATGTTTATAGCAAAGTTTAGAGGTATCAACAAGAAATATTAGGGAACTGTGTTGTCAGGGCAGTAGTAGCCAAGTAAAATTAAAAAAAAACATGCATGGAAAGCTGAGAAAATATCCAGCAAATTTAAAACAAAAGCTTAAAAGGCTGTTAATCCTGAAAACTAATGAAAATACATACAAATATGACACTGTACTAGACATGTTTCTATAAGAAATACTACTTAGTGTTGAGGTTGGTAGGCAATGCATACGACGCATGAGCTACATTTGTAGTACTCCGAACAACATGTTATATTTTTTTGTATATATGTGCATGAAAATTCTGCTTCCGTGTAATATTCAGTGTTTGCCTAATTACACTTGGTAATATTTTAGGTTGCTCTTACTAATACAATTACATTTAATTATTGAAGATATTTTTAATTTAGCGTCAATATTGAGAAGATTTGTATTCCAAAATTGATCTACATTCACTCAGTTGTTTCATTGTATATTATACTCTTAGTATGGAGCATCAGTTGTTTATAGCGATCAAATTCATGGAAGAAAGTCATCAAGAAGGAATGACATCTAGGTACATGTACTTTCAGAAATTACTTTTATGGCTTTTCTTATATTCGAAAATGTCACTAGCATTTATGTATTCATTAGAAGTTTCCATTTACATACATGCTTTGTTTTCTCATAAGCAGAATATGTATATTTCCATAATTAAGTTAGCATGGTATGCTCGGTAACTGACTTCAAATTTAGAAACTTCAGTGTTTTTTTAACCAAATTTTGCCTACATGTACTATCCATAGACATGATGTTGATGCATCTTTATGCATGAACATGTACAAACAATGTAGTAATGGGCTGAAAACATGGAGGGGAAATGCATCGAAAAATCCTGTTTTGTGTGACAAATGTTCAGTAAAATCCCCTGAGTAATTGTGTCATGTTTATGTAACTACAACATGTAACTGGTGATGTTTGATTGTTCAGTTGTTTAATTGTTAAAAAAAATAATTTATAAATTTATATAATTTTCATTTAGCCAATAGCAAATGTTAGTATGAAATTTTAAAGTCATTGTGGTATGTTTAATAATATTTTGAAATCATATGCAAGTATCACTTAAATTTTTTTAAAAGTACACTATATAATGAAAAACATTTAAGACTTTTTGGTCTCATTAGTTAATTCATATATCATAGTATCATTTGCATGTAACTAGGTCAAATTAATACTTAGGTGACAGGTTTGTTGCTTAAAAAAAACACACCAAAATACAAGGCAAAGTTAATGCACTCAAAATAGTAAATTCGGTTGCATGTTGTTGATCAAAGCGTGAAAAAAAGGCTAGATCCTGAAGGGGATTTTTGGGGGTTTTTTGTTGTTGACATTTCATGTTTGAAGCGCGGCCATAGATTTCATGCATGAACTTGACGCTAAACTGCCTGGTTTTGTCAGTGTCAAAAGTGCCGTTTGTGGAAGTTTTTAGTTTTACTTGAATGTCACTTTCTTGTTAGCCTGTTGCATCTATACTGATGATTTGTCTTGTAATTCTAACTATCTTTTCTTTGACAAACTGTATATAGCATGTACAAAAAGTAGTCTGCATATTTAATCTTTTTTATTATTATTCAGAATCATTAAAGGGAATGTACAACATTTGCTTTTGCTGCAATTTTCAGAAATAAATGGATTTAGAGGATTAGTATGTTATAGAAAATATTGTTAAACTGACTTAATTCACGTTTTGGGCTTGTAGATGCTGGAAAAATCATATTTTTGTAGTCTGGTTCCCTGACCCCACTTAAGATGAAACGGAGCAATTAATACACTTTGGGGAATTGTAAGGTCAGAGAATAAGTCTAGCACACCAGAGCCATGATTTTAAGGGTTGCTTAAGACTGTCATTCCCTGACAGTTCAGTAAGATTTTACGTGATAATTTGATCATTTTGTTCGTTGATGTTTGCAAATGTTGTATCTTCCCTTTAAAAAATATACTCTTCCGTCATACGTACTTGGGTGTTAAGCTTAATTTTGTTTGCTTCTAATGGTGAAATACGTAGACTTATGGAAAGGGGTAGAAAATGCAATAAATGGTAATTGTTTCATATAAGTATGGCTTCAATTTGACAAATTTTGTTCATTTAAAAATCAATTTCAATAGCTTTCACTGCTAAAGCAAGGGCTGGCTGTCAGCTCGCTAACGAGAAAGACGACATCGTAGTCATGTACATGAATTCAGGTGACCGGAGTAGAATGCTGGCCACAAGCTCGAACATGGGAGAAAAGTCTGGCACGCTAAGGTTGACAGTGTGCAGGAAGTAGATGGTAGAGGGGATGGTCGAGCACGTTCATGGCGGCGACACCGTTTAGCATCTGCGTCTGCTGCTCTAGCCATTTCAGCTGCATCAGATCCAACTTGCACGACAATTCGCCAAGCTGACCTATCCTTGGCTATACTTTCCCATTGCTGGACATTTATACCTGCAGCCTTGAGGTGCCTTTTTGTGCAGTCATAGTAGCGGAGCCTTGGTCGCCCCACTTTGCGTTGTCATTGCGATAGCTCGCTGTACAACACAGCTTTCGGCATTCTGTCATCCTCCATTCTGACCACATGACCAGTCCAGCAGGCATGCAACTTTTGCTTGAATCAGCTGATTTCCTCTTTTTGTACTTCCCATGTGTGCCATTAAAAATAGAAAAACACTGTACAAAGTCTTTGAAAGATTTGAATTTCCTCTTTTTTTGTGACTTCCCAGTTGCATGCCTGGTCCAGGTGAGCTGTCTCTTAAGGAGCATTGCCTCGATGCTGGGAAGTCCAGCCAGCTGTAGGACCTTGTTGTTTGTCACATAGTCCGACCACTTGACACAGACCCTGGACAGGCGCTGGATATGTCTACGGTAGAGCGTGTAAGACTCTGAGCTGTACAGGAGGCCAGATAGTACAACGGCTCGGTAAACCTTGCACTTTGTTGTAGTAATGCTATGCCTACTCCACAGCCGGTCACGCAGGTGGCCGAAAGCAGCACAGGCCAAGTGGATACGCATGGACAGCTCCTTCTCCAGACTGCAGTCACTGGAAACGGTGCTACCAAGATACACAAAGGAGTCCACGACCTTAAGTGGCTCACCATTTAGCAAGATGTTCGGCTCAATGTATGGGGTTCCAGGTGCTGGTTGGTAGAGTACCTCAGTTTTTCTCGTGTTGATAGTCAGTCCGAAGGAAGCAGATGCTGCAGCAAACTTGTCTAGAACCTTCTGCAGATCTTGCGCAGAGTGTGAGACAAGGCCGGTATCGTCAGCGTAGAGCAGGTCACGTGCACACCACTGATGGACCTTTGTCTTGGCTTTTAAACATCGTGGGTTGAAGAGCTTGCCATCAGTGCGAGTTGTCAAGTCACTTGGTCACCTACTTCCAGTCCCTCAAGGGAGTTTACGGCCCACGCCGTTCAACTTCGAGAAGGAGAAGGGTGATTTCCGACTACATCCTAAATGCTGGCACTAGCCTTAAATTGGTCTTTTGGGTCTTTTTGTAGCTTGAGTAACCTCAGCTCCAATGCAAAACAAATTGAATTCGGTGGGGGGAAAAAAATTCCGAATGAGCATTGGAGCTGGAGCTTTAAAGCTACCGTGGTCTTTTTAGTCAAATTAAAACAGTAATTATAAACTTCAAACTTAAGGCCCAGCTTCTTTTAGTAACGTTGTCCCTTCTTTTGCCTTCTGCTTGAACTGCAAAATCTGGACAAAACAAGTCATTTAAATTTATTCTCAAAAATATCACATCAAAACTTTAATTTTATCTTGACCCCAATAAAGACTGGATAGCAGATACACCATTCACACAGTAGACTTTGCATATTGACTAAATCACCCCGGTCTCATGAAGATGGCCGCGTATAATGCGAACGTTCTACGCGTATATACAGCGCGCGTTGTATCAACAGTTGACACGCATTTTGGTCACGTTCACGTACATGTATTATGATGTTCTAAAAAGGACACATTTCCGTGTTAATTATTATTTACAAAACGCTGTGTCCAGAATTGTGCCTGCGCTGGGTTTAGAAAAGGCAAATATGTCCGGGGGTGGCGTGTTTACCGAAAATAAACCGCAATTCCACACTTTCGTTGAAAACATTTTCAGTACGAACTCCCCGTGTGAAGGAAATGTTTTCAAAGAAAGTGTAGAACTTGCGGTTTATTTTCTGTAAACATGCCACCCGCGGACATATTTATTATTTGCCTTTTCTAGCACAATTCTGAACACAAGGAATATGTAAGCGAAATTTCAGCTTCCTCCGTCAGGTACAAATATGAAGAAAATGTGTTATAATTTTTTTCGCTATGGTGGTAGAATTACCAGTAGTACTAGTAGTACTAGTGCTAGTAGAATTTATACCTTGGACGTCAGTCGTAATGCAATGAAGACGTCGTCCAAACTGGGCTAGGTATTCGCTAGCCCCCAGGTTGGACGACGTCTTCATTAAATAAGACTGACGTCCAGGGTATAATTCTACTAGTACTAGTACTACTACTAGGCCTACCATAGCGACCATATGTACAATCATGTACACGTACATACGTACGCATGGTGCTAGAAAACGAGCTACGTGAAAAACTTGGCGGAGCCAGGCCGTGACATTTGGGGTTTGTGGCTCCACTGAAATGGTCCTTTTCCCCTATTATCCAAACCCAGATGAAATTAAACATTTTTCCTTCCATAATTGAATTGAAACAGTACTAGGCCTAGTATGAGTAAGGGGTATACAGACTAAAATAAGAAACAAAAAAAGTTTCAGAAAACAAACTGCGCGCAACCAAATACATTGTCACCGTGAACGGAAGGTCACCACTGCCGGGCAAAAAAGATGTCACCCGTAAGCCGTACCCTGCACGTACGGTACACGTACGTGGCAAGCATGACGTCAGTCACCACTCATGTACGGCCGGCCGGTCACCCCATTGAACCCCGGCGCGGCGCGGCCGGATCACTCACGGGTAGGGTATGTACATGTGTACACCTGACACCACATATCACGTGATGGCAAAAAAGCGTAGTGCTAGTCAAGGGTAAAAACGGCAGAAATTGTTGGTTTTTTGTGTTTTTCACTCATTTAAAATAAAAAATAGGGGCTGTCAGAATCATGATAGAGTAGGTAGTAAAACCAGAAGTAGACCTAATTTTGTTTGGCCTGAGCAGTACGGAATTTTAAACACAACCACCATTTTAAAGTTCAGTAAATGGATCACAAAAAGGTTTGTGCTCTTCAGCAAAACGAAAACGATTCACACACAAAAATTCCTGGATCCGCCCCTGCATGATGATCCTATTTCCTCTTGATCAACAGAAGGCAAGGCATTCTCCAGTCTGGCTACTTAGTCTCTTTCATTTATCCTGAGTATTAATTGAGTCTTAAAACAAGATTTTCTGAAGTGTTCTCTTTTTACCTTTTCTTCAACAATGATGACTTTCTGGTATGTTGAACTGCTTGGGCATCATCATCATGGATCCAACCCCATCATTGCCAGCCTCGGGCCTTTTTTTGTTAGGGGGGGGGGGGGGAGACAGCTCCAGCTAGGGGGGAAAAAAAACAACAGTAAAAACACAAATGCATGTCACAGTTGGACTTTTTTGTGTGTGTGTTGTAGAAGAAAGATTAAGAAGTGCCATACCATTATACATGGAACTTTTATTTTAAATTTTCTAACTTTTATTTTTATGCTTATTAAGAAGCACCCTCACAGACACCAAGGATGGATCTAGAATCTTTTTTTTTTATTCACGAGGCCACAGCACTCCACAGTTATTAGCCACAGCATCCTCACATGAGCGTCAGGCATTGTCGACATGCGAATATGCTCCAATTTAACTTGCAATGGTCTCCCAAACTAATCCCCGCCCCCAATATCTTTGGATCATTTGAAATCTGCAGTGGATGGACCGGGAACCAGTCTTGGCTTCCCCCAACTCTCCTTTTCTGGCCGTTGAAGGGGTGCTTGCGTACAGAGCATAGAGCCTAGAGTACACTATTTTGGGATCTGCCAAGAATGGGGGGAGGCATTCTCCCAGTGGAAAAAGTTGGAATTTCAAGGGACAAAAGTAGGAATAAGTAAGAGCAAGGTAAAAATAAAATTATGGCAAAAGAAGGAAAACTAAGAATACTTACAAGCCTGCCTTTTTTTCAATACCAGACTTACGGCAGATGATTCAGGGCACCACCTGATCACTGTAGACAAATCCCAGCACCTGACCACTGTAGATGCATCGCGACAAGTGATTACTGAAGACTCCTGTGGGTGCCCCTTCAATGTGAGAGAAACACTTTGGTGCACTATTAGACAAAGTAAAAACTGAACAACAGCCACATAATTTGTTTAATAAGCACCTTGTAAGAAACTTTTATGCTTTGGGAGGAGCTTCTACACGTCACTTGGTGGTTGGTCAATTGGATGGTCTGTCTGTCTGTCTGTCCGTCCGTTCGTTCTGACCATACCCCCCTTGTGGGGTGATGTTCCTTTCAGGACACATCACCCCACTATTTTCACAATAGAAAAACATCACCCCAGAAGAGAATCTTTAGAAAAAGGGATAATGGGAACACAATGCTATCACCCCACAATTCCGTCTGACTAGACCGTCCGTCCGTCCGTCCCTGAAGATTGACAAATTTTTTTGGCGTCAATTTTTTTTAGCTCTGGCAAGGATTATTTTGATCAACTTTGTGCAAGACTTTCATGCAAGACTTCTTGCAACACGGCCAGAACTTTTTGTGCACTCTCACTTGTTAAAAAGGAAAATTGAGCAAACCTAAAATGTAGAAGTGTCCTAAAAGTAACTAATGCCAAAAACAATATGCATACAAAAGATTGCTGGTACATGCATAGGCTACAAACCTATGAACCACCTCAGCTCAGAGCACCAAGTGAAAAGGAATGTTGTGCATATGGGTCATTCTATAAATTTGGGATCCACTTTTTTTTCCTGCCCCAGTTACATCTGCCATCAATGACTTTATAATTCTGGGGCACTCCTTGCATGCAGTCGTTCTCCAAGAGTGATTATGAATAGCAAAGTACGTACCAAACAAATAAAGAAGTCATTCAATCTTAGTGATGACAAAGCACGAAAGTAACGGACAGGAAAATGTCACACTTTGGACCCAATTTTGTTTTATAAAATGACCCATGTGCATATATATTGTATATGTGTGTGAGCATACATGCATCTTTGTCAGTCAGACTTGAAACAATCTCAAATCATCATGGTCAATCAAATTTGGCTTGAGCATTGATCTTTGTGTTCCAAGGAAGTCTATGTCAGAAATCAAAACTAGAACTGTTAGCTCAAAGTGAAATGGAATATAAATTTTCTAAACTTTGCAAAAATGCTCTTAACATAGCTTGAAATTTCCAGCATACTCGGTAAGCTGGAAACTTCAAGCTACTCTCAACAATACATCATGTAATCATAATAAAAGTTTGTATTTTCATACTCAAATACCTTTTTTTCTTCAAAGTTAAAACCATTTTTTTGTTAATAAGGATTTCAAAACAGACTTCATGAAACAAAATTCAAACAAATGTCAAACCACTGATAACGTTTTACACTCGTGCATTTATTGTCTCCAATATAACACAATGCAGCAGTGGTGTATTGCAAAACCGCCATACGAAACCATTCTCCCCCCTGCTCGCTCTTCAAAGAGAGGGCGCTCTTCACTTAGACTACACACTAACATAATAATGGTGCATAAAGATAATCAGTCAAAAAACAAATACCACCCATTTAGACTTGGTAAAAACTCAACCAAAAAATAAAAATTAAAAAAAAAATGCTAAAAGCTACCAGAGTTTAAAGGGAATATATTACATTTGCATTTGCTGTTATTTTCAGAAATGGATGGATTTGAGGGGTTAGTATTTTGTAGCAAAATGTTGTTCCAATGCTGGTCGGGTGACCGGCATTGGAAATTGATAAACAAAATACCACTTTTCTTGAAAATGACAGCACACCCGGTGATGTGATTTTACAGGATGCTTGAGACTGTCATTCACTAACAGACTCAGTCCAGTAAGGAATTTCGTGATTATTTCATAGTTTTGTTTTGTGATGTTTGCAAATGTTGTATAATATATATTCCCTTTAAATATTTTGTTTCGATATATATAACTGCTAAATTCTATATACCGGTAACTGTGAAAGCTTTGTGGTAGCTATCGTTCACAGAAACTGTTCCATGACGAATTATTTGAACAATAGAGCTAGAATAATGCTTCCAGCAATGAAGGGGGCCTTCGTGATAGTACAGTAGTGCTCCCATTTTCAGATTGTTCTATTGGTTTTTAAGCTTGCTATATAAAGCCAAAATGTAAAAATTTTCTAACGTTAAAACGAGTGTCTCCAAATTTGTAACAAACTATTTTAAATATTTTGTATTCCAGAAGAGGATATTAAATGTTTGCAAGGTTAATATAGTTCATACTACCAGTAATTAATCTATTTCTTTGGCTGCTATGACGGTTGGTCCATTGGAGTTTTATAAAAGTAATACATTTCTACTGTACTGAAAATGGGGAAAACAGCAATATTACAGAAAATAAGCCTAGAATATTACAGGCAATTCCGATGCAAGTTATCTTTCTATACTCATTGCTTTGTTACGATTACCGGCAAAAATGTAAAAAAAAATAATACAACACCACCCTGAATATAGACCGCTACAAATATGCAAATTATGCAAATGAGTGGAAACGAGTGGTTAGTGCTTGTCCTGTTGTTTTTCTGCCCCCCATAAATTAAGTACACCTTTTGAAAATGATTTTAACTGTATACTATAATGAAATATTTTAATAGTTTTGACTGTCAAGAATCCATTTTATCTCGTAAAATAACTTGCCATATTTAAATATTAACATTTCTCTACAGCAACCTTTGTTTTTCATTTTTATTGGTATTGGTTAATTACATTGTAATTATTTGTTTAAAAGTTCATATGATGTATTTTGTCACTTTGAGATGTTTTAATTTATAATTAATCCAGCCCTTTAATGGTGTGTCTGTACAGAGGAACATACATGTAGAAACACGGACCAGACTGTTTGGACTGCGTTGCAATGAGGATTACGTGACGAAGGACCCAAAGCGGTCTTGGTTCACGCAAACTGATAATGATTCTTTTGGATAATACCAGAAAGGAAAAAAAATCACTTACTGATAAATGTAAATAAATTGTTGTGGCGGTTGGCATTTTGACCAATTTTGATCGGAATTCGGTTTCGTCATATTTGTTTTTTCCAAATAACCATTAAACCTGTGTGGGGTGGCATTTTATCAATCACTTTCAAAACAATAGGGTCGGTTGGGTGACCAAAACCAAAGGTTATTTTTTTGTTTGGCCAAATTTCACAGGGTTTTGTTTTCTAAAAAGGATTTCATTGGTCTATGTTTTTGTTTGATTGCAAAGCCCCCCCCCCCCCCAGTTACTATACACTGAAGAAGTTTCACACTTGTTTGAAAGAGAAAAAAAACAGATCAGGTGCGTTGACAAACATAAAAAAAGGTGTATTGAAATCTACAAAGTGCTTTTCAAAATGTGTGTTAATCTCATAATTGGTTTGTCAAACCCCCTCCCCCTTCCTCTCCCCCTCCCCCCGGGATGACAGGTCAGGGTACATGTACCTACGAAAATTGTATCATTTTAAAGCTGGGAACCTCGGAAATTTGAAAGCCAACATTTTTAAAGTGACATTTGTCAGTTTTGTGGGAGCAGGTCTCATACATGTATTGAATCAAGCTTTACAACTAGGCTTGGGCGAACCCAGCATTTATGGAATCGATTCCAATTCCGTCTGGGAATCGCGATTCTATTCAGAATCGATTCCATAATTCCATAATATTAACAACAACAAAAATTAAAAATTAAAAGTTAAAACAAAATTTAAAAAAAATAAAAATCTGAAAACCCATCAAAAAACAAACAAAAACATTAAACTAAAAACCGCTAACAACGAGGTCATTATGGGGTGTAATTGCTCTCTAATTGATAATATAAAACGACGTTACGTTTTGAGCAGGGAATACAAAAAACTATTTCATTTGTTTCCCCTGCGGAAAACACGAACGATCAAAACAGTTGAAAAGAGTGTGGAAAACACCCTGAAAAAAACGGGCATTTTCCATCAAAATGGACGCTAAACATATTGTTATAGTTCCGTATTTTTTTTAATGTACGATCAGTATTTTATTTGGCAGCGTAATAATCGTATCAGAATACATAGAACTTCTCAACGTGATTTCATATTTGATGGTCACGTAATCACAGCATAGATCACTGGTAAACGATTTACCACTACATGTACATAAGCAATCGATCGCCAAGTACCAGCCACTTCACGCCATTCATAAAAACATGATTTTCTACTACATGTACACATTCTCATTTGCGTATGGATCCTGGAAACATTTGATGTCGATGCAAATCAACTCTGCCGCTCTTAGACTTTTGGATGTAGCTTCAGAAGTTGGGACATTGGCTATGAATCCATATACATACCGGTACATGTACCTACGAAATTTACATTAATATCTTTATTTTTCCCGATCTTTTGCCGATCCACCAGTCGGACTAAGATCGTGTCAATAGCGTTCGTGAATTGCGATTTCATGGAATGTACAAAATCAAACCACGCCCCTTGCGGCTCGATGTGCACACCAAACATTACGTGATGGGATCCTGGAAAGAGGAAAACGAGACCAACTTGCCAATCAAATGACAGTGTATGCGAGCCTCAGCGCGCGCTCATCTACAAAGGCAATTCCTGGAGATGAGAAATACAGCTTGATCGTCAAAACGTGCGACAACTCCCCAGTACGGGCGCCCAAGATTTTCCCCTTGCTTACGCTCGTCTGGTGTTTTATTCACAGCAGTTTTAGGTATGAAATGCTTTCATGGGAATGATTTTTCACCTCGTATACATGTGAAAGTTTGCACTTCATATTTCCCATTATTAAATCCAGAGATTTGTTTTTCGAAAATAGCCGGCGATTCATAGCCACTTGCCTTTTGTTTCAGAATAACGTAAGTGCTGGACTGTATTGGTTTTTGACGGGGAAGGACAAAATAATCCTAGACAAACTATTTTTTTAGTGGAATTTGAAAAAAAACTTTTCAAATTTTTGGGAGCTGCATGCTGTTTCCAGTCCCTGTGAAAAATTCCTACAGTTGTTAAAGCTCAGTGAACGACGCTCAGTGAACTGGAATAGACTACATTAGAGAGTCGATTCCTCAAAAAAGTTTAATCATGATTCCAAGTTTCCAACTCCGAAGTTGGAGTCGCCCAAGCCTATTTACAACAACAAAGTTCATGTCCATGGGTTTTCAAATGAGATCCTTACTCAGCAATGACTGAGAAAGATAAAAACAAACAACCACTTACACCATACCATACATGTGTTACTCTGTAGTTGTGATTGTCACTGTATTAGCAACAGATATGTCAGGACTTGGACTGTGGTCAACTTTGAAATCCTCCTGGTTTGCCGGGTCAGCCTTGGACCCTACCACCACATCAGCATGAGTTTCAGAGTCTTGGTTTAGTTCTGGTTCCACTTCTGGACCCAGTTCTGGTTCTACTTCTGGAACTGGTTCCGACTCAACAACAACTTCCGTCTTTGGGACAGAGCTCTCTGGATGTGATTCCTCCATTGGTTCCAGTTCCAGTTCCAGTTTTGGTTCTAGTTCAAGTTTAAGAACTGGTTCTGACTCAATAACAACCTCTGAATTGTAGTCATTTTGGACAAGGCTCTCTGGCTGTGATTCCTCCTCAACCTCCTCAATGTCCTCAGCCTCAGAACCCGACCCAGACTCCACCTCTGAATCAGTCTCCGAGTCCCCCTCGCTCGTGGATTCCGATTCGTGATACGCCGACACTATGGTATTGAACCTCTCGTAGTCAGTGCCCAGTTGCTTGCTGCTCGTCTTGTCCAATATGCCGGTCTTTTGCAGCTGCTGGTTACTCGTGACGACCCTGACCCGGGGATTGCGCATGACAAATTGCCGAAACCACTTGTTGCCCGGCATGTTTCTCTTCAGCATGGTGGTGCGTTTGTCCTTGTCCAGTATCTTCTTAACAGTCTTCAAGAGCTTGTGTTTCTTGAAGCCGTAACCACGCTGGGCCATGTTGAGGATCCACTCTGCCAGCATCTGCTCCTCTGCTCTGGTCAGGATGGAGGGCGGGCCGCTCCTACGTCCCAGGTCAACCCGGCCACTTACCCGATCGGCTAACGTTGAACGCTTCACTCCCCACTTCTCTGCCGCCTTGCGTATTGTCATCTTCTTTTCAATCACGTCTTCGACTGCCGCCTTCATGATTCTAAATCTCTTATCCAAGTCCACAGACCTGCAAGAGGTAAAATAATAATAATAAAGTGTGACAACTACAACTTACGTTACCCTACTTTGGTCATGTTTGGAGGTTGCATTTTTGTGTGAAATAGTGTTTGCTTGGGTTCATGTAAGTGAGCTCATATGCAGAATATCTGGCCGAATGATGCAGTTAAAAGTTTTTGTACAGACAGGTTTACATGTAGGGACTCGAATATGGACTTTAGTCTTGGGGCTTGATTTTGCATAATTTGCATAGCTAGACGTACCCAGTACTGTAGCAATAATTAAGCTTACTCCTTTTTTCCAATCATGTTAAGTATTTTCTAGCAAATGTTTTCAATGCCGGCTTTCAATTCCATGCAAAAGTGGATGGGTGGAAAGTGGAAACTGTATGAAATCTTCAAAACTACAAGCATCACAACATCAAATGTGGGACAACAAGATCTTTCATTTGAGTGGTGTGCAATGAGATGGAATGTAGTCAAGTACGATTTTTGGTAACAAAATATGATTTTGAGTTAAAAAAAAACAAACTGTTTTTGACTAAAATCACCCATGGATTTTTGGTAGTCTTTTTGGCACATTGTTTTAACATGCCAAATGCCAGTGTTTTTTTTGTGTTTAGAGAAAAGGTTCATGAGAAAAGAGTTTCATTATGTTGCAGTTCATCAAACTCACATTTTATACCGTGTTAAAAACCACGAAGAGGAAATAATGTGAGTGATGTAACGTGAGTGACGGTATCTGAATTTGCTCATAAATGTGGCCAATTTACTGGACTACCTCCGTAACTATAGGCCACACTTCCACCATGTACAAAAACATGTCGCACTTTGTAAAATTTTGATTTTCACATTTAGGCTTAGTTTGTAGTTTATTTTTGTTCTAGAAGCATACTCACCCTGTTTATAGGCTAATCAGAAAGTTTTCAGATGTCTAATTTTCGTGAAATTTCCAGATTCGTTTGCACACGTTTGCGTATCAAAATTTCAACATGAAATTTCACGAAAATTAGACATCTGAAAAAGGCAGCACCTTCTGATTAGGCCAAAAAAAATAATAGTTCTGCTTCCGGTTACCCGACCGACCCTATTTTTAGGCTGCGACCCTAAAAATTTTATCGGCAATTCCAAAAAAAAAAAATAATAATAATGATTGAATAAATAAACATTGAACCTGTTGTCTTTTCTGTTTTCACAAAATACCTCTCAACAACCCTTTTGCGTCAAAAAAATGCTTGTATTTATTTGTTTTCTTACTTACATTCGCTATTTTTTCAAAAGAAACCTCCGTTATTTTTACAAATTCGCTTCGCGATATAATATAACTACTTCGCAATTCGATGTCATGGTGACTATAATCACGTGCGTATTAAAGCTCAATGCGGCGACTGGGTCCCGCCGCGCCAATTTAGAAGACATGATGAAAATGCGGCAACTAGTCTGTGCACAGCTATGCGATCGATACCGCTGTCGGATCCGACTTCGTAAAAATGCCAAGAAAACACCGATGGAGAAAGAACATTTTTGCAAGTTAATTCACAGAAATGATCTAGGTTGTCTATGTATTTTCCGTGTTCAAGAGTTCATTTTGAGATCGCACTACTCGTATTTGGAGTGATACAATGCAGCGTGCTTCCCGAAATTTTCGACCGTAAAAACGAGGTCTGTAGTTAGACGTGGGCCGACCACACATGCACAGTGCATCACACACTTCGGAGTTTTGGCCAGCTTCCCGTCTTGACTAGCGTTGTGCATATGATGCGAACAACCTGAATTTTCCATTATTTTTTAAGAATTATCGAACGTAAATATATTGACAATAATAAAGGTAGGTTTTATTCACTTTTTGTGGCCATTTTGTGCATAGCTTTCGTAGTGCAATGGAATTAGTTCAGGCTAAAACCTCGCATATAATTGAATACCCCATTGAATCTGCATAAAAAAAATTGGCCAAAAAAAAAAAAAATTCTGACCAACCGACCCTATTTTTGAAAGGCATGTAATCGGAAGCAGAACTATTTTTGGGGGGGGCCTTAGCCTATTAATAGTATTGTCGAGCGCAATTTGAGTCCTCCGCGCAAGTTTAAACTTGCGCGTGCATTAATTTCCTTGTTACAATATGCGCACGCAAGTTTAAACTTGTGCGCTACATAGATTTTTCCCATGCATGCAAAGCCGCCAAACTAATTTTTTTCCTGGTAAACTCATGCAGATATGTAACATTATTTTTAAAAACAGATTTTTCTCCAATTAATAACACCACTGTGCTTCGTGAGACAATGCCTTAATGCCTTTTTGGAAACATTTTATTTACAGTATTATGCTAATGAGGTTGACTGTGTGGGTTCAGAGATAAGGGGTGGTAATACGAACAATTTATGCACTTTCATGATGTGTATTATTGTTTATTGCTCATTAGGATTTTTGTTAAATAAACAACATATTTATTCATTAATTCGAATTAATTAATTAATTAATTAAATCAATAAATTAAATTAATTAATTAAATCATTAATAAATCTATTTACTTTTTAAAATAATTACCATTTTATGCATAGCGTTTTTAAGTTAAAGCACGTTAACATTAATATGAATTATTGAGCCTGCAAGTAAAATAATTGTTTAAAGTAATGAATTTAATTAATTAATTAAATTAGTAATGAGTACATTAATTTTTTTTTCAAATTATGCATTTTTGAAGTGTACACAGTGCTCGAAATGTTATGCAAAGTATTTTTAAAAGTAAAATTAAATATTGTACCGTCCAATTAATTAATTGCTAAATTACTAAAATTAGTATTTTTTTAAGAATAAGTACTTTTTTAGTTGTACAGTAGGGGCCTACATGTAATATAATTTAAAGCATTTAAAAAATAATGTAAATGATTACTATAGGGCAATTCCACACCAAAGTGGACATGACACCAAAAAATTCAAATACATGTGATTTAAACAAATTTGGCATCAAATGAAAGCTAAAAGTCTATATTTTCAAGATTTGAAGTCGGAATTTAATTTTTTATACATTTCGGTACCAAAAACAAGGATTATGTAATAATCCTGTTTTAATCCTAAAAATGTGATTAATAGTGATATGAAAGTATTCTACCAATAGACACACAAAAATATGTACTAATGCCATCAGTTTCTGTCATGAGGAAGTATTGGTCTTGAAAAACCGACTAAAACTTGTTTTTAACATTTTGCGTAATTTGTTTCGCTTCAGTGACTTCTAATATTTCAGCCTTCGAAAATGTCCTTCCGTTACCGAAAAAATACATATTTTTAATTTATTTTTAAAACTTGCAGTATGAATGCATTGAAAGTTATTGTGCAAAGC
This sequence comes from Patiria pectinifera, assembly GCA_029964075.1. Taxonomy (NCBI): domain Eukaryota; kingdom Metazoa; phylum Echinodermata; class Asteroidea; order Valvatida; family Asterinidae; genus Patiria; species Patiria pectinifera. The sequence goes on from CM057141.1 coordinate 11,035,791, forward strand.
AAGTTTAGGTAGGCCTTCAATATGACATTATAACTGACACTGGTGTACTTCTCGTTTTTTAATTACAATTAATTAAATCACGTCCTTCCGTTACCAAATTGGTAACGGAAGGACAAATCGTATTTTTATCAAGTGTTACGACATTTGCGCTCATGTTTGAATAATGAAAATCACTGCAAATACATGCATGTATCATGAGCATTGAAAGGACATTCATGTGACCCACCTTCACAAAAGCGGGATAAGCAGGGCAAGGTGTTTATTACAATTTGAAGGCACAGGCATGTACAACATGTACAATGTACATGTACATATATGCTGATGTACCAGTACTTGTACATTTGTACATGTATGGAGTTGTTGCAGAAAATCAAATCATAAAGTTGCTGCCATCAGCATTCATGGACAATAGAGAAGGATGCGAATTCTGTGAAGCCATTCCAGAAGCAAATTAAGTCAAAAATGAGATGGCAGAAAGTACCGGTACTTTGGGGCACTTTTATTCAATTTACATGTGTAAGACATGTGAGGTGCAGTCTTTGACAAATTATGCCCAAGTTAACAACTTCAGTTTGGATGTTTATACATTAATTGTTACTACTCTAAATCATTGTAATTTGATTTCAAACATTGATTTTAGAGTTCAATTAAAAGCAACACCTAACTGAAGCCATCAGTTGTACCGGTAGATGTTTTGACCATAAATGTACATGTAGGCTGGTCGCCCCCCCCCCCACCCTTTAGGTAAACCTTTGAACCTACCGGTATTATTATTAAAAGTTGTTGGTGAACATGTAACCAATATACTCAAGAGTTCAAATATTGTGTATTTAAACTTTTAAGGATTGAGGTGATGGGTTTGAAGTCTATTTCTGTAGTAGTCCTGTGTTCGTGAATTATGTGTTTTGGGTTGTTTTCGTTTTTCTTTTGTTATCATTAATTAGCAGTCTTCTATCTTTATCTCAATAGTTTCTTGGGTATAATTATTTATGCCAGGTCTGCATATTGTTGATTTCACATTCAGTTACACATTTAAGCAATTTGTTTCACTTGTATAATTAGTGTAAATTCACATTTTGTTTATGCTATAATTGAGTAAACCTTTTGTCCTTCCGTTACCGTCCTTCCGTTACCAAATTATAATCTGCTTAAAACCTTGTAATTATATAACCGAAACACTTAAAGTCAAATGAAAGGCGGTATAGTATAGATAAAGCTTCAGGGATTCCATTTCCTACCTTTAAAATATAATTGCCCCATAAAATTCACAGAGTTTTTGCAAAACGCGAGTAAGTTGGAAAACCCTTGTCCGTTTTACCGTCCTTCCGTTACCGACCTCATTCATATTCATAATTCATAAACGAGAGGCATTCATGCCCCCCAAAAGTGTGGAAAATGAAAGTAGCATTATAGCAATACAATTGTGACATTTGTTTGCTGTAACTATGAACAGTGTCTGTGATACACACATTTGAAATTTTGTTTAATGAGTGAAAACGTCCTTCCGTTACCGTGGAATTGCCCTCTAGCGTCAAAAAATTTGAACAATTGAAGGGATGATAATCATTCTTTTACGTTAACAACGGGTTACCCCTAGGAAATTATAATTTATTTACATTTAAGAATATAAATAAAATGCTAATTAGTTTTACATATGCAAGGTAAAAAACCTTGAAGCAAGTTGTCTCCATTTTCGAACAACTTCAGTACTCTCTCCAAGCAATCACCATGCTTATTGCTTGCCTGGTCCCCTTCCCGCCCCTGCCCCCTAAAAAACTTCTCTGATATGCACTGCTAAATCTCAATGTTTCTTTTCATTGACGCTAATTGAATTCCACTTTTTATTTATTTCTTTGTTCATTAATTTATTCCATTATTTATTAATTTATTTCTCTATGCACTTGTGTTTCGAACATTTATCTTTCTTCATCAATGAAAATACCGCCTGCAAGGTTCTCAAATTGCGATCCCCTTTGCGCAAGTTGTAACGTGCGCACGCAAATTAAAATGGCGCAGTGTAATTTGCGTGCTTCGGGAGTCCCTCGCGCAAGTTTAAACTTGCGTGTGCAAGTTTAAACTTGCCCGGGGGACTCAAATTGTGCTCGACAGTATTAAGAGGGTGAGTATATATGCTTCTACTTTCTATTCTAGAGCAAAAATAAACTACAAAAGTACAAACTAGGCTAGCCTAAGCCTAAATGTGAAAATCAAAATTTGACAAAGTTCGACATGTTCTTGTACACAGTGGAAGTGTGGCCTTTATTTACGGAGGTAGTCCAGTAAATTGGCCACATTTTATGGGGCTATTTGTTCCAGTTTCCCATCCAGGGGTTACAAGGCCTATTTGGAAACGAAGTTGAAAATATACGTGATGCGGGATGGCCCCTGGCCTGGGGACGATTCGCCCCAGCTAGCAATGAAATGAGCAATAACGTTACCAGTTTTTCCTCTTCTTCTTTATGGTTATTTTCGTCTTGCTCTTTTTCGACCTTTTGGACGATGATGCTTCGGAGTCAGACCTGGATTTTGTTCGACGTTTACGTTTCCCCATTGTAAACTTTCAACCAAAACCGCCACAGCAAAAAACCTACAAAACTCGGACTGCTAAATGCAACTCCGGCTCCAGGAGTTAATGTGAATAGCGCCCTCCATAGTCGAATTTGGAAATTATTCAAAGGAGGCGCTAATGGGCGCTATATTTGGTTATACCATGGAGGAATTCCTCCATAGTTATACCATGGTTAATATACTGATTCCTCGAGAAGTCCTTTTTTTTTAAATGAAGTCTCTGAGGAAAACAATGCCTTGATAAACATTTAACTTTCTAACGTAAACCCACAATGAAAGTCCATTGTACAGTCAGTTTTTGGCCCCCCAAAATAAATAAATAGAGGGCATAAGTACAGCCTCTTTCAGATCCCAGTACAGCCTCTTTCTGAAAGCATCGAGGTTGAAACTCTACCTCCATGCTCAAAGGCACACACAAAAAGATAATTCATTTCAAGTTTGTTACTATTGGCTCAATATTGAAATTGAAGGAGAAAACAAGAGAGATGCAAAGGATGACTGTGGGTGCCTCGAGCACTACAAGTTCCGTCTCTTAGTAATCTCCCCATCCCCCCCCCTCCCCGCCCCCAAAAAATATATAAATAAAGTTAATTCCTTGAAATCCTTTACATTTGGATTAAAAGTTTATTTGCTTGCAAATTGCAAAGAAGGTCCCTTTCAACGCATGCCCATACATTCCCATTCAAAAGACAAGGCCTCCCCCCCCCCCAACCCTTAAGAAAATCTGCAAAACATTAAATTCCATCCATAAATCTATTATTTTCCCCCAAATCTTTGAAAATAATTGATTTATGAGTGCTTAACCTGTTAAACTCCTATTTTTCCTTCTCAACGAATCATGCTTCTGTTTATTGCTTGTTAAAGGGAATGTACATCATTAGCTTTTGCTGTAATTTACGGAAATGAACTATTTGAGGGGTAAGTATAATAGATCAAATATTGGTACACTGACAAGTTTGAAGTTTTGTGTTCGAAAATGCTGGAAAAACCAGGAAAAACAAAAATGTTCAAGAAGTCTGGTTCCCTGACTCCACTTAAGATAAAATGTATCAAATTATAGATGCCGGAAAATTGTAAGGTAAGGAAACCAATCTAGCTGGTCTGCACCCGTTCATGAACATGGAACCAATAGCAAACAAAATTTGGACTGAAAAAAGGGTAAATTTGGAGCAGTAGTTGAAAAATAGTTAGGTTTTTCCAACGGTGGTCGGCCGACCACCGTTGGAAATTTATACAAAATACCACTTTTCTTGGAAATGACTTCACACCAGGTGCCATAATTTTACAGGATGCTTCAGACTTTCATTTACCAACATCCTAGGAAGCTATTTCGTAAAAATTTGGTAGTTTTGTTTTCCATTGTTTGCAAATGTTGTATATTCCCTTTAAGCTCTGGCAGGAGCTTCTACATGTCACATGGTAGTCGGTCGATCGGTTGGCCGGATTGTCTGTGTATCTGTCTGTCCCCGGAAAATTGACAAAAAGTATGGTGCTCCATATGTGCAATCGGCATGCATTTTTTTCAGCGGCGCATTTTTCAGCTCTGGCATGGATCATTTGATGGATTTCATGCCAGACTTTCATGCAAGACTTCTTGCAACACGGCTAGCGCCTATTGTGCACTCGCACTTGTTTTCTTACTTTGGGCATCGCATGTGTCATCCCCCCCCCCCAAAAAAAAAGCAAACTTACTTTTTTGGAAGGGGATGGGTGGGGGGAGGGGGTACTTTTGCACAAAATTTGGACAAATGTCTCATTTAAAAGTGAACTTCTCTTGTATTGCTAGACAAATAGAAATTAAACAACAAAATCAATTTGAAAAACAAAAATCAGTTTTTCGAGGTGAGATTAAAAAATAGCACGGACAGTAGTTTAGGGAAGATGGGAGTGCTTCAAAAGCACACATATTTCTCTCTTCACCATCAAAATGAAATGTACTCGCCCAGCTTACCAAAAGTCCATTGACACACATGACAATTACACATTTCTCTTGCGTTTTCTTTTAATGTTTAAATTGTAAGCAGTTGTACTCACACTATGCTTAAATTAAAAGTAATATTTGTATATAAAGTCGATCTTCTAAGTTAGCTGTACAGAACTACGTGTTCATATCAAATTTGAGTAAATATTAAATACAAACATTAGGAGACTTTCAATTCAGAAGCTCTCTTCAGTATAAAAAAAAGCCCACATCTGAAACATCTTCAAATATCTCTCACTGGGTACAGGTATTTATAATAGGAAGGAATAAATATTAACAAGGTTATTAAGATGATTTAGAAGAGTTCCTTTCTCACTTTGGGAAAATGTACTCAGAGGGATTATGCATGATAAAAACATGAAGGCAGGGTGGTCATAAACATAGGACCAGAACAAGGAGGAGCAAGAATTAATGAAAATTGTAAAACCAGAAGAAAAACAGCATTAAACAGCTTCCACAAACTTCCAAATTCTTGCAAATAATTGATTAAATTGATAGTAATCCCTAACATGTGCTATCAAGATTATTGTTTTCCCAAATAATACAAAAATGCATCAAGATATGTTTTCAAACAGCAGACGATATTCCTCATAATGCTGTAATGTTAACACATAGTTCCACACATGTACAGTATCCCATGCTGTATAAAGGAAATAATTTGAAAGACTCAATTTTTTAAAAGACATTTATGATTAGAACAAAAATTATCAACTCAACAAAAATGTGAAATCTGCATACCATCTCAAGTGATTATGTTTCAAAGGCTTGACCCATTTTCCATCTAAAAATGAAAGGATTGTGTATTCAGTTACTGTGTAAATGGCTATTTTATTGCCGATGATCTGAAAACAGCGGATGGATGCTGTACACAGGAAATATGTCCCCAAAAGCAAAATTCTCCCTCCCCACAAAAAATAGCCCAACAAACAAAATGAAAAGGAGAAAAATGAAAAAAGAAAACTTATGATCTAGTTAAAGTACAGATGGTTACATTTATCAAAAAAATTTGTTATCCATCTCGTACTCAAGACGCTTTGTCTGACTTCCATCGGTTAAAAGAAAGTTGCTTATTTTGTTTCATTTTTCAGAATTTTCAGAATGTTATTGTAACTTTTTTTTTCAAAGTATCAAAATCTTTGGTAAGTCTCAGTTTCGTTTTGTTGAAGTTTACCCACGTTTTATCTTGGATGGACGACAAACGTTCGGATTCTTTTTTTTTCCTCAATAGAAATAGATTTTTCAAATCGAGAAACATTCTCCGTAAATAAATGTTCAAAGCTATGATCTACGGTTGAATCTATGTTTCACCTTTCTTTTCATTGAAAACCTATGTTCAATTCCTGCTTAAGCAGCAATCTATTTCCTACTGCCCAATAGGCACAGGAAAATACTGGGAAAAAATTCACATAAAAGGGCAATAATGGAATGCATTTTTCCAGTGCTGCATGCTTGGTAAGTGTTGAATACTCAACTCACATAAAGACTGAAATCAAATCCAAGATTATAACAAGTTTAGAGGAGTGTTTCCATTTAGGTCATTCTACAAATTTAGGGTTTAAAGCGTGACCTTTTCCTGATCCTGTAACCTTGGCACTTTGTAAATTACCATTCAAATATCAGTAAGACTGACTTTAAAATGTCTTTATTTGTTTGGTAGGTAGTTTGCTATTCATAATTACTCTTGGAAGATGACTGCATTTAAAGGAGTGCATCAGAAGTATAACATTATAGGTTTCTGACGTAACAAGGACCAGGGGGAAAAAACGCGGACTCCAAATTTATCGAATGACCCATTTATACCAAGCATGACTTTAAAGAACTTTCTGTGAAACCACAAAAGAAAGACACCGATCTGTCCACTATGAAAGAAAACTTTCTAAGCATCAGGTTTTTTTCTTTCTCTAAACCCTAATTAGTAACTTTTCCAATACACCTTCAGATCTCACGCATGGGATAACCTGGGTCCAATTTCATTGTGATGTTAGGCCAAGTCCGAATTACTTGGCTACGGCTTGAAATTACACACGAGTCAATGGGAAGTGGCTGCAGCCACTTCTAATTTCAAGCCGTAGCCAAGTAACTCGGACAAGGCCTTATTAAGCAAAGAAATTTGCTAAGCATGGAAAATGTTTGCTTAGCAAACACAGGTTACCAACCAAATGTCATGCAATTGATACTGCCTGTGGCTGGTTCCAAGCTGGTTTTTGCTTATCAGGCTACATCTGGAAATTACACACGGGTCTATGGGAAGTGTGTGTAATTTCTAGCTGAAATTTTAATTTCATTCAGACGCGGCCTCACACATATTTGCTGAGCAAGTATTTTCTGCTTAGCAGATCTGTGAAACTGGGACTGTGTCTGAATTACTTGGCTACGGCTTGACATTACACACGTCTATGGTAGCGGCTGCAGCCACTTCCAATAGACTCTCATGTGTAATTTGCAAGACGTAGCCAAGTAACTTGGACACAGCCTAAGCCTTGGGCAGTGTCAATGTGTATTGGTTTCAGAGTACATAGGATATGCAGCACAACTGCAGGCAATATCAACTGTGCTGAGAGGCTTGAATCGATAGACAAATTTAAATCTACTGAACTTTTTTTGTTTAGTACATGTAGACTTTTTAGGAAACTTTTTTTCAACACAGGCAAATTCACATACACATTCATTCAAGTATGTGATAATCAAATGAAGTGTTAACAAGGTGATTTAAAAACCGAGGTGTGATTAAGGCCCATTCTAGACGCCGTACAACTTCCACGTCAAACTTAATTGACATGAGTACGGCAACAGCTCGTCTACAGCATGGTAGTTGCTCTAAACGCCAAACATAATAGTCAAACTTTAATGCATCTTGAGTAATGGGCCAGGTTAAAGCAGTTCAAGAAGTTCAATGAACTTTCAGCGCAATCAAACTATTTGCGTCAATTTCACTCCCCGTGATGTGGACGTGAGAGAGGGTATTGTGAGGATGCGCATTCTCAAAATGTTTGCCCGAATTTCGAATTGAATTGAGTTCGGCACGGCAATGGCACAGCGTTTAGAACAGTGCCGTGCCATGCCGTGCCGTGCCGTGCCGAGGCGGCAGCCCTGTCACCCTACAGGATGGTGCCATGCCAAACTCAATTCGCCGAGCCAAATGGTTCCAAATGCCGTGCTATCACCATGCAATTGCCGTGACAAATTAAAAAAGTCGAACTTTTTGAGTTCAGCAAGGCAGTAACTTGGCGTCTAGAACGGGCCTAAGGTGTCTTGAAATTGATGTACTGATGGTAGAACTCCAGCCGTTTGGAGTTTGGATGACTGACCAGGTGCTACATTTAGTGTGATAATTCACAAATCGGGTAACAAGTAACGGGGGACGAACAATAACAAATATACCTTTGTTGTCACAGTTCATTCAAACAGTTTGTGACTTGACTTAGGACTGGAGGACTTGTGACTTACTTGCGACGGACTAGACAACAAAACTGGTGAAAGATACCTCAATACCAAAATTCAAAAGTTGAGTTTTGGTTCATTGGCTTGACTTAAGAACTTCTGCTGCTGTACAATAATATCAAGATTATTTTAATACAGTGGAAATAAGTTGTCACAAGCTCCAAGCATGTGATTTTGAAGAAAAAAAAAAGACAAAATAAAGAGTACACAATATAAATGTAAATAGGTGTATAAAACAAAAACTAATGAAGTTATTTACCAATAAACCAAAATCTATCTACCGACATATTTAAAACTGTACATAGACATTCAGTATAAAAAGGCACTTACACAGCTTTTGAGCTTTTTCACAAAACAGTCTTGAACCTTACGAAAAACATGTATGATTTTTGACTGTTTTAAGTTTCTCAACATTCACTCAAAATGAAAGTAATTTTTTAAAATGTGTCTTTGAATCAACACAAGTATAAAGCTGCTTTGGTAATTGTGTGCGCATATATGCTTGCAATGTTTTCCAGCAAAGCTGGTGCAATTCTCAAACTTTTTTGATAAATACTTGAAACTGCATTTGTGATAACAATGTAGAGTACACGTAACTGAAAAAGTGAAAAGTGCCAAATAAGACAAGGAAATATGAGATTTAACCTTTTCGTGCCAATTTTTTTTCACAAATGCTTACTTGGTTCAATGGCCAATGGCCAAGGGACTACATGAGTTACCCCTCATCAATTTCTTGTTTTTAACCATTTTTTGAGCAGCTGGACGTTTGAATCTATCATTTTTTTGCCATCTTCTGCTCAACAGATTTAAAATAAAAATCTGCGTTATGAAAGATACCATGTGTCATAATTGAATGGTTGTGATCATATGGAGGATCCAGCATGAAAAATCCACCATTTTATTTGTACAGGCGTGCCATTAGCACAAGTTTTGCTTCTGAACAGGTTGGTTGTTTAAATGTCACACATACATGCCCACCTTGGAAAGCTTGTACTGTAATACAAGTGCAAAGTATCCATTGTCAAAACAGTCTCATTTTGGTATTCATGTCTGTAACAAAAAGTCCAATCCCCCCATCCCTTGGCAATACACTGAAATTTGTCTCTTAGCAGCCCGAGGCGCTGGCAGGGTCAAAAGTGAGCTTTGAAAGCTGCAATCTTAACCAAAACACATCTGTCATGCAATGTAGATGCAACAGCCCCTATTAAGCCATTTTTGCTAAAAGCCAACTTCCAAGCTCAAACGTTTCCTCTGCTCCCGGCCCCAACACCTTCTAAGCAACAAACCCCTTAGTGGATGCATACTCCCTCAGAGTTCTTTCCCATTTTGAAAGCTTTGCTGGAGCTCCTGTCGCCGTTTGTCCTTGCTCGGTCTCATGCGGCAGGCCATGGCCCGACCGTTGGCGCACTTTCGTTTGTTGAACAGGTCAGCCCTCGTCGGGGACATTTTATGCGTGTCTCTCATGTGCATGGCAAGATAGTCAGTCCGTGCAAATCCCACCCCACAGCCGTCACACTTGTACGGCTTGAGGTGGGTGAACAGGTGCTCTCTCATGTGCTGTTTGCTCTTGAAGCGCTTGTTGCACTCGTTGATCTTGCACTGGTAGGGTCGTCGGTCCAGATCCATTTCAGTGGCCTCCACTATGGCATAGTATGGAGTGAGGTCCAGACCTCCTCCAACATGTGTAGAGAGGGCTTGAACTTGGGAGCCTGAGGGATCTGAGACGGGCCCGTTCTTGGGACGACCTCGCTTCTTACCCCTCTTGATGTGTATCTTCAGCATGATACCACGTTTCTTTCTCCATGATCTCTGTCGGCTGGGTTTGTACTCTGGGTCCTCATTCTCACTGCGTCGTCTGTGTATTCCTTGGAAGGTGTAGTTACCGGTTCTGCGCTTTGGCCTCCCTGTCGGAGTGTACAGGGCATCTTCATCGGATTCATCTACAGCATCCTCCTTAGATGCCACATGATAGCTGGTTGAGTACTCTTGATCACTGGCACCAATCAAACTGCTACCTTCCATCTCCTCCTCCCCAGTTTCATCTTCTACAGTTCCATCCTCTAAATGTGCCTCTGTTATTTCAACATCTTCTTGTTTAATATTTACCTCAGTTGCCTCGACCTCTTGCTTAAACTCCTCTTTCTTCATATCCTCTCTGATATTATCCTCCATTCTACCCACCATCAAGTCATACTCATGGTTTGCTTCACCATTTTCTTGAGATGGCTCGGTAAGTCTTTTGAAGTCAGGGTTTGGATCCTCTTGAGTGAGATCTTCATCTGGCAACTTACATGGAATCAATTGCTTCCTCTTGGACCATGAAGCTTCTGGTTTGGGGGAGGTGATGGGGCTCTCTTTTGGAGATGTCTGTGCTTGAGTACTTCCGGGTGATATCTGACAACCATTGGCACTACCAGATGCCGCATCATCAAATTCCTCCTTTGGACTGACCTTAGAAAGTGAAACTGGAGTAACTGTTGAGTCTTCATCATCCTGGTTTTCAGCAAGCCCAAAGAAATCCACCAAGTCTTCATCCTGATCATCATCTCCATGACGTCTCCTCTTTTTGCTCTTATCCCGGTGAACAATATCTGACCCACGAGGAAGAATAATGGTGGAAGAAGGTACCACCATACTCCTTGAGCCTGGTGAAAAGCCATTTCGTACAGGATGGGCAGATACACCATCCACGTTTGACTCTGTTTCCAATGGCTGGTAACAGGTCTCTGGAATGTGATCAGTGGGCTTAAGCCGCTTACCAGACTTAAACATCATTTCCAGCTCCCTGGCATCCCCCTCAAAATTGTGATTCCTCTTGAGGTGATCTGCAAGATACTGCCAACGAGTGGTGTCAAAACTACACTCGCCGCATTTGTACGGTCTGGAATGGATCCGTACATGATCCGTCAGGTTGTTTGAACGCTTGAACCGATTACCACAGATATGGCAAGCATAAGGCCTATCCTCCGGGGTTTCATCTGCCCTTGATCGTTTTCGACGTCTCGGTGATTTGTGCTGGTCTGATGATCCAGACGAAGAATGGCGTCGTTTGGGAGAACGAGGTACTGATTTAGGGCTTGGTTGTTTAGGAGAGATTTGGGAGGGGCCAACATGAATGGGTGGCGGTATCAAGGATCCAGCAGTTCTCGGCAAAAATTCTGCGTGATGCTGATGTGCCATGGGCGGGTGACTTATTCTATTATCCATGCTCTCTCTTTGACTAAAGTGCAGCCTACTTGGCTCATCACCGTACAAAGAATGAAATGGAAGTGGTGGAGGTGGTGGAGGTGGTGGAGGTGGGGGAGGTGCCAGCTTTGAAAATGGTTGAATACTTTCCCTTGGAGAGGCTATGTCTGAAATGTTTGGTGGCACATGTGCCAACTCTGACAACTGCACAGTCGTTTCATCATCACTGGATACCTCTACCACATCAGCAGTGACTTTTTTGCTAGAATCTTCCACGGAATGCTCTTTTGAGGCAAGATCATTTGACTGGTTCTCTGTTGACTTCTGTAGGGATAGGTCTTCTGGTTTTTGTGGCCCTTGATAGACGAGGGGTGGGGGTTTATCATTTTGCAGCCCATTATTCACCTGCCTGGGTATGCTTATCCCACGATTTGCATTTGATTCACTGGTAATTTGCGGGGCACTTGTGTCACCAGGTAATGCTTGCCTTAAGGGAGGAGCCGGGGCTCTGGCAGGAACTGGAGCCTCAGCTGGGATAGGAGGTCTCCCATGAATGTGATCTGCATGGGCATAAGGATTCCCTATCACTTGAGAAGGTGGCCCCTGGGTGTTATTCTGCTCCAGGTGAACTGGCTGCTTGGACATCTCACCATATTCGCGTGGCACTGGAACACTTTGCAGATCATGAGGTCGTTGTTCCTCGGGAAGCTGCCTCCTTGAGTTTGCCTTGTAATACTGACTGCTTGGATTTATGAGAGCATCTGAAGGTTCTCGATTGACAGGGTTCATCATCAAGTGGCCACCAGCTCTGTCTTCGTAGGGATACTTGGGAAATATGAATCTCTCCCTCTGGCTGGAGACTGGACTGTCTGAGGGGAAGGCAGGATTAGATTCTGGGTACCCATGAGGCGGGTAGCCATTCTGAGTGCGATAATGCTGCCTTTCTTGCAAGTGTCTTCTCAAATGTTGGTGCTTCTGTTTCTCCCACTTATTGTGTTGTACATGTTCCTGCTGGTGCTTGTCTGGATGCATGTTGTGCCTGTTTTGACGATGTTTGTCAAGACCCTGATAGTCAAGGTTTTCCAGATAACCATCTCCCCTGTTCATCACCGATGGGAAACAATTTGGTGAAGGAAACCTAGGTTCTGGTAGTGAGGGGCCCAAATGTGGAGGTCGATGGCTATAATTCATTGCAGTCGGTGGATGTGGGCCAGGATAGTATGGTTCTCTGGGATCAACTAATGATCCAGAACGAAACATTGATATGTAGGGATTACCAGGGAGAGGATACCTGGGAAGATATGGCTGTCCTGTCGAAGGATCCACCATGGGTACTCCCATGGCGTTGTACATTGCTCTAGGGTCATAGCCTGGAGAGCTACCAGTAGGTCCAAACTGTTGTGGAGGATACTGCTGACCAGGACGATTTAATGCCTCTAAGATGACACTCTTTCGTGGATGATTATTAACCCCCTCAAATCGGTCTGCGGCTTCACTCAAGGAACCAACTGCAGAAATGACTGGCAAGACTTGCTCACTAGCTGGCTCACTTCTACGATGAGTACCCAGCCTTTCCTCTGTTGGCCTTTGAAGGGGAGGAGACTTCTGCTGATCTCTGAAAGAGTCAGCAGATCTCAGTCTTTCTGGACCAACTTCATTCCGACTGGCAATTGCCAACTCTGAAGCACACAAACCATCTGTAGCATGTGAACTGCATGATGGAGATACACCCTTTCTTTGAGAGACTTCCAGAACCTGAGGGTCTACCTCATCTAGGTTAATAGGTTCCTGTTTGACCTTAAGTGTAGTGTTTGTCAACATTTTTTCTTTCTCACTGCGAGGCTGAGGTTTGGCCGATTGTATTGTGTTGGGAATGTCATTTTCAGGAGCTCCTTGTTCCTCATCCATCCCAATCACATGCTCGGATTCTCCAGGTGAATTGGAATTGAATGTTTCGTTGAGAGGGATGCCATTCACATCTGCCTCACACAAGGTTGGATATTCTGTTTTCACCCTGACGTCTGGATCAATGTTACATTTGGCTTGCACTCGGGTGATATCGGCTAAACCAGACTCACTCTCACCTTCTTGGTATTCCATCTCAGTTGCTTCAGTGGCATGACAGCCAACCAGTAACACATCTGATCCTTTTGGTCCCGGAATCTCTTCTTCTGTGTTGCCATCTATAAAATTCATGCTGCCCTCTTCTTGTGGCTCACTGTCACTTCCCTCTGCATTTAGAACTGTGTAATAGACACTTGGTGAATCCGCCTCACCAGCTCGGTCTGTATCATCACCTACCCCACTAGAGGGCCTTTGGTCTGGAGCCCCCGGAAGTTTGGGTCGTATTTCGAGATTGTCGTCATCAATGACAACACTTTCATCCAGGGCCGAGGGGCTTCCAGTTTGGCTCTCCTCTTCATCTCTCAAGAGAATTGGTCTTTGTTGAACTTTGGATGCACCTTCTTCTGGCAACACATATTCTTCGTCAGAGTCATGGTCAGAGCTTGTCCATTCAAGTATATCTCCTTCTGAGTCTAGGTCACTTTCTGAGAGTGCTCCAGTGCATTTGTCTTCGACCAAGTCATCATCATCACAAATCACAGAGGCGTTTTGTGAATCTGGTGGTAAGATTTCTGAACTGACTTTTATAGAGGTCTCGGCCTTAACTTCTTCATTTTGCAGTGGGAGTTTTGTCTGCTGAGGTGTGTGGCCTATGCTACCATTATTTAAATGTGTTTGGGTTGCAGTATCATCTCCACTTTCCTTTGGCTTTGCAACATCAGAGGCAAAAACAGATCTAATATTACCATCCAAGGACATGCCCTCTGTGTTTTCTGTTACACCAGCTGGAAATGACACAGTGTTCTGTTCCGTCACAGTAAAGATACAACTTTTAGAATCTTTGTTATTTGATTCAGGAACAGGAATGTTTTTGTCGTTGGCTAGCAAGATTACAGGACTGTCATCTGAGTCTGGATCTTGGGAGGAAGGGGCCTTTACTCCCCGAGTTTCCAATTGTGAGCTGCTCTTTGAGGAAGACTCTAAACCTTGTTGATTCTCTGCAGCAGAGGATAGCACATTTTTACCAGATTCTATCTGCTCAGTGTTGAGAACCTCCAGGGTTTGACTTGTCTTGTCTGTGTCAATTTCGGAGCTGTTTACTTTTGCTTCCAAATCGTCATTCAACTGATTTATCTCTGTTGCTTTGTCACATTCGGTGGGGTCGCACATCTCAAGCTCTTGCTCTGCTATTTCTGTCCCATCCTGAGGACTGTGACTACTGTCATAAGTCTCTGACTGAATACAGCATTCTTTTTTCGGTTGTGATTCTGCAATGCATGAGGGAGTGGCACTGACATCCACTTTATTCCCTGACTCGCCTACTTGTTTGTGTAGATTAGCGTCAGCAGTGCCACATTCTCTTTCTTGGGTTGCATCAGTACTGTCTGAGGGTAACTGCATGTGGGTTAGGTAGTTGTGATCCTGTGGAACAGGAGTTGAGGTATCATCATCATTCCCGTCATTCCCCTGATCGTTGGTTACATCTCGGTCACCTTGTTTGTCAGAATCTTTCTTGTCTGTCTTATGATTTCCTCCTCGAGAGTTGTCATCGTCACTGTTGTCATCATGTCTGTGGTATTTTCCACCACCAAAGTAGTCATTTGGCGCATCGTCATCATCTAATTCAATATCAGGCTCTTCAGTGTCTGAGACGTCATCCTCTTCTGTGCCTGCAGGTTTTAACTCGCCACCAACGTCCACCAAATCTTCCTCCTCATCTTCAGTACTGCTGAGATTTCGATGTGCCTTGTAAGGCTTGGCTCTTTTCCTGCGGTACTCAGGTCCGCCATGCTGAAGCTGGATGTGCTTTAAGACATTATCCTTCCGTGCCGATTTCCATCCACATAGGCTGCAACCGAAGGGCTTGATGTGGGTTTTGATGTGTTCCAATAGACAGTGCTCGGAAGTAAATCCTTTGTTGCAGATCTTGCAGGAGAAGGGCCGTTGAGATTTACTGAGGAACCGCCCATGGGTATTGATCAGATATCTGGTATTAGCATCTAAATCTTTCACAACTGTGGCTGCACATCGATTAGCCGACTTACTGTGCTCAGCTGATGATCGTCTTCGCTTCTTGCTTCGGTGCTTACTTTTCTTCTTTCTCTTCACACTCATGTACAGCTTTATTGGTGGCTGTAGTTCTGGGTCTGCAGGCTCCCCTATCTCTGCAGTCTTTACTATGGAAGTTGAAACTAGTGGTTTGAATGAAACTTGTGGTTTACATGCCATCCTCAACTCACTGGCCATCCTCATATTTGCATTCCACTTTTTAACAGCTGGATTGTCGGCCAGAGTTGAGGGTATGGATTTAGACCATATTTTGGCACCTCCTGGCAGCGAAATGGCTTCACGCTTTTCTTCAGGGTCCTTGTCCACAAATTCCGGATTCTGTCCAGGCAGTAGATGGTGACACCTAACCACGTGTCGCTCAAGATCTATCAAGGCTTTGAAGCGGAGTTTACAGATGGAGCAGATGATGTTAAACACTGGCTTGTCGGGTATACAAGGCCTGTTCTTGTGGAAACACAGTGAGGCCTTGAACGCAAAACAAGCCTCACACACTGTGCACTTGTATGGCAGTTTGACATGCTCAGGAATATTGTTGGTGTGCATCTCTCCTGCCAAATGGTTGAAAAGACTAGCCTTACTGACAAACAGCTTCTTGCACTTCTCACACTGGAATATCTTGATGCCTCCTTTAGAAGAGGCCGTGGAAGGTTCATTGGACGTGGTGGGCTCAGATTTGAGAACAGCAGGGCCAGCATTTCCTGTCTCAGTGGATGTACGTTCTGACCCACTGTTGGAAGAAGCTGATCGGATGAGCTCCAGTTCAGGATTGGGGCATACAGCTTTTTGTCTTTGGGGCTGAACGCTTGCAACTGGCTGTTTGCCAATCACAACAGGCCAATTGAATGAGCCAATGGTAGTTGGGCCTGAAATGGTTGGACTCCCTTGCATCACAATTCCCCGAGTCACAGCAGTACTCGTGACAATATTTCTTTGGGCTGTACTTGAAACGACCGTTGTCCCTACAGACTCCTGGGGAACAGGTGCGGCACCCTGTTGTCGGGCATTCAGCAGATTCTTGACGGTGTTGACAGGAAGGATGGAGCTGCCAGGTTGGATGATGGGCATCTGGCCAGTGTTGTCCTGACCTTCCTTGCCGATGACAATCAGGTTCCCGTGGCTGTCAAGTTTCAGGGTATCACCTCGCTGGAGTAGAAACACTGTCTGCTGTGGCTTGATGATGGTTGGCGCGGGTGAGCTACAGGTGAAGAATGTGCTGTTTGTTTGCTGGCTACTGGCTACTGGAAGTTGCTGTGCAGTCTGCAAAATAAAAGAAAACAAGCATTTCAGTTCACAATTCAGAACTGACATATATGTACATGTGAACATGATTCTTTCATATACAAATATTGAGTGGCTCAGAGTGAAATGGAAGGAATATTATTGCAAGGTAAAATCTGGACTTTCTGGGAAAACTCCAGATTTTACCGAGCGATAATATTCCTCCCATTTCACAATTTAAAGCCACTCAATATTTGTTTTATATAACTGACATATAGATCCTTGTCATTTGATATAATTGATCTTTTATTTCAATACAAAATTGGTGGAAAATGTGTTTCTCCCTTCCAAACCACCCCTTCGCGAAAATGTTTGAACCCAACTCTGTAGCGGTGGCTCTTAGGAACAATGCGCGCTACGCTGAACATGCACACCAGCATGCATTTGCACAAAAATACCACGTCATGGAACAAGCATCGATCCTAACTGTTTAATTGTATTTCCCATTCCCCATGGGCGATGGGACTTTTTGAGCCCCGGCGTGAATGGGAGTAATAACGAATGTCACGTGATGCGTGTTCCACCAATCAAATAACAAGGACCTGTATGTCGGTTATATCAATTAAACTATCCAAAATTTACACATTTCACCACTTTACAATCAGTTGCAGAATATGTTGCCTGCTTTCACATCATTTTACATGTATGAGATCTATCATTAGTTCCAAATTTATCCTTAAATTATTTACAAGCAACTTAATAAACATAAGCGACTTGTAAATACCGCAAAAAAAGAAAGTCCACACTAATTGGAGGGGGTCATCATTTTTGTATCTGATTGTCTTATGACAGCATCATTTATATAGACCTTTGGGAAATGTTGTTAGCTATATTTTTGTACCCGGTTTGCTACCAAAGACTGTAGATCGTCACGAATTCACAACAGTTTATGAAAATGATGCAGTTTGAAAAGTTGCAAATATAAAGAGTAGAACTTGCTGGGTGACAATGTCAATGTAACACAAAGGGAGCACTGTGCGATCGATAGGGGCCAATTACAGGCATCTGTGGTTATGCTTAGCACTTTCTCCTCGCAAATTCTATAAAAATTTGCAACTTTTCAAACTGCATAATTTCTCACAAACCATTGTCAATCGTGGACGATTTACAGTCTTTTGAGCAAATGGGGTATCAAAATGTAGCTAACAAACTTTCCCAAAGGTCTGTATAAATGACATCATCATAAGACGATCATTTTCAAAATTATGACCCCTCCAATGGGTGTGGACTTTCTTTTTTTGGCGGTGTTTATATATGTGAGACCATACAGCCAGCTGTGAATAGGACCTACATGTCATGTTGCCACTTCCCTATTTTTGGCCAGTTCACCTTTGCCTACAAATTTATGTTTCTTGTATGATGGCAAAACATCTGATTGAGTAATTTCATCAGGTGTGTGCACCTGTCCCATCTGTTTTCCTGTATATTTGTTGTCAATAATTTGGTTGCTGGTTTGGGGCATGTTTCACAATGAGACAAACTTTGAGATGATTCACCTCAGTACATAATAACTCATTTCTGGATTTGGACGAGAGGATTTTACTTTTCATATGATGGAATTTGCATTCAGGTAATGTCAGTGAAGGGCAAAACCTAATTTTGGATTTGACTGTTACCTGCTGCTGTATAATTGGAAGTTGACCCTGGTACACAGGTGGTAAGACTGCAGTTTGCTGGATAACGGGCGAGCCCACTGGAACATGCTGCACTGGGACAAACTGCTGCTGTGCTTGCTGGGGACCTTGTTGTACGATGATGTTACCAGGTGAGACTGCCTGCTGCACTCCCCCAACCGACGTCAACCCGGTCTGCAAGATGCTACCCTGCACAACATTACCCTGAACCAGGATCTGACCCTGAGGGAGTAAGCTCCCAGGTTGTAATGGCTGAATCAGCTTCTGCTGGAGCAGTGACAGCTGCGGCTGTTGGGACTGCACCACCTGCTGAATGTAATGAGTTGGTTGGCCGAGTTGTGTGTGGGGTTGGGTGTTGACAGGCTGCTGGAGGGTCAGTGAGGTTTGAGGAGTCTGCACCTGTGAATTGGGTGGAGGGTTCACAATGGTGTGGATGACGTTCATAGTCCCAGCTGATGCAGGTTGACTAACGGTAGAGGTGTTCCCGTGTTTGGACATCCACTCACTTGTGCAAACATCAGAGATTGAAATGGTAGTTACATTTTGTTGTGCAGGCTTTGAGGTCTCTGGTGTTTTGATAACACTTGTGGGTATTGGGCCATCCGGAGATGGGCTGTCTTTAGGTGTTTTAGCAACCGAAGATGATGCTGGCTCTGCCTCTTCGCTCACGACTACAACATCATCCTCTTCACCATCATCTAGAGTGTTTGCTATGCTGAAGAAGTCGGTCAGATCTGACGCAGCATCAATCATGCTTTCCAATGAGGATCGGTTGGGGAGAGGTTTCTTCGCTTTACGTTTGCTTTTAGCCATGATCTGCGTCACGGGTTTGTTAATGATCAAGTTGGGTTCATCATTTGCAACCTCTGCCCTAGATTCACTGTCACTGTCAACTTCTGAAGTTGATGCCACCAAGGATGGACGGAAGATTTCTGTGTTGGGAGGCAGCTCATCTTCCTCAACCTTTTCTGATGATCCAGGAGTTTCAAGCGGTTTGGGGGCAGAAATCTGTTTCTGTGCACTCATGGAAAGGTCTTTAGTTTTTGCATGGAGAATATCTAGTAACCTGTTCTTCTTGGCTTCCAGGCTATTTGTCTTAGTCGGCAAAGAGGCGTTTCTGATCTTTGGGGAGTGCTGAGGCTCCACATCCTGCTTAGCAGTTGCTTCTGGGTGATTTGAATTAGGGGTACCTTGCTCATCCACTGGCTGGATAGAAACAGAACTAGCCTCACTCAAATTGGTTTCCTCAGCTTGAGATTGAAGGGCTGACAAAGCTGAAGGCACATCAGGAACACAACTTGATTCAAGGGCACATACAGGGCTGCTTTGTCTATCATGGTTTTCGCCCTCCACTGCCGTTTCCCTGCTGGATCCTCCAAGGTCAGGAGTCAAGCCCAGAGGGACTGTCTCAGTGTTGCTCAGAAGATCCCTGTGGAGCCAACCTCTCTCTTCGCTTGGATCAGCTGAGGGCTCCGGAGTTTTAGCAGCCACAGGCGGACCCAGAACAGAAGGACCTTGCATTACCACAGCTGCTCCGCTGGGCTCGCAGATCAGTGTAAGATGGCTGTCCTGAGCAGCCTCCTCATCGCCAAGCACATCATCCTGGATTTCTCCATGATTACCTGGTTCAGAGTTGGTGTGGTCATCTGCAGGCTTATCTATGACTGTATCTGGAGGAAGTTCCTTGGGCAGTGGGTCTTCAACGCTTGGCACTGCAGGATCATCCATGGTGGAAGAAACAGGCAAGATTGTACTGGGTTCAAATCACACTCGGGCACTCCCTACTGATGTCATCTAACCATTGCACCAGCACCTGAGAATTAAAAAAACCAAAAACAGACAGAATGTTATAAGCCTTCATCTTTTCACCGTATTAAGCACACAAAAAAGAGAAATTTTTGTGAAATGTGCAGTGACCAATCTGCACATCATGCTGATGTGTTAATTTGAATCATCTCAATTGTTGTTATTAATTGCCATCAGATATCCAGAGTGATTACAATGATGACTATAAACAATGCACACCAATACACCAATAGCAGGAATGTAAAAAAAAATTTCATACATGAGTGACACCCAAGCAAAGAAAATATTACACGTGACAAGTTAAGCAATGTGCATGTTGAATCATGTCACAGACAATGCATGCACAATATTATCCCATTACATGTAGGTAGGGAAAATTGGAGATTTCAAAATCCGGTTATCCTAATTTTCTTTCAAAACCGACTAATGGTTATCTGATTTCACCAGAAGTTCCCATCCAGCTCACAGTCATGCCAACAAAGAGTGGCGAGTGAGGTGCCACATGAAATGCCCTTCCAATGACTAGGTATAGTTTGCAGGGTTCAGAGAAAACTGGGCCTTTACAGTTAACATTCCAGAGCTATGATGTTGGGAAAAAAATGGATGGGGACTCTCTGAGAAGTCGAATGAGCAGGCTATTTATTCCAAGAAGACCACTAGGAAGTGAATGCAGTGACCGATACAATCAGAGACCATGGAGCAAATGGGGGGATCTGCCAATGGTTTTCTTTAACCTGTGTCACAAAATATGAAAGGCATAGTTTTTGTTTAAGGTTGTTTTCGAATATTATATATTATCAGGTTTCCAAAAGCGAAACCAAATAGTGGAATTCAAACCGAATGTTAAAAAATCTGGATTTAAATCCCACCACTACTTGCTGGTAAACGGTAAATAAAATACCACCACCTGGTACCGTAGCTTGTCAACAAAACAAGGTATGGTTCTGTGCACAAGTGCCCCCGATTGTAAGAAAGGCAGATTTGGGGGAGACCACTGACCTGGGAGGGACATTCAAACTCAATTTGCCAACAATGCCTGACGCCCACGTGAAGACGCTATGGCTTTGTTTACATTCAGAATGATATAAGCAATCCTATTGCCTTGCATGCTGTCATTCTCTTTGAAGAGAAATGTTGTATCTTTTTCCAATGAGGATTGGAAAATAGTGATTTAATTTGACCAGTTAACAAATTTTGTAAGAAAGGCTTTAAAAATGTTTACATACATGTATACATTGTATATTTGGGCACTTCATGGAAATCTTGCATTAAAGACAGATACTTTTTTTTAAAGAATCGTTTTAAGAATCCTTCTTAAACAAAATTTGATGGCCTACTTTGTTAAACAAACCGGTACATGTACAACTCTACAACTCCACAAATGGGGTTTCCAGATACAAACAATACAATACAGTGTGATGATACTATATATGTACGCGTAAAGGCCAAACCCAAATCGTTTTGCTACATATACCGGACATGTATGTTCTTTATGAAAATGATAAATAAATAAATAAATATAGGTGGGCGTAGACATATAGGAACATTTTACATTGGCTTATCAAGCTCCGAGACCCATTCTCTTGGAACTCAATGGTTCTTGTGTCTGGAGTGCTGAATGGTAACAAATAGCAACCAATGAAAACTGGTGAGCAAGTGATTAGATAGGCCCCGTCCTAATTATTTGGCTGCAGCTGGAAGCAACACACGGGTCTGTGGGAAGTGGCTGCAGCCGCTTCCATAGGCTCGTGTGTAACTTCCAGCCGTAGCCAAGTAATTTGGACGCAGCCATGTTTTCACCGGCTGCACCTATTAAGCAATGTAGGCTATATTAAATATGTAACTGGGGTTCTTTGACGGGTTGACATAACAGACTACAACAGTCTACATGTACACAAAAACTGTACTGACAATGCGGACATGGCGTGTTCGTCTCCCGCTTGCCCCATCCCCCCCTTCAACTGCAGCCACATTATGCAAATAGCATACGCGCCTATAAAATTCTGCCGACAATAAAATGCACGCAGCTCTACAGCAAGTGTAGACCTGCGAGTGTTTGATTCCCGGGAAAATGGGCACGCGGATTTTATGCGCCATGCGTAATAAGGCATAGGACCTATTGAATTATTAATAATATTAACGGATGATGCAAATAGTGATGCACTTGCAAAACCTGTTTTTTGTTTTTTTCTGAAACAAAATTTGTCTACATTGGCCCCAAAACATGGTGGTTTATCATACAGAGTGCATGTAGCAAAGTGTTATTTGAATCCACATTCACTAAGCACAACGTTGTAGGCCCAAGTCCCGATTCATATCCTTCTTGTATGTAGAATGGTTAAAAACAACAACTTTTTTAAAAAAGATTTAATGTAACAACGGTGGGGACAACCGTATCAAAATTTTGGTTTTGCGTATATGTATGCATAGATCTAGTGGATATCCTACACAGGAAAAGCCATCATAACATTTTAAGGCATGCAACTGTCAAGTCACAACAAGAGGAAACTCCACGACTTCAGTGAGACTTTGTACAGTGTCTTTAAATTTTTGATTTAAAAAAATTAGGAAATCAGCTGATCCGAGGAAAAGATGCACGCCTGCATTATGCATTAAAGAACAGAGTGCGTGAGACGTCCAATTGATGTACATACATGCCGAAGTTTGTCGGTGCATTTATGCTGCCATCAAAAGACGTGAATCCAAGGAATTCTAATGAAGCAAATGATGACCAACTAATACACGTGAGGAAAGAAAACAAAAAGCGTCATGCTTTACGAAGATGTTTGATGTACATTGTACCTGACAAAAAGAAATTTACAGTAGGATGGCGTAAACATTTTGTCCGGGCCTATTAGAAGTGCCAGGCCATTTTGCAGACTCCGCTCGCAGACGATGCAGCCGACTACTAAAGCTGCTTATCACATGCCGCGGTGGCTGACGCCTTATTATAATTAGATATGTCTGCGCGCAGAGGCTGGAATGTCATCCCCATTGCGAATCATTGACTCACACAATGTGGACCGCACGTCTGTGAGTGTACTGGAGAGTTAAAACGTGTATTAAGTTCTGCGTGCTATAATTTTACCAGGAGTGGTCGGTAAAACTAGTTCAGCTACATGTACATACTTATGTACATTTGTACATGTACATGTACTTGAGCATGATTGACTTCACGTTATAAGTTACTGAAGAATATTAAAACGAATAAATGTACCAGTACCCAATTCAATAATAAATTTGATCTTGAGCATTACATACATGTACCGGTACATTACATGTAAATTCATGCGTAGGCGTAAGAATATACTTCAGAAAGAGTGGTCGTCTGATAACGCTAAGGTATCTGGATATGGGACTACATGTACCGGTAATTTGTGGTAATCTCAGCATGTACATGTATACAATAAAATACAACTTTTATATTGTACACATAGCATGTACATAAATTGTAAAAATGAATACACCAATTAAAATAAAGTCTGTATGGTTACATACCAATGTACGAGAAAAATAAAATATCACGTTGTAAACCAACTTCCTCAAACACGACATGAATTTACATGTACAGTTTGAAACGCATCCTCTGTGAAGTATTAACTTTGTAATATGCCCACTATTTCCTTCCAACGAAAGTGAAACAGCTGTATCGTAACTGTGTTCCAAGTTTTTACAGACGACCCAATGTGCGTGTGGATACTGTGTGCTGTGGATGTCGGTCCCTGAAAAAAAGCAAGGCGTGTCAGGTCATCTAACATACGTGTACGTATGCTAATATGTACAGGCGCCATCTGTTTATCACGCGAGACAGCCAGCCGGCTGGCCCGCATTATAATTTCATGTCCGCGCAGCGCAGGCAGGCAGGCGGGACCGGCGAAATTTCCCCCACTGACTCAGCGTACGCCATTTCCATGAATGCTGATGTGGGTTTGGTAAAGCGTAAAAAAAAAGGGTTGAATCCTATGTGAGTGTGAAGTTTAGCAGGGTCGCAACAAAGGAAAAATCTAACGCTTATATTCTAGGCATCAAGCGTTTACACATTTATATTCTCGTCGTTTACACATTTATATTCTTGGAGTTGATAAGATTTAATTTAAAAACGTACACAGCACTAGATCTTACAAGTTTATCTACGGTGTACATGTACCGTACATGCACAGGATTTGCAATTAGTTGTACACACATGTTGTAAGTAGAGTACATGCACTTTGTGATTTATACGGTAAAACTCCACACATCAAATGCGTGCATACTACATGTCCCGGTACATGAGTGGATTTTCAAAATTGGACTGCCATCTGAGTTTTCATCAAGATTGCTCTGTGAGTAATCAATTTCATGCGATGACAAGCTATGGTACCACTGTTCAATGAGTAAGAACAGCCTCTGAAGTTATTCCAGAACTTTGTTTTTTATTCTTGCTGCTTTAAAGGCGCGTAGAAACATTGGTAATTACCCAATGATTTTAGAGCTGTGTATTGGAACTGGTAACCTGAGTACCCGACCATTAATGTCAGGAATCCGGTTCTGGATTATGGGATCATGTACTCGTAACCAACATTACAAATTACTTAGTTACTTCTCAGACAGTGAAAAAAAAAGAGGTTTTGAAGTCATTTGTGGGAATTCTCAGAATGAAAACCAGGCCACGTGGGAAAACAAAACAGATATTTTACATTTATGACGCTCGCGAAAGCTGCAGTTTACACCATTAAGCTATAAAGCTCACTGTACACACTTGTATCTTGCTGTATTGATGTGCTGATGCGGTAGTATTATTGTGCGGACCTTTGTAAACAATCTCAACAGCAACTTCTGAGATTTGAATTTTGGCATGTTTGTCATTGGGTTTCTTTAACGGGCACCCATGTTTTTTTTTCAATCAGGAACCCGGTTTCCTGTACTACCCCACATCTAACGATTTCCCTACAGATTATAACAAGAACAAACCTTGCTCGAAGTGTAGGCCTGGTGACTTCTGTCACCACACAGGCCTTGAGATTATTCCGTCTTTTTATCATCATAGAAAACACCAACTGAAGATGATTTTTAAAAAGCATGTCCACGGGCAACTTTTTTTAACGTGCGTTAGCAATGGAATCTATTTCCGAGACCAAAACAATTGTGCATAACTTTTTCTGGTTTCATAAAAAGAAGAAACTGACTGAGCTAAAACTTCCGCTGGTTAGTTGTTGGTCAATTTTGTTGCTTGAAACAAAAGAGAAAAATGTACCAAAAGCAAATGATCCTTAGTTTACATAAATGCCTCTCACAAGATTAATGGTCATATGAGGGCGGTTACAACAATGAGCCCCCCCCCCCAAACAACAACAAAAATGTTCAGAAATATTGGCATTCAGGAAACTGCTGAACAGAATAAGCATGTGCAATCATTCCCCCGAGCACTCTACCAGGAAAATACAGCTTATGTGAAACTGTCGCATAAATTGTAAACGCACTCCTCAGATACACCGTACATGTACCGGTACGTGCTACTGTCCTTCCAAGCAGATTTATCTTTCTCTTACTGTTACTTGCATGTACAGTTTAAAATACGCAGAACAGTGCAAATGAGTAGTACTAATGAATGCACTACGTGAATGTGAATACACTACGTATGCATGGACATGTACATACGGTACCATGTGTACACGTGCATACTAGATTCGCCGACTACAAGCTTTTTGTTTAAAAGCCCTTCACACCTTCTTCTTAGCAATGGTTTTGTGACTTTTGTCACATCCCACAAACATACACGTATATAGTTATAAAAGATAAAGAAATGCTTGTCTATTCTTCATTTTGGTTTTTTTAAATTAATGAAAATCGGTACATATTTGTTCCGCACACTTCTACTTGAGAACAAAGGAAGCGAAACACCACTATTACGATGCATGCATGTGAATATATATGCGCAATTTCTGCTGGTCCCTGAATGAAGAAATGCCGGGTCGTTAGGCCTCCGCGTCCGCCATGTGTGTGTTCGCAGAGATGCACGCAAGCACAACCATCTGGGGATGCGCATGGCAGTTGATGAGCGACGGCTCATTATAATTTTCCCTTAGCGGGGAGGGGAATACAGTATGTGTTCGCCGACCTGTGACATCCATAGAAATACATGTGCGCTCAGAAATTGAAGCTATTGTAGTTTGTTCTGTATAATGCTTCGTGGTCTGCAACCTCACTCAACCCGTGAACCTAAAGCCAGAGCAAACCAGTTTCTCTATATTTAGAGTAGGCTCGGATGGACAGGATGACGCTATAAGTAGTGGTGACAATTAAATGCACGTATACATGGGGAAAAAAAAGGCTGAGAACACAAAATTACAGCTCCGCAACGTACGTGTAAAATGTACGTTTATATCACATAACTTGTACCGGTATTAATTGAACGGGGGAGTACAACCATTTTACTTTCTACGCAGCAATCTTCATAAGAAGCATTAAAAAAAGATGAAAAATTACGCAGCCATCAATCTCCTCTCCCCCTCCCAAACCAAAATATCCGAAATTTTGCGAATTAAAAAAATTGAGACTACAATAAGTCATCAACAATACGGTACAGTAAACGCTTACATGTAGGAAGAGAACATTCACATTATTCTTTGTGTGACAGACTTTAAGAAAAAGAAAAATCTGTGTGCAGAAATATGCCAGTATTTTGGCCTTTTTTTTTGCGTTGGCGTGCCCACAAAGAACACCCACCCGCCCACCCTTGCCTGATTGGTTTCCCATCGCAGCCTCCCGACAGACGGAGCTCGGAAAAAAAGCTGCGTGACTCATCGTTCTAGGCGGACACCGTATTGGCCCGTTGCGCTGCTGCGCCAGTCAAAAAAAAACATGAGTCACAATCACTTGTCTGCGACGCCGTGCCCTCAATGATTACGAGAGCCCCGGCAATGAAGCTCAATGCCCACACGCGACGCGAGCACAAATTCTTAAATTGAGTGGGGGGGGGGGGGGGGGGGGGGGGTTCGTCTTAACAATAAATATGTCCGTGAAACTACAATGTATTTATTTTTTTCGCATTTTTTAAAATAACCGGTTATTGCCAAATTCTTTTTAATTCCTGTGTTTTGATGGAATTGTACTTTGTCGTGGGAAAAAGAGATTACCGTGGAAAAGTAAATCATGCAGGATGTTTTTGAAGCTACACGTACCCAGGCACATTCTCTTGCTGTTGTTTGAATTCACTAGGTTGAGAAGATACGGTAGCACATAAATAGACTTACAAACAAGTTATAACCAAAAAACATAAACACGTAAATATATAAATTATAGAAACAAGTCATGTAAAAGACAGTGACTTGTGTACCTTCATACTTAAGAAGAAGTTAAAAAGTTAATATGTATGTGATGAAATAAACATGTAGTTGGTGGGGGGGGTTTTTGAGAGAGAGAGTGGAACAAATCCCGCTCCCCTTCCCGGTATGACAGCAACAGGTTTTCATACTCTCAAAATTATTTGGGCTCGGGGTTCCACAATTTTGCAGAGGAACTTCATTTTGTTAAAAATCTGGTAACTAGTTAAATATACGGTAAGAAAAAAAGAAGCTGAAGTAGCTTCTTTTTTTATGAACAAAGTGAATGATAACAAACTGGTATTTTTACGGACCGTAAAATATTCCAACCCGTACAGCTGGTTCAGAACCCGGTATCGGCTAACGGTGAAACAACCGTCGTTCCCTCGGTGCCTTTTCCACGACTACCGACATTGTGCGGAATGTCTACCAGGCATAAGTGTTTGATGAAGCTAACAGCTAAAGGTCAACGGAAACGCTGCGCTGAAAAAGAGAGAAAAAAACGTACAGGGTGCAGCTTGTTGTGCTCGGCATATTGGGCCGAGCACTTGTGACTCAGTGACCCTTGTGAAGTTGTGTGGAGTCGGCGGGGCAATTACTGGGGAAAAAAAAACTACTGCCACACAGGCCCGACACGGGGAGAGACGAGGCAGTGAGTGGAGGTCAGAAACTGTGTTGGCTCATGCTTGGATTGTATTCTAATGTGCACTGTGTGTATGCACAGTGCATTAGGATTGGCAAGTTTTTTTGGGTGGGTTAGTCTAGTCCTACACGCAATGGTTGTGCATATTGGGGACTGCAAGCACTGGCCCTGCATGCTGTGTTCAACAAACGTATGGTTCAACTGATCCTTGCATATGATACCATGAGACACACTGTGTAATGTACTAGAAGTCCCACGTGATGAAGTTCGAACAAAGAGACACAATCCTGAGATCATTAATTGTAACTTTAAAAGTTTAGAAAACTAATGACCCCAATGACAACATCTCAATGTACATGTACCGGTAGTTGGATAAGGGTAACAAATTTTGTGCAGTACATACATTTTGTACGTGTACACATGCAGTCAATCGGTACATGCATAGAAGGATTTGAACTAAAAGTTTCAAGTCAAATGCAAAACAAATTAACCAAGAGCAGATCTCAAGTGACTTCACATACACTGTGTTATTCTGGAAAAGTCTAATTTTTCAAAACCGCTGGAAAATGAACGGATACTAACAATCAACTACTGTAGTTGGTTTGTCCATGATACACGTACCGTACTTGCACAACTTTGTGTTTATTAGTCATCAGGCAACCACGTAAGATATCTTCTATCATGTCTATCCATGAAGCTATCTGAAATAAACATTTCATATTACGGACAAATTTTATATGACGTATACTTGGACGTTTCCCATTCACAGATTGTCTTGTTGGAATACAATGTTCATGTACATGTAAGTAACGTTAATCAACTACAGATAAAACCAATTATACAATCACGCTCACGTTACGGGAAACGGCTGCAAAGCCAGTGTACATGAGTGAAGCGAACGATATTCAGCAACGTAACGTCTGAACTTTAAACAACGGACTCAGTACATACCACGGTGTACAGTAATGACGACAACCATACGACTGCGCTTCACTTTCAACTGGCAAAATCTACGGCACTGCTCCGTTCTGAAATTCAGGCAACCCGGTACAACACATTTCAACACCAAGCGGAGGGGTGTACTAGTAGTCTAATACGGGTGTGCACAGTCTGGTTGGTCTGTGGGTGTATGTTTGGAGTCTGCGGAGAGGAGTGTGAGCCCCGAGCCGACTGCACAGCACAATTTTTTTTTGCTGGCAGTTCCCGGGGTCACGCCTGCGTATCAAATGACAACCCAGGCTCTCTGGCAAACACACACAATGCCCACGCTGGCACAGCGGGGGCTGATTACCATATGAATATCTCATTATCATACCTCAATGCTTCACAGCCCATTGGTGGTTGTTGGGGGGGGGGGGAGGTGGAGGGCTGTTGGCGCACTCTGTTATGTAACCATTCGGCCTAGTATTGTGCTGACAGTGGGGAACACTCATCTTTCAAGGAATTTAACTTTTGTACATTAGCAGGCATGTACAATGTACTATACGGTGTGCATGCTGAGTGAACTGTGTGTGTGTACATGCGAACATGTGGTGGGTATGTCGGTTGTTTATGTGGGCGTCTACAAATTCCTTTGTAAAGTTGCTAAGACATTTTAAGAAAAGTTTTTCTGAATGCAGTGATTTCATTCAATCATGATTCAATGAATGAAAAATAAAAGTTTGTGATATAATGTCCGTGTACATATACATTGCAATGATTGCGCTCACAATGAAGCATCCTTTTTGCCCGGAATGAATGAACAGATGCAGTCGCGTACATGTACAAAATATCTTCAAAAGTTCATAATACATTACACTGTACCGGTACATGAACACAGAAGGCCTAGGTTGGGTTTACTAACATGTGTAGTTGATTCTGGCCTTTTTGCCATGATTGAATTGAAAATAAAAACCCTTTGTCTTTTAATAGACGCTGAGTGATTTTTGTTTTTCTGAAATTCTTAGTTTTCATTTTAACAGTCAAACAACGCACATGTTTGATTCTGTTTCTACGATATAACGACAAAGTTACAAAAACTTAAAATTCAGAAACATTTGATGATATTTCGTGTACAAACAGTGTAAGTATATTGGTGTACCATAGCATGGCGCTGCCCCTAACGTGGTGCACTTTGATTTTTGGCCTCTGGCGACCTGCTAGAGCAAAAACTTTACCTGAAATTTCACAGAAAGTCAAATTTCATCACGCTCTTAACATTCCCGTTCATATATCGTGACTTTATACCCGTAACAAAGTATGCAGAGAAGTGTATTTTGGCGTGATTTTCCAATTTTATTTCAAAGTGAACAGTGAACCATTTGAAAATGCACCCAAAAATACGAAAATAATTTTCTGACAAACTTCTACATGTACTTGGGTATGTAGAGATAATGGTTTATCAGAATTGATCAACTTTAAAGAAATTTTTAAAAGTTAACTTGGGATTTTCCAAGATTAATTCAAGTACGTCACGTTGGGGAACACTCAGCTGATTTTGTGCCACCGCAGAGTTGTTTTAAAAAAAACATGAAGTCAGTTTTCAGAGATATTGAAATATTTTTATATTTTCACTACCGTACATGCAAAAATTAATTAACATGTTCATTTACCACAAAATTAATGTTTTTCCAAACTGAAGAAGTAAAAAAATTAAGGAGTGCGTATATAATGCATAATTCATACATGTACTAGCATAAAAAAATATACATTGTACAAAAACTACAACATGAAATGAATACTCAAATCAGTAGCAAATCTTGTTTGGCATTCACACACAGTTTTAATTTTATGTTTGAAAATTATCCAAAACCAGGAAAGCATTTCAAACTTTCTATTCATGCAGTAAATTTTCTGACTGGGAAAAAAAAGCAACCATGATGTACACAAACAAAGGATTCTAAAAAAAATTAACCGTTTGATATATATATTTTTCATGCACTTCAACATGTATGTAAAGTTCATGCACATTAACTCAACTTTCAACAGACCAGGCACCGGTATGCTCAACTTTCAACAGGTAATAACTTATTTCAGGTGGTTCGTTTTGCATGTGTAAGGGCTGCCATAATAAAAAAGTTGTTTCATCCGGAGGGTTCTTGAAATACCGTGAGTTTCAATGGCACTTAATTTGAGACACCGCCAGCAGCCAAGCCAACCATTGGAAACCTGCCAGTAGGAAACTCAGGGCCGACAAGTTAAACAACAGCTCTCTAGATTCCAAAGCACATATAAAATTATAATGCACACACAAGTACACACGAATACACAGACCCCGACAGCCTCATTTGCATAGACTTTGCTGGCGTATGGAATGCTATCCCCCCTACAGCAGTCATGGGTTACGGCTGGCCAATCGCAGCGTTGCGATCGGTGAACCTTGCCCTCTTTATAACTGCCCGAGTGCGGCTGCATAACGTGTATGCACACGTTTCCACCCACATGTAGGCACGGGGTGGAGAGGAAGTGGCTGTACACATGAGGCCCCTGAAAGGGGAACAGCACTTGGGCGGCAACATGGCGGAAAGCGCTTCGACAAAATAACACTCTGCAACGAGCAGACATGTAGACCCGATTCTTAGAAGGTCCGAAGGATGTGACAAATACTGCGCGAGGTGTTGTAAAAACACATACAGTAACTATGAAATGTACTCAGATACGGTACATGTACACGCAAAAACAAAACAAAAAGTAAAAAGTCAAGACCGCATCGTAATGCATTCAACGTGTGGTCTTGAACATCTTTGAGCAAAACGATATTTACTGTGAATCTAGTGCAAGTAGTATACAGTGTAACTTATTTTAATGACTGCAGTGTATTACACTGCAGTCATTTAAATAAGTTACAGACATGGAGGCCTTATCGTGTACCACATTTTGCAAAGACTGGAACAAAAGTTACAACCAGACTTTTTGGAGGTACATTTGTAGCACACGTGTATGCCTCTAAAATGCATACATGTACATGTATGTGTACATACATTTGTACATGTACCAGTAAGTAACGGCCCAGTAGGTCTTTATTTAATGTAGAACAAAAGACTGAAAGATGTGACAGGAAGTTACAACAGTTTCCGTACACATAAAGAACACATCTGTAACCCCAACTCCCTAGTGTGTTTAGTAAGTACTAGACCAAGTCTGCCAAAATCCACCACTGACCCTGCTGGTATATCAGTAGATGTAATGCTTTAGGACCAAATCCGCTGAAATCCACCACAAGACCACCACTACTATAGGTGGATTTTGATGGACTTGGTACTCATGCCGCTTGCCTATCAAAATCCCCAAAATGGGGGAAGGAATTTTGATGGATTTGAGGTTGGGGTTAAGGGTAATGTTTTGCAAACATTTAAAACCGAAAACTACATGATACAGTACATTTGTAGTATCAAATTATTATGAAATAATGTACAACTGTAGTGTAATTAGTAAATGTACCGGTAATACTCAAGCATCCTGTGAAATCGTTGTGCCTGGTGCGTTGTCATTTTTCAAGGCAAGTAGATCATTTTCCAATGATGGTTCGGCTGAAAAACAAAAAGGCATTTTTTCCCCCCAAATACGCTACATATTCGTGAATGGGTTCAAGCCAGCTAGAGTCTGGTTTTCTGACCTGACAATTCCCTGATGTCTATAAATTGTTTCGTTTCGTCTGAAGCGTCGGGTCAGAGTACCAGACTACAAAAAAGTTTTTTCCTGTTTTTTTTTTTTTCAAGTATCCATGAACACAAGACTTATTTAAACAGGTCGGTGGAACAATATTTGCTATAAAATACTACAGAATATTCAAATATTCGATCATCAACCGAATATTGAAATAGCTTTTGGCTGGTTGGAATATATTCCAAAACAAAACAAGCATATATGTACGCATGTACAGTGACTGTTATGTTTGTTATTTTATTGTAAAGTTTGGCGCTTTATTGTCAGGTGCCACTTTTTTGTTGACAGTAACAATCTTGTCGACGGCAGTTCATTGTTCCCATCCTTTTAGCAGGTTAAAACCTTTTACAGTTGTATACCGCAAAACACTGCAGCAGCCCATTTCGATTGCCCCATGCAAATTTTAACTGGCGTGCTCTGCGTGCAGCTTTTGACCAGCGTGGCACACAGTTGCAACTGGCAGTTTCGAATATCTGAATATTCGGTCAAACGCAGTTTCAAGTAATCGAATACTAAATTATTCACAAAAATGGACGACCCTACATGTACCTGTAAACCCTGTTTGTCAATTTCATTAGTTGATGCATAATTAGTGTAAATGTACACATATGTACAAATGTAGATGACAAATTATGTAATGAACAAATGCACATGTTCCATAAAAAAAAATTAAAATGGACCCAAAAAATTCAATATTGTGGGCTTAAAAATACTTACATTTACACATGTCCATGTATGGGGTTGGGGTACAAAAAAAAAAAAGATACAAACAGTATGAATTGTGTCATGGACATGGAATGAAGAAATATATAACGAAAGCCCAGTAGCAAGTGCCACTTTCAAAATTTCATTTTCAAAATGATTTCCTTAAGAATACTGATTGCCATTACAAAACTTTATGATGCACCATATACATACATACATGTACCTGGTACATACTGTACATGGATGTGCACTTACTTATACTTTTTGTGAGTCAATCACTGCTCGAGTTGATCATGTCAGCCATTCCATGTAAGGGTCATCACCAAACTCAAAAATTGAAGTGAAAGGAATAAATGTTTGTCAGTTATATTTGATAAGAGGAATATTGAAACCATCTAAATCTCAAAAGATTTTTAAAAATAAATCATTTGATTTAAAGTTTCAGCCTCCTGAACATGGATGAGGGTATAAATCACAAACTGAGGAAGTAATTGAAGCTCATTCATAAGATTGTGCTTTATCTGCATACAGTCTATTTGATAAAACATTGAAAACCACTATTTCATCGTGAAAACACCCTCAAAAATATGTTTCAGCTAGTGTTTGATATTTGTAAATGAAATAGTGGTGGTCTATCAATAAAAGTATGAATATTCTTATTTGCTCTACATTCCTTGTAGAAAAAACTAGAATTTTTGCAGGGGGTTCATCAGCCAAAAATCTGCTCCGGACACTTGGCCTCTGTAAAATCAAACACTGGGGGTGGGGGGCAGGGGTGGTGGGGGCTGGTATCAATATCATCGGGGGGTGCTGTTCAAATTCAACGATTTTACACATTACATTAGAGAATGGTGTATTATTTGAACAGGGTGTCACAGCAGGGGGAGTTCAACTTTTTTTTTTTAATTGTAACCCTCAGGATCCGCGCCTGGTCACAAGCGAGCCAGGAATGTTTCATTTACATGCTAGTTATGTAACAAGAAATTGAATCAGTTTTTACAAATGTATACAGTCGAGTCTCGTTAATATAAAAACTCTTCAGACCTAGCCAAATAGTTTGTTATATCAGAATTTTGTATTAAGAGGAACATCAGTCCCATTCATTGTGCACATAATTTAATGACTAAGGCTTTATGTTTGTTATAACCAGAATTTTGTATTAACAGAGTTTGTACCAACGAGATTCGACTGTACTGTATATATTCCTACACAACTGCATCATTAATTGCAGCTCTTACCTTTTAAGAAACTGTGATGATGACATCACTTCGTAACAAATTCGAAACATTTTTTTGTCTCCATGTCATTGTTATTTTATTAATATAATATTATGATTTGATTTGTTATACTAAAATTACAGTTATAATGTGAAAGTTTCTTCAGGCTATTTCTTACAACGAGGATATTTTTTGTTCAAATGTCACGCGAGTCACCATGGAATGGCTGATGTGAGTATAACGTGTTTTAACGTTTAAACGAAAAATAACCAAAAAGTTTTTACAAATGGTACAAAAGTTCAGGACGCGCCATTACATAGTTGTACTTCTGCACTTAATTTACTTTTTGTGATCGAGTTCCATCACGTTTTGAGTCGATCATGTGAGTATTACACATTTTAACGCTTAAAAGAAAAATAACCAAAAGGTGTTTACAAAAGTTAAAACTTCATGACGCGCCACTACATACCTCTGCATTTAAATTACTTTTTGTGATCGAGTTCATCAACTTTTGAGTCGATCATGTGAGTATTACGCGTTTTAACATTTAAACGAAAAATAACCAAAAGGTGTTTACAAAAGTTACAAAACTTCACGACGAGCCATTACATACTTCTGCACTTAATTTACTTTTGGAGATCAAGTCCATCAAGTTTTGAGTCGATCATGTGAGTATTACACGTTTTAATGTTTAAACAAAAAATAACCAAAAGGTGTCTACAAAAGATACAAACCTTCATGATGAGCCATAACATACTTTTGCACTAAATTACTTTTGGTGATCAAGTTCCATCACTGTTTGAGTCGATCATGTGAGTATTATGCGTTTTAACGTTTAAACGAAAGATAACCAAAAGGTGTTTATAAAAGTTACAAAACTTCACGACGAGCCACTACATACTTCTGCACTTAATTTACCTTTTGAGATCAAGTCCATCAAGTTTTGAGTTGATCATGTGAGTATTACGCGTTTTAAGGTTTAAACGAAAAATAACAAAAAGGTGTTTACAAAAGTTACAAAACTTCATGACGTGCCACTACATGTACTTGTGCACTAAATTACTTTTTGTGATCGAGTCCATCACTTTTTGAGTCGATCATAAGAGTATTACACGTTTTAACGCTTAAACGAAAAATAACCAAAAGGTGTCTACAAAAGTTTAAACTTCATGACGCGCCACTACATAACTCTGCATTTAAATTACTTTTTGAGATCGAGTACATCAACTTTTAAGTCGATCATGTGAGTATTACACATTTTAACGTTTAAACGAAAAATAAGCAAAAGGTGTTTACAAAAGTTACAAAACTTCACGACGAGCCATAAGGCCCCCCCAAAAAAGTCTCCGGTTTCTGGTATGGAGCGCTGATGACTGCAAATGGTGCCCGACTAAACTGAGTCCAAAGAGGCCACATAAATCTTATTCTCGATCATAACCCCATCTAAAAACACGTTAAAATTGTGCAGCAGCAGAATTCCAGTCAAACCAGTGAGTTTGGCGGTTTTGAAACATCATCTTGTATTGAAAAAAAAACTTTTTCATTTTGCCGATGCGCATGGCTACGGCGACGCGCGCGCATACCAGAAACCGGAGACTTTTTTTTTTTGGCCTAACATACTTCACACTTAATTTACTTTTTGAGATCAAGTCCATCACGTTTTGAGTCGATCATGTGAGTATTACGCGTTTTAACGTTTAAATAAAAAATAACCAAAAGGTGTTTACAAAAGTTAAAAAACTATACGACGAACCACTACATACTATTTTTTGTGCACTTAATTTACTTTTTGTGATCGAGTTCCATCACGTTTTGAGTCAATCATGTGAGTATTACACATTTTAACGCTTAAACGAAAAATAACCAAAAGGTGTTTACAAATGTTATCCGTGTGTTTACCTGATCAACCTGGTGTGATTTACGGAGAATCAGCAACGTTTCATTCACGAAGCAAAGCGGGAGACAGGTGGCGAAGCTGCTTCTCCTGCAAAGTGGGGTTGTCTATTTTCAAATAATTTTCCATTATTTGGAAAGTCTGTGTTTCACCGAATAATCGAAACTCTCTGATCAACTTTAACACATGCCAGCTGCAACTTTGTGCCATGCCAGTCAAAAGTTGCACGCAAAGTGCACCGGTTAAAATTTGTGCACTGCGATCGATATTAAGGCCGTCTGGAGTATTTTACAGTACGCATTTCATAACTGTCACTTACATGCAAGGATTTAACCTGTTAAAAGGATAGGAACAACGAACCACCGTTGACGAAAAAAAGTGGCATATGACAATACAGTGCCGCAACTTTATGATTAACATAACATCACGGTCATGTTTGCACGAGAATTTTTAATTTTATTAGGATATTCGAACTGGCAAAAAGCTGTATGAATATTCGGTTGATGAAAAGCTATTCGAATATTTTCGGTATATTCGGGACAGCCCTACCGCAAAGCGGGCAAGGTGAAGCCTCATACATGTACATGTACATGTACAGTGTACAAATAGGCCTACTCCATGCAATGTGTTTGTTTGAAGGCGCACTTTTGGAGAATGCTCCCATTTGGGCTCGAAAACATGTATACCACGTAATGGTACTGGAAAGATCATTTAACAAATTTAAAACGTCAATCATATTACTACATCTTGAAAATTTGCTGTTTTTCGTATAATAACCAAATGAAGGAATTTTTGGGTGCAAAATGTTGGTCCTTAAAGTTTTAGTCATGATTCCAGCCACACATGTAAAACTGTTAAAAAAAGGTTGCCTCAAATGTTTGCGCTCAGGATGCAAAATTTGGTCCTCAAAAATCAAGCCGTTGGAGCGCTAGTCGTCAATCCGGTCGAACGTGTTTCTCTTCAAAACGTTCTTCAAACGCATATGAGCTACGATCGCTGTTATGTACGTACACGTATAATTCTGAAGCTAGCGTGTGACCTGATGTCTCACGGTCAATCTTACAGTGAATTGAAAATATCTTATGCGGCATCAGTTTTTGTTGACAATTTGGCTCAAAATTAGATGCTTGAAATACCATACAGCTAAGACCCATACATGTACCGGTACATGTACACATGTACATACCAGGTATACTGTACATGTAGATTCAGATGTACATGTAAACAAACAGGATTTTCTAACGTTTTCTCACATTAACATGTAAGACATTGTGACATAAATTTATGGATTTCCTTTGACCCAGACCTTTGAAATATAAAGTAAGCAATCTAAAACATGAAGTTTTTGCAAACTCTGTGGCCGAATGTGCACCTACGGTATTGTATGATGAATGAATAGAATAGGAGACATGCAATTTCAGCGAAATGGAAGTCTCACACTGACTGACTTTCTCAAGGAAAAATGACTAAAAGAAATAAAAGTTGGCATCAGCTTTCGTACCGGTAGCTTCAACTACATGATGTACGTTATCAGATGCAATGACTTTTTCAACCACAAAATATGTGTGCGAGTGAAAATACAAACGTACTTTATTAAACACCCAATGAAGGATGTATAATGTTTATTTAATACACCCTAAATTTACAAAAACATACATTTTGCCAGAATGCAGAATCGCCTAATTTCTGAAATGTACAGTGTACAAGTCTGACTTTCTTGTTTCGGGAGTACACGTTCTCAAACAAAAGCAATGAACACAAACAACTGGTGTCACTTACGTGCTACAGAAGATGGCTTTGAATACCTGTATGATCTATCGGTACACACTGAAGGCAGTACGTCAATTTCTATGACCGGCCGTAGTTGTAATGTTCTCTAACAAAGTTGGGCACCAGACATGTACTGCAAGCAAGCTTGATAACTGAGGTTTGTGGGTAGTGCCTGGTATATCAAATGGCGTCTACACAAGTTGGTTGTTTCAGAGAAACAACCAAACAGTACACATAGAGTTGTGGAGTTGTGGTTTGCGCAAGGCAAGTGCACACTGCACAGTGTAATTAACATATTCCACCACACCACGTAGTTCTAGTTATAGTTGGACATTGAATGTGCTGACAAGTGTTGCCAGTGCGCTAATAGCATTATGTAATCACTGGTACAATGTACCAATAAACAGTTCAGATTTTCTGGGGCTGGGCAACTTTTTTACATGGTAGTAGTTCTGTGAAAATGATCACAGCCACTGGCGAGTTTTATTATACACAACAACTTTTGACGTTGGATGAAAAGTTGCAAAATTACACTTGAGAGCCTAGTTTACGTGTACATGTACATGTACAGACTGTGCTCACTAACTGACATATTGCATTCTGAGAAGTTTGATGTAAAGCGAATTAGTTTTAGAAAAATGGTTTAAAAAGCATTAGATTTTCAACAATGTAAATTTGACATTTACACCACAGTGGTTTAAATGTGCATATTTGGCCAGTTTTCGCAAACATTTCATGTTTATGTTTATGATGGTTTATTTTCAAAGGTCCGGGTCAAAGGATATCCATACAATGTATCTTTGGAGAAAACATTGGAAAACCAAGTTAATGTTTACATCTGACGTGGCAGCGGGTTTTTGTCCTTGTCTATACGTACTACAAACATCAAACTTTGAGCCAGACTTTATTTAAACAAAAGACTTGCGCGGCAAAAAAAAAAAAGATATCGGGTCCTACTGTACAAATGCACACTAGCTTCAGAATTATACACATGTAGCGACAATCCTAGTGCACACACATTTGTAGAACGTTTTTTAAAAGAAACATTTGTGATTTGAATAATGACTAGTGCTGTACTGTAAAGGCTCAATTTAAGACCCAAAAAATGGTGGATCCTGAAATACTAGTTACCGCTTTGCACAATAATTACTGGTACATGAAATCTGACAAAAACAGCCAATTTCCAAGGTACCGGTATACATTGTATGTTTGAATTCTACTTTTCAATGCTCTTTTGTTTGAATTCTACTTTGCAATGCTCTTTTCCAAGTACCGGTGTCATAATTTCATAGTAAACATGTTTTCAAGCCCACCCATATTTCTTGGAAGTCTCCTTTAAATTTGGGCAGGAAATGCCACCGATTTGCGATGACAATACATGATAATTACAGCAACTGCCAATGATGTATAATACATCATTGGCTTTTGCTGTAATTTTCAGAAATGAACTATTTGAGGGGTTAGTATAATAGATAAAATATTGTTACATTGACAAGTTTGAAGTTCTGTGTTCGAAAATGCTGGAAAAACCAAGAAAAACAAAAATGTTCAAGTAGTCTGGTTCCCTGACTCCACTAAAGATAAAGTGGATCCATTTATAGATGCCGGAAAATTGTAAGGTACCGGTAAGGGAACTAGTCTAGCTGACCTGCATGGTGCTGCACCTGTTCATGAACATGTAACCAATAGCTTACAAAATTTGGACTGAAAAAAAATGGTTAATTTAGAGCAGTAGTTGAAAAATAGTTAGATATTTCCAACGGTGGTCGGCCGACCAAAGTTGGAAATTATACAAAAATACCATTTTCTTGAAAATGACTTTACACCAGGTGCCATAAGTTTACAGGATGCTTTTACCAATATCCTACACAAACTTGGTAGTTTCATTTTTCGATGTTTGCAAATGTTGTATATTCCCTTTAATTGGAGTATAACACAAAATGTGCTTTGTCAACCAAAAAAACCCCAACCCCCCAAAAAATTCAAAAACACTGTTTTCCTTAACCTTAACTCCCTAGGGTGATTTACTAGGAACCTTCCTCATCCTTGCAAATCCCAACACCATATGGTAAACTGTGCACATATTAAACAGTTGGACTCTGTTTATTTGTGGTATGCCTAATCACACCCAAAGCACAGTCAGTTTACTAGTGCAGTACTCATCCTAACAGATTCCAACAATTCCTGGTGTTGGAGTTTGGCTGGTTGGCGATCGTTAGGGCTAATATAATTTCTTTAGTTTTTGGAGACTCTTCTGATCAACGATTACATCACTGGCATTGCTTCACAATTAGAGCACCTTATAATGTAGCGGTAGGTGTACGACTGGAGGATCAAATGCATGAGATGAACAATTTAGGCAGAAAAAGATGCCAGGAGTTTGCAGTCATCATTAATCAACATTGGACAATAGTTCACAACTGACATTTCCATGGTTACCTCTTATCAACTAAAATGTTTGTTTTAGGAAATTTTATATGCTAAATGTATCCATCTTCAAACTTAAGTGTATTATGATACTGAAATTGTTGAGCTGATATATGGAATATTCATGATCCCTGTTTTCTAGCCCCCTCCCCTCCACAAAAATTTTAAAAGGAAAGGAGGAAAAAAAGAAAAATCTAATCCTTAAAGGGAATGTACATCATTGGCTTTTGCTGTAATTTTCAGAAATGAAGTATTTGAGGGGTTAGTATAATATATCAAATATTGTTACACTGACATGTTTGAAGTTTTGTGTTCGAAAATGCTGGAAAAACCAAGAAAAACAAAAATGTTCAAGTAGTCTGGTTCCTTGACTCCACTAAAGATAAAATGGATCAGTGTATAGATGCCGGAAAATTGTAAGGTAAGGGAACCAGTCTAGCTGTCCTGCACCCGTTCATGAACATGTAACCAATAGCAAACAAAATTTGGACTGAAAAAAAGTGTAAAGTTGGAGCAGTAGTTGAAAAATAGTTAGGTTTTTCCAACGGTGGTCGGCCGACCACCGTTGGAAATGTATACAAAAATACAATTTTCTTGAAAATGACTTCACACCAGGTGCCATAATTTTACAGGATGCTTTAGACTGTCATTATTTTACCAACATCCTAGTAATGTATTTCGTAAAAACTTGGTAGTTTTATTTTTCGATGTTTGCAAATGTTGTATATTCCCTTTAACTGGTCAGGCCAAAACAATTGACTGTGACTACCGGTGCATTAACCTCAGGACCTACAGGGTACCTGGATGTTTTTGCAGGCAAACTGCAGACGTCAAAATGTTTTCACTGCCACATTTGGTCAAAAATGTAAAATACAAAGTATAATATTTTGAAATTAAAAAAGTCTCCTGTATGGATTTTTTGGTGTGTTATTGGTACTTAATCAAACAAATAATCAGATTACATGTAATTAAACAACATACCGTTAAAGGTATCCTTATTATGAAAAACCGACAGACAAATATAAAACAAAATTACAGAATACAGTTATGTTACTACCTATCTACCAGTACCGGTACCTGGATATTCAGGGCGTTAATTTCTAAACAATTTTTTTTCGGCCTTGAATAATTACGCTGCCAATTTGCAAGCCTTCTAGATCTATGCATTTTTAATGTAGAATTAATGAAAACTTCCAAGTAGTCAAAGGGTTTTTACCCTCAAAAAGCCATTTGCTAAATATGTACTCTATTCGTTCAACACAAAGAAAGAAATGATAAAACCGCTATTTTTTTATGTTGGTACCTAAGCTCAATGCTTGAAGTTGAAAGTTCCAATATAAACATGTTGGAAAAAGTCGTTGGTTTTGTTATTTTTTTCCTATCACACAATTGTTGTATTTCACAACACATCACTGCATACAGAGCGCACGGGCGTTTTCCTGCCACGAAGGCTTTGCGTGTGTGAGTCCACGAGACATCCCCAGCACGGGCCAATGGCAAGCTCTGTATTAGAGATGACCTTTGAACTTCACTGTGGGAGGATTCCCGTCCGCTCAGCATTTCAGAGCTCTATTATGCAGGATGTGAGGCCCCCGAAAGGGGAAATTCTGTCTCCGATACGACACGCTGTTTATCAATGATATGGCGCGATGCATTTTATATGTACTGCATACTTGCATCAGTCCGGTATCTCTCAACGTAGTTTTGTTTTGATTTTGTGTGACTCGTTTATTTTTAAAATAAAATAACGCGATAAAATACTCTACAATGGGTACAAATTGCTTTTCTTCAGCTTTTACTTTCAACTTATTCTTTAATAAATCCTGAAGATTGAATATTCTAGATGCATAATTGCTTTGAAGTCCACTGAAAGACGTACACGTACCGGTACATGTAATAGACATTAAATTTGAAGACATTTCTTCGACTGTATATAAAGTAGCATCGTAACAGTCTCAATATACCGGTACCGCCGGTATTTTAGGAAACTTCATGTTTGTACACCGTTATGCACAAGTACAGTATGTGCATGTTAAATACCAATTTCGAAGTGAGCAATATCTGGAAATTAGGGTTATTTCATACAAGTTAATGTTCTGTTTAATACAAACTTGACATTGTAGGCCTACGTGCACAATTTACGTAGTTGATCTTGCATCAGACCATAGAAGCAGCCCTCAGGAGTGAAGTGGTAATTTATGTGGAAAAACACCCACGTACATTTGTATGTGTACCGGTAGCTGTCTACAGCTGATACTTTCGGAAAATTGAACCAATTGTGATGGAACAGGAAAAAGAAAAGCGCAACATTGGAGGTGTCTGTACCATTTCGTAAACATAATTTGTTATTGTTGTCACTAACCAAAATCAGAAAACGACTAGAAAACCCAAATCTCCCCCCCCCCCCCAATTACATGTTTCACGTGTTTTTGTCTTATTTTTATTAATACATATTTTAACATACTTTTAGCACGCAGGGTACCGGTATGTACGCACTGTTTGTCAACAACAAAAATAGCAGCTGCGAGCGGCGCGAGATTCGCTTC
Source organism: Patiria pectinifera (assembly GCA_029964075.1). Lineage (NCBI taxonomy): Eukaryota > Metazoa > Echinodermata > Asteroidea > Valvatida > Asterinidae > Patiria > Patiria pectinifera. The sequence continues at coordinate 11,078,966 of CM057141.1, forward strand.
GGTCATGTCGCTGAGTGAATAATCTTGAGAGGTAAAGATACTGAAAATACCTTGAAAGCAACCAAGATAACAGTAAATATTCTGCGAGCATATCTGGCCGAGAAGAATCTATTGACAGATTGTAAGATGCTGGAAAAGCTTTCGCACGTGAGTATTTTGTCAAACTCATGTCGGAAGTGAGGAAAGCAGACAGTTATGTGGCTGATATTACAATTTACATACATGTACATGTACAACACAGCATAATGAGATTTATTTCTTTCTGATCAAATCAGCCTGAGTGATATAAATAATAGTAAAAATATTGGAAGGCTTTTTTCGGGGGATACAAGAATATACAAGGTATTGCAGTCAATATATAACAATACTGCACTCAACTTGAGTCATGTAATACTCTTATACATTGTAGCTTGTGCAATATATTCTTGTATCCCCTCAAAGCCATCCAATATTATAGAAATGTTCACATGTACATGAATTTCAAAGTGGAGTGCTGAATGAACTACACAACCACTTAACTATTCATCATGTTTCAATTATGCCTTTCAAAGACCTGGTTGTTCCAAAAGTCACTAGTTTTCATCAACTTCTCATACAAACCGCAGACGACATGAGTAGCAAAAGGGTACAATACCGGTATGTGACTTACATGTAACATGATACAATTCCAAGCATTCAACTTTCAAGCACGAGGTGCAAGTGCACTTGCTAAGAACACAATTTTCTGGCGGGGACTAAAATACACCTTTTTTTTTCAGCCCGTACTCATTGGATTCTGAACAATCATTAACATTTCAAACATTACAATGATCAAAATCAATTCGTAAGGCACATCACAGCATTGGTATTGACCCGGAAACCAACCTACTGATTTTATGAGCAAAACCTAGCTCATAGAGAAGACACATGTAACGGTAGGACTGGCTCCAACTACGACACGTACTGTTCACCGGAAATTACATCGCTCAGAAGAAAACATTCTTTGAATGTGGCTTAATATTGGTTAGCAACGGAATCTGGGTACGGCCCAAAAAAAAGTATGCACATTTTTTTTCTGTTTTCTCAAAATGTATAATAGCTACTGAGCTAAAAACTTCCATATATACATGTAGGTTAGCTTTTATGCACCATTCTTAAGATTGTGAGCAATTTTATTGCTTCAAAAAAAAAAAATGAAAAAATAAAGGTAAACGATCCTTCATACCGTACCTATACATTTTTTCTCACTGGTTTTATCACAAACTACCCAGCCACATGAGAAGTGGTACATGTACAATTATATGGTACACCTTACATGTACATGTACATGTACATGTACATGTATGGTAAACTAACATGATAGTATTTAGCTTCTGATGGCAGTTCAATACTGCTCTTTGTGTATTTTTCTTGTTTGACGTAACAAATTTGCTCAAAATCAAGAATGCTCAAAATCTTATTTTTTTTCAAAAATAAAAAGAGAGAACGTATACACAATTGTTTGGGTCTTGTATTAACTGGATTCCATTGCTTACGCACGTAAACAAAATGTGCCTGCAGGCACCATATTTTGAAACCTGAAAGAGTGTCATAATTCCTGTACAAATAACTAAATATACCCAAGCCTTTACCTCTTTCAAGTTGCAATGAAAGAATCATTGTCCAGAACCAACAGGCAAGATCTGCATTCGGATTACTTGTACTTCTCTTCAAATTAAACTGGATTAATATCAGCAGGCCCTGGGAAAAATAATACGAACTCATGTGAGAAAAATTGACATTAAAAAAATGGAAAAAAGAGAAAAATACGTCAGACGACCATGTACCGAAGGTCCTGGGATTGAATCTACGCTGCGATCTTTTTTGTTCCTTTTTAGTTCTTTAATTAGTTTTCTTTACTTTCATGTTTTTAATTGTTCAAATCGTAGTTTTTAGTGGCTTTGAAGAATTTTTTTTTTTTAAGGGAAATTAGTCCGATAACCATTCGTTTGATAGTCTGGTTCCAAGTGCCACAGATCCTTACGTTGAATAATGTCAGGCCAGGGAACCCGAAGGTCAACTGCCGTCACGATAGCCACTGCATTTTTTAAAAAGGGAATTGAAGTCCGAGAACCATTCGGTTGGCAACTGACGCATCGCTGCAGTCGATCTTCCTAAAGAATAGGGTGATTGTGTACTTACGGGCCCTGCAGCAGCCGATTTCATGAAACAGTGCGCAACTTGCGCGATGCGTAGGACAGTACTTACGCAACAAATTGTTGTGCAGTTGTGCAATAAACTTACGATCGATTTCACGAAATCTGGCATAGTTGCGCAATGTTTAACATAATTTAAATATCTTAGATGAGGATAATAACAGCATTTTCAACGGCTATTTGTGTTTATATAACACACAAGTAGATCCTCGTCCTTTGATTGGAGGATTGTAGGTCACCCGGAATTCACTAATCAAACCAATGCATGGCTTACGTCATAAACTGTGCATTTTTTGGTACCATTCACCGTGCATTTTCGTTCCATCCCTTTTGATCTATTGCACGCGCACGCTATAACAAGATCTTATAGCGCGCGCCGCGCTTACGATCTTTGCGCTAGACCACATTATGCATTTTATACAGCAGTACAAAACTTGCTTTTGAAGTGAATGCAGTTATGAACTGCACTTGCCTTGCAGAATTTGTTTGCATTGTTTTATTACTTCAGGTATTAACTTTTATAAAATGGTTTGACCTTTAAATCGTTGCTACCGGTAACTTGAACTTTGAACAAGCTGCGGAAAAAAGTGAATACCATTTTCTAAGTTTTATCCTCCAATCGAATGACAAGTTATATAAAACAAATAATGAATGTTTTACATTCGTGCAATGGTGAGAATATTTTCATTCATTGAAAGATGGAATGTTCCATTCAACTCAGCTTCGCCTCGTTGAATGGAACATTTAATCTTTCAACTCATGAAAATATTTTCACCATTGCACCCATAAATATTCATTATTTGTATAATGATCTCGTACAGTCGCAAAACAGTGGATGAATCACCTCCACCCGCCATTTTTGTCCGATCTTGGGTTTTTTTTACTAGTAAAATAGTTCATTTTCAGTCGCTACGCCACAACTTACGCCACTTAAAATGATTGCGCAAGCTACACCATAAGTTGTTGCGCAAGTCACTGACTTACGCACTATTAAACTTGAGTGAAATGTGTCATTATTGAAAAAAATGTTCCGCAGCGTGAAGTATTGCGCAAATTACACAATAAATTGTTGCACAAGTGTACTTATATTGCACAAGTGGAGTTAAGCCATTGCGCAAAGTTTCATGAATTGGCAAATTCATGAAACTTTGCGCAATGGCTTTATTCCACTTGTTCCTAACAACAAAAATCAACTTTAATTAAAGTTATATTGGACCTAGTTGGTTACGTCGTAGATAGAGGGCAGGTTTTTTAAATTGTGTACTTATGGGCCCCTGTTTAGTTTTGGTCAAATGAGGTGTTTCACGGTAATATGCGCCATCTTGCCGACGGGGCAGTTTTACACGCGTTGCTGTGTACGCATCGTCAATGGAAAACTTTGGTGCTTCCAAGTCATCAAGCGGTCATTCCAAAATCTAGCAACTCATGTTCTTTTTGCCCTGTGAACAAGATGGAGCATTACGGTGAAACACCTGATTAGAGTCATGGATGTCTTTTATCATTCCAAAATGGCTTTTTCAACCTAAGGCCAAAAAAAAAAAAGTCTCCGGTTTCTGGTATGCGCGCGCGTCGCCGTAGCCATGCGCGTCGGCAAAATGAAAAAGTTTTTTTTTCAATACAAGATGATGTTTCAAAACCGCCAAACTCACTGGTTTGACTGGAATTCTGCTGCTGCACAATTTTAACGGGTTTTTAGAAGGGGTTATGATCGAGAATAAGATTTATGTGGCCTCTCTGGACTCCCATATATTTGCACTAAGTTTAGTCGGGCACCATTTGCAGTAATCAGCCGACATTTGAAGCCAAAAAAAAAAAAACAGGTAAAAAAAAAAAAAAGCCGCGTCGCCGCACCACTTTTGGGGCAAGCTCCATACCAGAAACCGGAGACTTTTTTTTTTTGGCCTAAAGCAGCCTTTTTTTATTGGCAGTGGATATTTTGCCGGAGACGGCAAACCTTCAGTAAACGTTAGTTTGCCGGATATGCACTGAACATGCGCAGTTACTGTTTTTTTGTACTTAAACATTTTCCGGTGACAAATTTTAGTCTGGCTCCATGCCAAAATTATCGTAGTATTTTTGTATTAACAAGATGGGAATCAGACCATTTTATAATTTCGGACTTTATTTCCCTTTAAAAAAAATCCTCCAGAGCCACAAATCTGAAAAAGAAAAAGTAATACTCGGCAATAAAATGTTTGAGACATATTAAAATAATAAAAGAAGAATATTCTTATTTATTTGGGGATTGGAAAAAAAACCTTAAAAATGTGGCGGGGTCAGGATTTGAACTCGGGACATCCCACTCACTAGAGCTATTGCTTAACCACTGCACCAACTGTGCTACACAACTTTGGTGGGAATTCAATACATGTTATAATTCAGCCCTATCTTAAAGAGTACAGCGCCCTCTGTTGATATGGATTGCCGCCGGCAAACCTTTAGTAAACGTTAGTTTGCCGGCGTTACCTCCGGCAAAATATACACTACCTTTTTTATTTGAATAACACCATTTTGTGTATCTTTGAACAGTTTCTTGCAGTGGTTAATGCGATTTTTTTACGCGTTTTACGGTTGGTGCCATGCGAATCAATGCGGTTTTGCGCATTCACTGTGCGTCACAGTGATCATCATCTTTATTTTCGTGTTGTGTTTTGTCGTTCATGGGACGTTCCAATATTAAGCAACCAGTCTCGAAAAATTGGGTTTTCGTGCAAAAAAAAAAGTAAACATGTAAAAAAGGCCTTTCATCTTAAACAATCGCTAGGTTTTGATTTTTTTTAGGGAAACTTTTGGGTTAAACAACGATGAAGACGACAAAATGCAACACGAAAGTAAACTAAAGATGGCGATCACCGCAATGCACCGTCATGACCGTGAATGCACCAATTTTGATTCGCATGGCACCTACCGAAAAAAAGCATCCTAAATCAACAACAGCAACAGCTTACAAAAAAACAAATCCATAATCTCCATCACTCCCAAAAAGTTTAATGCAACCCAAATGTGGTGTCTTCCCCAAAATCCCCCCCCCCCCCGCATGCCCGCCCACGTCACGTCCACCAGCACCAACTCCACCCATTTGAACGCAACACGCGTGGACGCTTGGCCTTGGCGTGGCGTGGGGAACAATTCTAGCAACTTTCCCATTTGGTTCACATGGCAAATACAGATTAGATAGGATAAAGGTCCTGCGAGAAAAATGCAAAGTCTTTCAGATTTTCTCTTTTCTTTCTCTCACAAGCAAACTTACCGTCTTTTTATGTAACTTTTGGTGATATCGTCTGCACAAATTTACACAAAACGAAGTCGCGTCGCCTAGACAGTCAATGGCCATATTTTTGTGGTGACCGCATGTACTGGGTGTACGCGGACACAAGAGGGGGTACTTCACTTTCACAAATTCAACAAAACCATTACAAATTTGAAATCCCGAGTTCGTCTTCAGCTTCGGCTTTATCACCGACTTCAAAAGCGTCTAACCCAAATGAAATGGCTTTTAACTGTGGTTGAATATTATAATAGGACTGTTGTGATTTTCAATAAGAACATGTACCTACACTGAGCCATAATTCTCCAAAGTAGAGGCATAAAACTTTTTTGAAACCGAGGTTTGGTAAACAAGGTCAGAATACATTCCTTGTTGCCCCATATTGCAACTAATTTCTCAAGCTATTTCCTTCATATTCCTTGAAATAAAAATTAGTAATAAATATATAGAAGCTTAGCTTAAAAGCTGGAGAATTCCGGTGTTTTTTAAAAATTTGATTTTAAATACACCCTATCTGATTTCTATAAAATTCGGTTTCCATCAATAACTAAGCAAAGAGATTTTTGTATCAGAGCAAAAGCATTTTAACACCTCGACGACACATTTGACAAAATTGAACACAACAGAATTGAATCAAATAACATCAAGTGACAAATTGATTTCTTTATTGACATGCTTAAAGGCACTGCACTGTAACAGTGCCTTATGCATTACCTGTTCTGTAGAAATTACGACTACAATGTACGGTACTACCATTTTTTTTCACCATGGGCAGACCAAAATAGGGTTTATATAATGGGTCATTCTATAAATTACGGGTCCAATTGTGACATTTTTCCTGTTCATTGGTACTTTGTAATAAACCTTGTGCGTATGATGTCATCAGTCCTATAGAGGGATGCACAGCATGACCTCACTGAGGTCAAATCTCGCATATAAGTTTACTGTGGGAAAATGGCTGTGCATACCCTCTATTACCATTCAAGTATCATTAAGACTGACTTCAAACAAGTTTTTATAGACCCCTCTCATAGACAGCCATCTTTGTAGGGAAATTACAACTGCGTGTTCAACAGGGGTCTACCCGATGTTCCCCAATACCGATGTTCCTCGAAATCCTTAGGATTAGGGTAAGGGTTAGGGTTATAGGGTAGGGATTTCGGGGAACATCGGTATTGGGGAACATAGGTATGCACCCGTTCAACACCATCAGGTGCGTGTGTGCCCAGTGTGTAAAATGTTCTAAACACGCGCACATGTTTGACTCCTATTTGAGAGAGATCTACTGGTTCTCACTCAGCTGAATAGCTTCAAGGCAGTTTAGCATTCCGTGGACAGCTGTAAAAATGGGTTCTTTTAGTAAAACATGCATGACTCCCGATACTATAGCAAGGATCAATTTCAACAATTGTTTTTTTCACTTGAGTGGAAGAACATACTCCTTTAATGCATGCTTCGTGGGTGTATCAAATTTAATAGCTTTTTAAGGGTAAAAAGTATAATCCAGGTCATTTTCTTTTTGACTCGCCCTTTAGTTTGGATCTGAGACCATTACATGTATATTGATTCATATATTAAATACCTCTCTAGTAGTATGTTCTTTATACTGGCCTCTATTCTCTTTATATAAGATGAAATTCTGTCAGCAGCTGCTTTGTAGAAAAACTTGTTATAAAGTGTATAAACAATAAAAAGTGCATATCCAAGCCTCTTACAGAAAACACAAAGCAATCAAGTTAACATTTTGAACAGATGCAAACCTGTATTCATAAATACCTAAGACAGTTTACCCATTCCTGTTGGTTGAGAGCCCTTCACGTGGGTGGTTTTAAACGACTGATAAAACAACAACTGGTTTTTAACACTCTATTCTTGCACTGCTGCGTTCTGCCCCACATCTTGCAGTACGTGCCGTGTGCGCGCCAGTCTCCATAAAAGGACATGGCCAGAGGGGTGTTTTACAAAACATGAGGTAAAATTGTTGAAAAAAATAAAAATGTTGACTTGTTTCGACTAGATATGACCGAAAGGTATTTATGAATGGGAATAAATATATGCTTGGCCGGTACGAGTACGTTTAAAACCAGCTAGGTGCCTGGTTGCGGATAATGGCCCGAACCAAAACATATTTGTTTTAAACCGGTCAAGCACATATGTATTCCCTTAGATGCTTAAATGTTTAGCACACTTTGACTTGTATATTAAACAAACCTTAGTAAAGTCTTTAATATATAATTTGACAACCATTTAAAAGAGACATTAATTATTCAAAATGTATACATGTTCAAGTAGGTGTGGTGCGCTGTTGGCCTTTGAATACATATACATTTTCCCATTTCCCTCCCCCCCCCAATATTATGCCAGACGAAAACTAGAAGCATCCAGACATTCTGTAACATAAGTTCTTTCCATCTTTGCAGGTAAAAAGAGAGAGAGAGATGTGTGAGAAATTTGAAGATACGTCTCTCATTCTGTTTTCTTTTTCACCCTTTTCTGACACGGTGTTTTAACAAACGTCTTCCTAGTTGCACTCTTTACAAAAAAAACGCAGACCTCAAATTGTATTTATCCTGCTTTACACTGGAGGGCATTCTTATGGTGACTGATTTTCAGATGCTAATGGTGGTGTAGCGAGAGAGGTGGGTGGGTTGGTTTAATCCCCCCCCCCCCAAGAGAGGTTTCAAAAGCTGACCTGAGAATATCAATTAAAAAATTTGCACACACACACCCCTCCCCCTCCCTCAGACAAAATTGTTTTTGCAACATTTTGTAACATCACACTGTCCACACTGGCAGGCTTTTGGTTACAAATTATGGCAGTCAGTAAAATGGATGGACAGTCCGTTTTAACACTCCACCCCCCCCCCCTCCCCACGGTCAATCCTTCCAGTTCCAGGGTATGCATAGCTCCCCACCCCATAGCACCATGTAGACGTGGCCCACGCGTATGCTGGCATCCCGTAAGGACACGCCCAGCTCCAAGGGATTCTCTGTGAGTCTCTTGCAGCAGGACACCATTTCTTCAGCCGTCACCGAGTCGTCTTTAGTCAACGCGGTCAGGTCCAGTTCTTCCACGCAGGCCTGGATGGCAGCAATCTCTTCCAGGAGATATCTAGAGAGAAGAACAGATACACCCTTGTTTATCTAATACATGTATCTAAATATCAACCTGTGATGTCATGCTGACAGACAGTTCATTTCAAACGGTATTTGTTGTATCGTGTTTTCGATTCTGCAATGGCCACGTATCCAGTCCATAAAAATAACGATTATCTTAATATCTGTGCTTCGTTGCATACATTACTTCATATGCCACATTACCTATGCCTTGCATGCACATGTACCAGACCTGCCAACCTTTGGGATCGAAAAACTGTATTCTGAATTTATGGAGTCACCTCTGATGGTGCCTCCTGATATCTTTGACCCGGAATCCATTGTCCAGGAGGAAGTTGATGAGCTCTGGTGGCTGGCTGGATGCGGTCACATGGAGTGCACCTCTAGAAGACACGTACATCCGACCAGAATCACTACAGTGGAACAAGGAGCAGTATATCTCATAACAAGTCTGGTGTGTTCCAAAACACAAATGCCCCGCAACCGTGACTGCTCCCACGACATAACACCACTCTTTTAACATCAACTTACATGTACATGTACACGTACTTGGGTCACATGGAACGTTCATTGACATCATTAGTGTTTTCTGTAGGTTTTATATGAATTAATGAACAATCCACAAACCAAATTTGAAGTTCACATGTAAAGTATTTCTCAAGTTATCGCTCTGACAAAATTTCTTTTGTTTTGAGCCACTGTGACCTTGACCCTTGACCTTTCGGCCCCAAATGCGATAGGCTTCTTAGAATTACCAAGAACAATCTACAAACCAAATTTGAAGTTCATTTGTTAAGTATTTCTCAAGTTATCGCGCTGACAAGATTTGTCCGGACACACACACACACACCCCCACCCATGGAAGGACAATGCGGAAACAGTATGCGCCTTCGGCTTCGCCGCGGGGCATAAAAATGTAAGTAAACATCCAGATGGTTTATACCAAACTGCCCTGCTTGATACCCCTTGTCTTGCCAAAGCCATCCCAGCGCTGTATGGTTTCATGGCTTTATTGGGGAATAACTATAATTTAATATAATGAACTACAGGTGCTAACAGTATTGATTTTTGAAACACTTGTGTCATGAAGATATATTTTTAAAGGCAGAGTAGATCATTTGCAGCTATCCAAAAAGTAACTGACAACATTATTGTTGAAAACCTTGCTTGGTTTAAAGATAGTAATTGCAATAAACTCCATGTGAACTAATTATTTCTGGCATGCTGTCATTTTTGAAGAAAACAATAATCGACATGACGCACACGTGCGTGCGGTTGCTGTTGTTCGTCGGTTCAATGCGTGACATTGCACAGCTGCATTGGGCTGAATGAGAACATGTCCCGGATGCTGATTTCGGGCGCAATCCAAAATATGACTCTGCAAGTTTTGAATAGACCTAAGACCTAATGACGTATTGCTTTGTGTACATGGGAGCCAATGGGGTGGGAATGTACAAGGGAAAAAGAGGACAAACTACTTGATATTATTTTCCTGCTTCATTTCCCAATCCCATGTCACTCTTTTGTACCTCTTTAGTCTGGAATGACCCTTGTACTTTTCTTGTACATATATGGAACTTTGTCGCGTTTTTTTTCCATACTGGCGAATGGGTGGCATTGCGTTTTTTCTTACCGGCGAACAGGTAGCACAATTGTAATACCTGTTCGCCCGTATGGAAGGAGCGCGGTGCAACCTGTTCGCCAGTATGTAAAAAACGCGATGAATTACGCATAACCAGTTCCCCTTCCTCAGAGTTTAGAGATGGAAAACGATGAATTCAGTCAGACCACTTCTCCAAGGTTAGGAAATTATCCGCTTACCCAACAACATTAATTTCCACATCGGCCAGGAGTCCTCTGGATATTCTTTGGCAGTCGCGCTCGCCTTCCACCGTCTGACGGTACCTCTGGAGCCCACCGCTCATCTTGCGGAGCAGTGCCAGGTAGGTCTGGGCCGGCATGAGATTACGGCAGCAGTGCCTGGACAGCCTCAGGCTGCCCCCTAGGAGATCCGAGAGCTGTCGCTCGGGTAAGGACAGGTGGTCCAGGATTTTCATCTGCTGGGGCAGGCTGCTCAGGAACTGGCAATAAACAAAAACACAGACACTGTCAGATGAGCCAGTTTAAAGGCACGTAGGAACATTGGTGATTTATAATCTTGGCCCTGCCACAATTACCATGATTACTCAGAAACGGACCTGCGGAGTTAATGAGAAAATTTGCTCAGGGTGAAGATAAGAATCGTGCCAAATACCCTGTAAAATTATTCCACCTGAAATGGTGTCATTCAGAAGAAAACAATCATTGAAGGTGGATTTAAAAAAGTGTGCGTGCATTTAAGCAAATGGAATTAATACAACAACCCAAAAAATTGTGCATACATTTCCTCCGTTTTCTCAAAGTGTACAGTAGCAACTGAACTGAAACTGCAATGTGCACCCTACTTAAGATTTTGTGCACATTTGTTGCTTCAACTGACAAAAATGCACAAAAAGCAAATATTCCCACGTCCATGTACCTGTTACCTACAAGTACAAATATTACATTTTTTACAGGATGGAATTTGCATCACTGTGTATTCGGTGTTGGCCAAAGGGCTTGCGAGAAAGGGTTCACAAGTTTACTCCCGTTGGACTACAACCTACAACCCTGTACTTAATAGTGCAGATGCAAACGCAAGCTAGTTGACGATGGTTGGACTAGTCCAGACAACTATTTACAACCAGCCTGATGTAGCTACATGTAGTTGCGCCACAATTTAAAACTGGTTGTCAGTGGGAGACTTTTGAAACATTGGTGGCAGCAAACATACCGGTCCTTTTTCAATTGTTTACGTCATGTTTAAGCCAAAGCGCGCATGTTCAATATGACGCAAACAGTGGAAGAAGGACCGGTATGTTTGCTGCCACCAACGTCTCAAAAATCTCCCATTGCAAGTTTTCATAGCATAGTGCAGAGGGGACAAATTATCAACAAAAATGGCGGAAAAACAAAAAAATGTGAGTGCTAAATTTAATTTTTATTGCACAGTTTTTCCATGTTAGTTTATGATTCTGTCACTTTTGTCACCATTGTACAATAATAATGGCGTTTATGTAAGGTGTCCTAAACTACACAATCACTATTATTTGTGAAAAAAAAACAGAAACAAAAAGTGTTGACAAATTGTTTAGCGGATGTGCGACCGCCATTTTCTCACGGTCGTTGATATGACAATGGACCTTTCTACGCTTGGTTGGCAAACTGCACATTTTGCCAACCACGGGTTGCAAAACTATGGAAGGTCCAGCACTGCAAAAATGAAGAAGATTTATTACAGATCACCAAAATATTATTTGATTGTTGGAAGTACAACATTGTCAACAAAGGTACAACATAATTCCTAAACATGCCTTTTTACTATGTGTTAATGGCGTTATGGGGACTTTTTTTGGAAAAATATGTTGCCAACCACAGCTTCAATTTATGTGCTTGCGGCAGCCCATCTAAAATGGCGCCAATGTTTACAATCAAAAGAAAGGTCTATAGTTCGACTAGAGTTGTTCGCACTTCAACTCCAGTGCACATGCGCTACGTACGTCACGAACCAACCACTAGTTAACCATTGGTCCTTGATCCTATTTGCCCTCTGATGACTGAATTGGTTTGGATCTACTCACTGCAAGCCACTGCTGTTCCACATTTTTATTGCTCAGCATCACATGACCCTCTCTTGATACGCCAGTCAAGCTTCCAAACACTAGTCTTTTTCCTGAAAATGCATTGAGATTTATGTCACAATTAGCCTGTGTGTATGTGATCCGTGGGCACGTGTGGTCTTGCGGTGGAGCACAGGATCCATGATCGTGAGGTTGTGGGTTCGAGCCCTGCCATGGCCATGCGTGTTGTGCCCTTGAGGAAGGCGCTTTACCTCAATTACTCCTCTCAAGCCAGGTGTTAAATGGGTACCAGCATTATTAAATGCTGGGAAGGTAACAGACTCGCTGTGGAGGAGGTGTGGCGATCCCCCCACAGCAGCATATGAGTCTGGCCCAATCACTAACGAAAGAGAGATGGGCACTCTGTTCCTGTTAATACAGGTTTGTCCTCTTTACCTTTACCTTTTTATATTTGATCCAGTCCTGAGACCAGGACTTGGGTGAATTTGCCTTCTGGCAGGGTTCGACTTTAGGTAGCCGATAGCCAAATGCTACTCAAAACAGCAGTGGGCTAGTCAAATTATTCCTTAAGTAGCCCGGCTGGCAAGTCAAAAATTATTGGGCTACGGCAAAGATAAAAGGACAGGAAGAAAGAATCATTAAATTCAGAAAACAAACCTGTATCAATTTGTGTCTAATTCTATTAACTGTTTAGGGTTAAATTATTAGATCTGTTAATTAAAAAACACTAACAAGATTGCCTCAGGATACAGGTTTTACATGAATGCACACGAGACACTCTATCAAAGAAAAACATGCAGGCTAATGAAAATGCCAGCGGGCTAGTTAAGAGTCTGTTTTAGTAGCCTGGCTGACTAGTGAAAAAAAAAGTAAAGGTCGAACCCTGCTTCTGGGGAAGCCAAATGATGTGGGCAGTCTTTAATCAAATCAAATCAAATCAAATCAAAGAAAGCTTTAATATCATTGGATATGAATGGTGGGGCCTTTCAGACAGTATAACCTAGATAGAATTTCATGTAACAAGGGATCACACCAAGAGCAAACTGTGCCTGCCAACATTTGAAAGCTTGAAATAGGGACACTACTGGATGGCGGTCCAAGGATTTTCAATTTTAAAATGCACATAGATGTGAAATGTGTTTTGGTTTTTCATTTTGAAAGTTCCCCACAAATGGCATTCAAAACCTTCCTTTTTTATTATCAGAGAAGTTATTCAGTAAGATGTAAAGTTGGTTACGGGTACTCGACCCCATAATCTGGAGAGGAAGAGTTGGGGGAGACCAAAGTGTGGTTCCCCGACCAAAAGATTCCGACTTTTGTTTCTGACAGATCTTAGATTCATCAGAAATAGATCTTTTGCCTATCAGGAGATGCACCGCCTATCAGGAGATGCACCGCCGACGCCGGACGCTCACGTGAAGACGCTATGGCTTTGTGCGCATTTAGAATTAGTAGTGCGCACTTCGTGTTATACGCACGCGAACCAGTAGGCACACGCGGTGCGTCCCGTCCATGGGGCTCTCAAACGTGGTAAAAGAGCCCATACACACCTCTTAAATTGTCCATTATTTGGGAGTGTCCCTGCCGCAGCTTATCCATGGACCTCAGACAGGCCCTGAAAGTGTTGACATCCCATCGGGACATCCATCTCAACTCCTCCAGGCCCAGTTGCTCCTTAAGACTGTCATTGAGACGCTCTGTCTCCTGCCGGATTGGGAGACTGGACTCAAGATTTCTCCTAGCTATTGGGACATTTGTCCTCAACCAGTTTCTAAAGGATGAAAAAAATTCAAAAGTTGTTGAGAAAAAAAGGAGATTCTATATGACAGAGTTTAGGAAACTTTGAAAAAAATCTTTAAAGAATGAACTCGACTTTAGCAGAAAGTGCTGATAAAACTGAGCCCACGTTCCCCCCCCCCCATTCAAACCTTTAAAGCCCAACACTCCTATTGTTTGATCATTCACAGACAGTCACAAGTTTCTTCCACTTCCCTTGCTATGCATTTGAATACAGGCTAGTAAAAAAGCCAGTCAGATCACAATCATGTAAACACTGTGACTGGTCAAATTCCATCCAAACTGGCAGGCACAGCTAGCATATCAATCACCTCCAGTCAAAGCATGGCAACATCAAATTAACAAGGGAATTCTTAACTGTTCGAAACAGTCACTTGATCGGTTTTGACTGCTGTGATGGCACAGCTGAAAACTGCCAGCCAGAGAGGGAGGGTTTTAAAAAGGCACAATTTGCTATGGGCTCCATGCGTCAACAAAGTGGGCACCATTCTACCTAGCAACGACGTCCCATGGGCGGGAAACATACATTTCACTGGTTGACGCACGCGCACCATTCCTTGTGTGTGACGCACGTACACCAGGGGATTTCTAATATGTACACGCAGTGGCCGTGCTCCGCGGCAAAATATGGGCAGTCAGGCAAGATGGCCTCATTCGGTCACACCCACTGTACTTTCCTTGCTGGTGAGGGGGTACTTGTGAACAAAGCGGATAAATCAGAAAAATGAAATGTCACCTCAAAGAATCTTTAGCTGGCTGGCGTTTGGCTTTCACCTCTGCATACGGGTCTTTCTTGCCGGTGTAGGCATAGTAGGAGTGGTGCCACTCTATGGGTCTGGGGAAGGGAAGGGGGCGACTGGCTGAGATCTCCTGCAGGTTATTGGTGGGCAGGCTGCATGTCTCTAGGAGGTTGTTGACCGTGGTGTAGATGTCTCTGTTCAGCAGGCTGACTGTGACTGACCGGAAGACAGAGTGACCTATGTGGAAACAAAAGTTAGACTGAGCTTGTGTTGAACACCCTGGCTATAAGCATGCAAGGCAAAGTATGGGATTGTGAAAGATTTTACAGGATTGAGAAAGATACCAACATTTAGGGAGCTTTAAGATATAGTCCATCATTTGTAATTTGTGCATTTTGTTCGTTTGAAGCAACAAAAGTGTTCAAAATCTAATGAAGGATACTGAACAACTTACTAACCTAATGAAGTTACAGCTCAGCTTCAGCTGTATATTCCGAGAAAAACAGCATTCTAGGATCTCAATTTCAAATCAAAAGTTACTGTATCATGTTTTGAATTGGGCCTGAATTCAGCGTCCGAGACACGTTCTCACTGTGCCGATTGCAGCTATACACGATGTCGCGCACTGATCCGACGAATTATAGCAACCGCGCGCGCATGTGCCTCATGCCAATGCTTGCGCGCGCTTCGCCGAATAACAAAACGAACTACTAATTTAAATTTTCCTACGGTGCGTCTTAAGACGCACCGTTGAAAAGGCCTTCTTTCGTTGATTACTTCAAAATGACAGCTTGCCAGAAAGAATAATTTCACAGGGAGTTTAGTCCCCTTACTATCTTTCAACCAAGTATGTTTTTCAACAATAATTACGCCAGTTACTTTTCGGATGGCTGCAAATGATGGACTATAGCTTTAATGCCCTTTGACACTGGGCTCAAGGGAAACAAGCTACTGCCAGCAATGAGGGACAGAGTACGCTGGCGAACGGACTTTGTGAATACTCTAACAACACCTCAAGGCATTGGATGACTCAAGAGAGAGAGAGAATGCCCTTTGAATGCTATAGTACAAGATATTTCCCATGGTTTTCCTAAAAAGTGGTTGATTTTAAGATTCAGGAAGTTTCTATACCTGTGACATCCTGACCAAATAAATCTTTTAAGTTAGCAGATTTCACTGGAGAAGATAAACTGTACATAGTTCGGTGGAAACTTTAATATGGGAACATGTTGCCTTTTACGAATGCAAGAAAATGCAAAATATCAGAATATAAAACGGTGTACTGACATTTTTGGTGTTTTAGGTCCCCTTCCCAATAGAAGATTTCTGTCAGCAATGAATTGCGGAACAGAATTTTGGATAAAGAAACCCATGTGATGATAAGAGCAAGACATCTATTGGACTAGATTTGCATGACATGTTTTGTTTACAACCCAAAAATGCATTGTTGGGGCGAGTTGGCACATGCACAAGCAAAACTTCAATTTGGCTTATTGCACAATGCACAACGTCAGACAAAATTATATCGCAACTTGGTGTTTGGTTCTGTTCATATTATTATTCAACATACCTATTTGAAAACAATTGGCCATTTGGAATAATCTAACAATAATTCATATACCTTTCAATAATGTCTAATGTACAAATGACAACAATCAGTTGTTTTCCAAATTACAGGCCACTTCATGGTCATGCGGTTCATGCGAATTCAAAACATATTTGACATCAGGAAAAATTTGCTGCGAAATTTGCCAGAGTTGAAATGTATTCAACTTTTGCAGATTCGCAGCACGATAACTTGCCATGATGTCATAAATAAGTGTGAGCTAGGGTACTTGTTCTACATAACCCCCGAGGACAGACACACAAAGGGAACAACAGATCCTTTTAGTCCTCGGGAGTTGGGTCTTTTGTTCAAAATGGTCCTCTGTAGTAGGTTTGCGTGCTTAGTCATGGGCGAATGTTATATTACGGGACAAAGGAAAACACAAAGCATTGTCCTCTGGAGTATAGTAAAACAAGAGTGCGTGTTCGTGTTCACACCAAATAGGAACCAGCCTGTGTTTTACCTTGCTGGAAGGACCGTTCTCTTCGGCTGTTGCGCAGGTAGAACGTCAGATCCTTGGGTGTCGCCCGTGCCGATTCATCTCGGATAGTCTCCAGGTGTGCATACAGCTGCTTCAGGGAATGCTCATTTACAGCCTTCAAGTAGAAAATCAAAATCAGAATTTGTTGATGACCTATAGACTCATTGCACAAGTACTCCCTCAACGGTTACAGAGGGAGAGCTGGGGAGGACAACCGGGAGGGACATCTGAATGCATTGCTTACAGCACCTGGTGTTCACGTAGTAGGGCTGTCCATTTTCAAATAATTTAGTATTAAATTAATCGAAACTGCGTCAGACTCCGCCAGTAAAAAGTTGCATGAAGAGTGTGACAGTTAAAATGTGCATTTCCACCCTTTTCGCCAAAAATTATGTCGTGAAACTATGCAAAAACAATCATTCATGACTATTACTTCTGGTGACAGTTTACATAGTGATGTCCCAAAGTCAATAAAACAGAGTAATTTGTACCTTTTTTAAAACTCATTGTACTGAACTGTACAACCGTGACTTTTGCAATGTAATTGGCGTGATCTAATATGCAAATTAGGCGCATGCGCATCAGAACAGCTTTTCCAAATAAGGTCACTTGCAAAGCTGTGATACACACGTGGCATGGAAACACGATGATATACCCCCATAAAATGGGCCGAGTAAACTGTTTACCAACCCACCTACCCACAAAACCACCAACATAGCGAGCACAGGCCCACGGCACAATTTCACGCTGCCGTGGGAAAAAAGCTCTCATAAAACGACTCCTTGGCCCTGTCTCTATCCTTCAACAAGACTAATGCTTTGCATTTCTATTGGAGGTTAAACAGATGCACAGAGTCTTGAACCTAGATTCAGTGATTGTCACTGAGTGACTTACTCGTTCCTTGGGATGCTGGCCAAAGAAATCAGGATGGACTGCAAAGATGAATGGTCTCAATACCTCTGCTGTCTGTGAACTGCTCAGAAAACTGCACTGGAAGTTCAGCGGCAGATGAAGAAATGAACTCCTATTGGGTTAAAAGGTACCAAGCACTTGAAGACATATTATTCAGAAATATTAGTGGCTACCATTATGGCAAATGTAATGGGAGTTTCAACTGCTATCATTAAGGCATTGCACACACAAAATAGAGAATCTATTTCACATTTCTAACTGCCCTTCCGACCAAGGCTTTGCTTTGGTAGCTTGATTTGCTAAACGTTTGATTACCAGGCCGAAGGTCCCGGGATCAAATCCACGCCGCTCAAGGCCCAACACCTAATAAAACATCCGGTAGCCCCACCCCTCATATAGTCGTGTTCCCTAACGTGGCGCACTTCGAAGCTTACCCAACTTTCCTCGTGTAGTGTTGCCAAACCTCTTTGTTGATAAACCTCAAATTCATGCAGTGAAATACTGGTACTTTTTCATTTTTAATGCTTGCTATTTAACCTCTGTGAACAATTTCGATTTCATAAAATTTAATCCGAAATGCAAAAACGGTCGCGTCCGGAAATTGGGCACAAATTGGCGGAGTGTTCCCTAACGTGGCGCACTTGAATAAATCTCAGAAAATTCAAAATTAATATTTAACTTTTAAGAATTTCTGTAAACTTGATAAATTCTGATAAATCATTATTATCTTTACTTACAACCCAGCCAGATGTTTGTCAGAAAATTATGTTCTTATTTTTCGGGGCATTTCAAAGGGTTCACTTGCATGACTTGGCACTTGAAAATAAAATCGAAAAATCACGCCAAAATATTTTTTTCTTTTAACTTTGATGAAATTTCACTTTCGGTGAAATTTCAGTTAAAACTTTTGCTCTAGCTAGGCGCTAGCCTACAGGCGAAAAATAAAAGTGCGCCACGTTAGGGGCCGCGCCACGTTAGGGTACATCAACAATACCCCCCCCCCCCCTCCTCCGGCCCCCACAACAGACCCGGGCCGTACCCGCTAGGCTAACCATGGAGCTATAAACCTATTGCTTACCTGCTTGATGTTGATCGAAATAGTCTGACGGTCCACATGACCTCACTCAACTGCTACATTATGGTTGACGTTCGTGACTTACGAATAATGTACACGACTTTGTATTCATTTTCGAATCGTGACTGACACATCGGCCACGATCGATCACGATACGACTTTTACGAGATCTTTTCTCTCCGCCGGTGGTACGGCTTATAGAGTGAGCCCTCTATTGGCGGTCTGAAGTTCTGGCCGCGTCTGAAATTTTAAAAGCTGTAACATTTGATACAGCTCTCAACTACTCCATCATGGTACATGTACATGAATTGTTTCCATTTTGTTTGATTTTACCCACAAAAAAGTATATATTACGATCCATAACTGATTGGTTTAACTCCTGAACATCACTCTAAAAATAAAAATTGTCGATAGTTAAGTTCACACAAATTTTAAGTTTGTTCTCCTTGCTATGCAGCCAGAGCTAAGTTACAATATGATTCATTGCATAATTGGCATGAGGGTTTTAACAGTTGGGCGAGGAACCTCAAGTAGAATTAATGCTGTAACTTACAAATCTCTCTTAAAAATGAGAGGAAACGAAATTTGATTTAGGTAGAATACTTTGATATAAACGTAACGAGCATGGTTTTTGGAATAGATGGCATGCAACCCTCATGCACATTGCTGTATGTTGCCTCTATATCATGGAGGAAGCGAGTGAGCATTGCAAGTTGCAACTGAACACTTTCTTTGTTTCCCTCAACATGTCAATCCAACATTTTTTCCGTGCAGTGGAGAAAACTCCAAATTTGAAATGCATTATGTCTCCTGATATATTAGAAAAAAACAGGATGAGATGGCGGTAAATATCTTCTTTTTTTTTAAAGATGGACAAAGTAGTTATCAGCTGAACTGAAACCCCCCCCCCCAAAAAAAAAACTGCAAACAAACAACCCAAACACCCCAGCAAACAAACAAACAAATCTAAACCAGCCTTAGAAATTGATTGCATGTAACATTTATTTCTGTTTCAAAAGAAATAAGGCAAATGCCAATAGAACAAGTCAAGCAACAAAAAAAAGGAACCTTCCATTGTTAATATATCAAGTGGAGAAAACAAGAGCAAAAGGTCCTTTATCATTAACCTCATTGTTTAAAAGAAATGGAAACTTCAAAATTCCCTCGCTTTTATTTAATTAATTAGAGGTGCAGTTCCACTCGCCCATCTCTTCTGACCATTCCACACCCCACACACAAAAAAGTTCACGTACAAGTGAAACTAACATCTTTAGTTTGGGAATTAACTGAAGGAATGCCTGGCCTAACACTGAATTTTCTAGACATAAGCGCCTCAAGGTTGCATTACAGGTAAATCATCAAGAAAGATTTTGTGATGCCCATGGCAAACTCAGGCTGTTTCCAGCATTGGAAAAATCACAATCAATTGATGGAGATAAATGTTTAAGACCTCGAATGGGACGTAAAGCCGTAGGTCCCGTGTATTGTGTAATGCAATGCACGTAAAAGAAACCAGTGACACTTATCGCTGAGAGAAGGGATTTGCCCAGGTGCTTCTGGCCTCCTGTTAAAACTCCCACGCTGAGTATTTAGCTGAGTTTAAGAGAAGCAATCACTGCTATGGCTTATGCACGTCATCACCATCAGCGATTATTTTCTTTTGAATGATACAATTTCAGGCGGAATAACTTCACAGTGTATTTGGCACCATCCCCATCTTCACTTTGAGCAAGGTTTTTTCATTTATCAGTAGGTGTAACTCCGGGTAATTACCAATGTTCCCATGTGCCTTTAAAGGTAGAGTAGATCATTTGCAGCTACCCAAAAAGTAACTTACCAAATTATTAAACAACTTGGTTTAAAGATAGTAATGGCACTAAACTCCCTGTGAAATTATTCCTTCTGGCATGCTGTCATTTTGAAGAAAATAAAAGGTTATTTCCAAAGATGTGTCAAGTGACACATTTTAGGAAATTTCCGTTAGGTTTGTAATTGGGCGAATCCGTGAATGGGTGTGCACACGCATTGACACGACACACTTGCACGCACGATTGCTATTATTTAACGGTGCAGTGCGTGACATCGCGTAGCTGCAATCGGTCAAATGAGAATCGAGATCCTAGAATATTGTTTTATCAAAATATACAGCATTCACAGAGCTAAAACTTCATCAGGTTAGTTGTTAAGCACCTGTTTTTGGATTATGAGCACTTTTGTTGCTTCAAACGAAACAATGTACAAATGATCTACTCTACATAATATGTACCTTTAAAGGACTGCTTGAGATTCACTTGGCTGCTGCAGACCCTATGCATGCAGCAGAAATCTTTGAGGTACTTTTCATATGTTATCCGTAACAACAAATGAGCAAGGAGCATACTCGTGTATTCCCGTGGAACAAAGGTACACACCTCACAGATGGCTGTAATGCAAAGAATCTATTGGACCAATGAGCGCTAGAAGATCAACAGCTCATGAATATGTATGGTAGATTAAGTAAGAGGATTTTCATAGACAAAAAAACAAATAGTTCTGCTTCCGATTGCATGGCATTTGAAAAAATTGTAGGTAGGTAGGTATTTTTTTATTTGGGGGGGGGGGCATGTTTGTGTGTGTTGATCATATGTAGGTGTCTGCGTGTAGTCAAGGGTAAAAGGTAGTAATTGAAGGTTTGGGCCCCCCCCCTCATTCCCCCCCCCCAAAAAAAAAAATTAGGGTAGGTAGGAGCTGTCAAAATAGGTTAGGTAAGGTAACCGAAAGCAGAACTATTAATTTTTTAGGCCTTATCAGTAGCATATTTCTATTCTTTGATGCAACCAAATATAAAAAAAAAAATTAAAAAGTGGTAATTTACAATTATTTAAAAAAAACATGTTAATCTTAAAAAATTCATCTTGTTTTACTGAAAGCTGTCTTTACTCTAGCTTTA
The DNA here is from genome assembly GCA_029964075.1 of Patiria pectinifera. Classification (NCBI taxonomy): domain Eukaryota; kingdom Metazoa; phylum Echinodermata; class Asteroidea; order Valvatida; family Asterinidae; genus Patiria; species Patiria pectinifera. The sequence goes on from CM057141.1 coordinate 11,100,724, forward strand.
TTTTATGATAAACACGAGCATTCTTCAAGACTGAGAACAGGGAAATCGATATTGTAGAAAACTTAAAAGCATCTCTTATTCACGTCCATTTGTGATGTTTCTGTTAAACCTTCAAATGGTGAACGCTCAAATTTTGAGGTTAAAAAAGACCATTGAACTTTGTGTTTCTTCACTGGAGCAGCAGTTTCCACCCAAAAAAATCAACAATGTTTGATGTTGTGTTAGAAAACTGAAAGAAAAAAACCAGCCCATCACAACTGCTCATCTCTGATTTTTGTGTGGCATAAAAGTTTAAATATGAATTTTTTTTTCACCGTGCGAAGGGTTTTTATCATCGCATTTGTAGATTAATTTGAAACCATATACACTATTTACAATAGTCTTACATGTACTGATCATACCAACACGAATAACCCTAACCCTGCCAGATGTAGCACAGTGCAACAGGTTTACAGTCTGCGGGACCTTGCTGCACTGAGCCATCAACACCAGTGCATAAACTGCCAACAATAAAAAGCTGAGAGCTAGTCCCATTGAAAAATGTCACAGTTGAATCCTGCTGCATTTGGTGACCACAGACTCTGAGGCAGTTCAGCCCTGTGATTTTTAACCTGATGGATCTTGCTACACTGCGCATGCTTGTCATTTTGACAAGTGTTGAATGTTGCTGTATTAAGCAGGGTTTGTAGCCAAATTACCCTAGGTTAGGGTTAAACACCTCAAGGCCAATTTCATAGAGCAGCTTAAGCACAGATTTTGCCTACATGTAAGCACCAAAAAAATATGCTTATTAGGCCAAAAAAAAAAGTCTCCGGTTTCTGGTATGGAGCTTGCCCCAAAAGTGGTGCGGCGACGCGGCTTTTTTTCTTTTTTTTTTGGCTGGCTTCAAAACTGATGATGATGACTGGGTAAACTAAAGTTAGTGCAATATAGGAGTCCATTGGGAGTCCAGAGGTCTTCTTCATCTTAACCCTCATAACCCCGTTAAAAAAATCGTTAAAAATCAGCAGCAGCAGAATCTAGTGAAAACCAGTGAGTTTGGTGGTTTTGAAAAAATTGGAAAAATTGAAAAAAACTTTTTCATTTTGCCGACGCTTCCGCATTACGACCAAACCGGGACTTTTTGGCCTTATAATCAGGTTACTGGCCCAAACGCCATGTGATGTACACTGTTTGTGACTGGTATTTACATGTAGCTGTTGTTTACTTAGCACAACAATCACAGGGAGTTTTGGCGGTTTTGGTGCTTAAACAAATTTTGTGCAAAAACTTTACATTGAAATTTTTTCGAACTATGGAAAAGAACTAAACCTTCACACTCAGTTTTCACCAAGTCAAGAAGAAAATATCTTACAAACTAAAATCAACATTGTGTGAAAAAAAGCAAATTTTTTTGACCAAACACAACTCGAATAAGTCCATTAAATCCAATTTTTTTTTAACAAGTTCAAGTCTTGTACATGTAGCTTGTACAGATGACAACATTTGCTCCTAAACACCTTGCAAGTCTTTCTAGTTCCTCTCTTGTTTAGGAAATAGTTTCTTTGGCTGAGCAAAATGGTCCCTGCTTGAATAAAGCAGTTTCCATCATGGGCTAGTTTTGCCTCAAGAACTAGTTCGTTAACTTCAATACTTAGGAGAACTTCGATACTTCAAAGGAGAGCTTTCTACCCACCCTCAAACCACATTACATGTATATAAGGGCGAGTAACACAAAAAAATACCAGTTGATCGTCTGGTCTGGGTTTTCAAAAACAGAGGATAAATAAGGGGGCCTTTGTATCGTCCCTTTTTTCCTCCCAAGAGGACTGCCGGTAGATTTGATATTAAAAATGGCCGACGACTTTTCAGTTCAAAATGACTGCCAGCTTTTTATCATGTATTCTACCAATAAGCCACACATGTTCTATTGTACTGAAACAAAACTAACAATGATCACCACTCAGGTAATTATTGTCTCGGTGGTTGATACATGTAATATCGAATAAACAATTTTGTTTTCGTGTTTGGGGGATCGAAAAGCTCAATCACCTTTTTAACACACAATGGGTAAAATATTAGGATAAAATATAGGGTATATTTAGGGTAAAATATAGAGGATGCGGCTTCAAAGAACAATATGGGCAGGGACGATCAACTGGTGTTTTTTTGGCTTGGCCTTATGTTTTCCTACGCCTGATTTGTTGACGTTTCAACCACCATATCTGCCTCCTGTGATACTGTGCCCTCATCCATGCCTTCTCCAGACACGCTAAGCTCAATATTCTGTGAGATGTCTTGTAAGGTTTCATCCATATTGGGTGCAACTGTGACAACGGTGACGGTCATGGTACCTTCCTCATTCTGGATAATCTGCAGTGTCTCGTCTCCCGAGCTGCGTTGCATGGCATTGCGGATGGCCTCTGCATCAGCTTCTGTCAGCTCCAAGGTGTTGCCATGCTCGTCCACAATTTGGTACTGCTCTTCAAGCTCTTGTTGATTGGTCAGCTTCTTAGGGGCGGCATTAGCTAATGCTGCCGCACGTTCTTCCGATAAGTCTCCGAACATATTGATGCCATGCATCTGGAAGAGGTGACTGAGGAGGCCGGCCTTGCCTTTGTAGGTGTTCTTGCAGGCGTTGCATCTGAGTGGAGTGTGCTTGCTGTGCACACTCATGTGGATGATAAGCTTGTCCTTGAACTTAGACGAGAAGGCGCACTCCAGGCACTGGTAGCGGTACATGTCATCGTGGGTCTTCTCATGCTGCAGCAGGCTGTAGCGGTCATCGAAGACAGCCTCGCAGAAGGAGCAGGCCAGATTCTCAATGACCTTGCTGTGCATGTAGATGGTGTGGCTCTGGACGTCTGCCAGCAGGTTGAAGAGGGCATCGCAGTGGGGACATTTGTGCCTCGAGTGCAGGACCGAGTGCTTCCACAGATGCTCCTTCAGGCTGCTCTTCTGGGTGAAGCTCTGGTCACACATGGCACACATGAACGGCTTCTCCCCAGTGTGGATGCGCATGTGGCGCTTCATCGCATAACCCGGGAAGGAGGTGAAGTCACACAAGGCACACTTGACTTTCTCCCTGGGCCGCTTCTTTCCCGAGGTTTTTTTAGACTTCTCTCCATTAGCAGGCTGCTTCTCCCCATTGGCATCCTGCTTCTCTACATTGGCAGGCTCAGGCTGCTTCTCACTCATTTTGGTAATTCAGATTTCTAGACAGTTGATATGTGTTGCAAGCTGTTGTCACAATTGACGGAGTATTTCTAGTTTAGTCTAAACCAACTGTTGCCAAGCAGTCTGCAGACTTGTGACTGAGGAATGTGGGAAACCTGTAAAAGAAGAGACAAAAAAAAACCCAATAACAATTTATTCTTCTCATTTAACTTACATGTCCTTAGACCTCCAGTTTTTCTACAGGACAGGGGCGAAGCTATTAACTTTAACTACCAGGGCATTTTTGATAGAAATCTTCTTGAATTCTAAAAATATTGGAAACCAATAACACATCACTTGATCTCTTCACTTTCAAAGCACATTTTCCTTACCTTGTACTTTCTACCGCGTTACAGAAAAATCTCAAAAGTAGTTTTGTCTCACCTATTTTGGGGGCTGTTACTGATCTTCATCACTATCACTACTGTTATCACTATCGCCGTCATCAAGGTTGCCCCCGGCCCAGCTACCTGTACCATCTGGGTGAAATCTAGCCAAGCCACACAGGATGTTGTTAAAGTACAGTTTCTTTTTCCCCTCCCGCGCCCTGTAGGCCATCCGAGCCAGGTTGACGGGACTCAAAACAGCAGCGGTGGGCTCCTCTGACACCTGCTGCGTGAGGACCTGGCTGACGATCTCCTTGGTAGGCTGGTTGAAGTTTTCAATGGCTTTGGCCTTGATTGCCGCCTTCACAACAGATTTGACCAGGGCCCCGGGCTCTGGGGCATGGGTGTGCTGGTGGGGACCTGGCGTGATAACCCCATCGCACTCCTTGAGGAACACCGGGCAACGCATCTTCTTGCTTCGGACAGTGCACTGCCAGTCCACAGCTTTCTTTCGCACTCTTTTGACGTTGTACATAAAGCCCTGGCTGTCAACGAGTCGTGGGCGACGGCGCTGGGAGGATGACTGAAGAAAACGGTAGCCTGCTGCTTGAGCCTCCTCACTCAACCTGGATGTCTGAGGCTCAGAGGCCAGCAGAGCAACAGGTGGTTCACTTGTATTAGCACCTCCGTCATTAACAATGTCCCAAGCTTGCTCGGCGATGCATTTCTTTTGCTTCCTTTTGGCTTTCGGAGCCTTCTGTGTTTTTGGAACTGTTTCTACTTGGATGCCCCCTTCATGATTGTGTGGCTTCGAGCCGAGGGCAAACTGTTCCTTACACTGTCTAAGGACAGCTGGACATTTGATGGTCGAGTCCCTTAAGATGCACTTCCAGCTGGTGTCTTCGTTCCGGACCCGCTTGATGCTGTAAGTGAATCCATTGCGGTTGTCCACAAGTCGAGGCTTTTGATAATTCACAATGTTCTGTAGCTTAGCCAACTTCTTAGATTTCCTGTACTTGCTATCAGGAATTACAGCTTTCATGGAAGACAGCATTGCCTTTGTCATCTTGACTGGCTTCTCTGCCTTCTTTGCCTTCTTTGCCTTCTTTGTGGTCTTGGATTTGGCATTTGAACCATCCACGACATCCGTTGTATCTATTTGCGACTCTGCCATGTGAACGTGTGGCTGGGGTCCAGGAATGAACCCGCCCTTTTTCTGTTTGACGGTAGCGCGGCAGGAGATGCTCTTACCTCTTGCTGTACACTGCCAGTCTGTAGCGCCATGTGCTCGTACACGTTTCACGTTGTACACATACCCCAGGGCATCCACAAGCTTTGGTTTGCAGATGCGTTTATACTGCTTTGTAGATCTTTTCCATTTGACCGGAGACAAAGAGGCCTGGCCAGGTACAAATTGGTCGTCTATGATTTCTACATCAACGTTTGATTCTGCTATCTCTATGACTTGCTGTATCAACAGTTCTTGCATGGCAGTTTGCTCCATTTCAGTGGCCATGGTAGGCAACTCAGCACTCTACCTCAAAACAGTTACACCCTGTGGCTTATGGCTGTTACGCCAGGCAGGTGCCCACAAATGAAAGACCGAATGTCGAACAGTTGTTTCTGAAAAGAGCAGGAAAAAATGAAAGTGCTAGTCAGAAAGTTTCTTTGGTATTTAAAAAAAAGGAGAAATTTTTACTTAGAAGACACTATTAGAAAAAAAAAAACATTATTTTCAAAAAAGTTCCAACCTTGCAAATTATGTACTCACACGATTTCTGTGAATTGAACAGATCGAGTAAAGACAAGCAACAACACCTCACCATGTAATATTTTCATAAAATCATTTGCTGCAAGAGTAATGCTGAAATTTTGAACAACATTTGATTATCAAATAACATGCACCTAGACTGCAACATTAAGATGGTGATAAAATTTGTTCACTTTTATTTTTCATCGTCACGTGTCATTTTGTCAAAGTACTTAATCAAACTAAATCTTCACTTGATCTTTTCAGAAAAACTGTTCAACAGGAAGCTCCATTTTTCCTCTGCCCTTCACGCTAGTTCAATGAAAATTAAAGATGTGATTTGATCGACGACAAACCAGCACTGGATTTTTCCACGACTGAAACCTTTGGGACTAAAAATCTCTTCGATCACCTAGACTTGATACCTGTCCTCTGTGTCTCTTGATGCCTGTGCTGTACCCCATGTCAAACCACATGGGCAAATGACAATCCCCATGGACACTTTTACGGATAGATTGGAGGTTTGCAGTGAAGGTATGCTGCATTTTACATCCTGCGATTCATGTGCTTTGTGCGACGAACAGGAATTTTGTGCAGTGCAAACTGTCCCTGCAACTGCAAGCAACATAATATACAGTAAACTCCGGCTAAACCGGCACTCTCGGGACCCGAGAATTTGTGACGACTTACGCGAATGCCGATATCTACTGTAAGTCTTCATTTTTCCGACTTACATGAATGGTCTTTTGCACACATGATTCATTGCACTAATTGGCTTTGATTTACCCTGGATTATCTCCTTAATGCTTGAGTTGAATCCAGCAAATTAATCCTCGAATTGTATCATCACGTTTGGGGTATTGATAGTGGAGATCTTGATGCGTACGTGCACAGTAACTAATTAAATGCGTGCATGGTGGTCCGGTATATACCACGCACGCATAGACTGCAGCAGTAGTCATTCAATTAGACGACCCCCAAAATTGACAGAGCGCATGCATACAGCCTAGAGGGCGTACTGGTATTGATATGCTCACGATGCATATGCGATGTATGCATCACACGACACACGAGTACAGGAAGTCGATGCCAATGCGTGATTTGTTGAATGCCGACTTACACAAAGGATTTTGTAATGCTTTTTATGGAAAGGGGACCGAGGGAAACACGACGACTTGAGCGAAATGGCGACTTATAACAGCAGACTTAGAAACAAACAAGAAAAGTGTGTCTTCCAACACAAATGCCCCTCCACCCCAACCGTCCCATAACTTGACACACTGCCACCCTCTTGATATGATAATTTATACGAGCTATCTGGTTCTGTGGGACTATTCAGTTACATAACCATTGATTTGTTTAGTTAACACTGATCTTGACTTGTGGCAACCCCCTCCCTCTGAATTAAAACTGGTTTCACAGGGTAGGTGTTGTGTAATTAAATGTGAAGTGAAAAACAACAAGATCCTACAGAATGAAGTAGAAAGAGATGTACCACTTGTAAGCTACCCGACAAGTTTCATGACAATACACCAAGTCTAAATAGAGTTATCGTGATGACAAGCGTTTCTTTTGTTTTAGCCATATTGACCTTGACCTTTGACTGGTAACCCCCAAATTCAATAGGCTTCTTGGGCGTACCCCTAGCAAGCCACCTGTCAAGTTTTATGACAATCCATCAAGTCTTCCTTGAGTTATCGTGATGACAAGCATTTCTTTTGTTTTAGCCATATTGACCTTGACCTTTGACCTGTAACCCCCAAATTCAATAGGCTTCTTGGGGGTTCCACTAGCAAGCCATCTTTAAAGTTTCATGACAATACATCAATGCTAATTTGAGTTATCGTGATGACAAGCATTTCTTTTGTTTACATTACCATAATGCATTTCTTTTGTTTTAGCCATATTGACCTTGACCTTTGACTGGTAACCCCCAAATTCAATAGGCTTCTTGGGCGTACCCCTAGCAAGCCACCTGTCAAGTTTTATGACAATCCATCAAGTCTTCCTTGAGTTATCGTGATGACAAGCATTTCTTTTGTTTTAGCCATATTGACCTTGACCTTTGACTGGTAACCCCCAAATTCAATAGGCTTCTCGAGGGTTCCACTAGCAAGCCATCTTTAAAGTTTCATGACAATACATCAATGCTAATTTGAGTTATCGTGATGACAAGCACTTCTTTTGTTTACATTATCATAATGCATTTCTTTTGTTTTAGCCATATTGACCTTGACCTTTGACTGGTAACCCCCAAATTCAATAGGCTTCTTGGCGGTTCCCACTAGCAAGCCACCTGTCAAGTTTTATGACAATACATCAATGCTAATTTGAGTTATCGTGATGACAAGCACTTCTTTTGTTTACGTTATCATAATGCATTTCTTTTGTTTTAGCCATATTGACCTTTACCTGGTAACCCCCAAATTCAATAGGCTTCTTGGGGGTTCCATTAGCAAGCCATCTTTGAAGTTTCATGACAATACATCAATGCTAATTTGAGTTATCGTGATGACAAGCACTTCTTTTGTTTACGTTATCATAATGCATTTCTTTTGTTTTAGCCATATTGACCTTGACCTTTGACCAGTAACCCCCAAATTCAATAGGCTTCTTTGGGAACCCACTAGTAAACTACCTGCTATTAAGTTTCATGACAATCCATCAAGTTTATCTTGAGTTATCTTGATGAAAGCATTTTCTTTTGTTTTAGCCATATTGACCTTGACGTTGTACATGTAGCCCTCAAATTCAATAGGCTTCTTGGGGAATCCACTATCAAACTAAATGCCAAGTTTCATGACAATCCATCAAGTCTATCTTGAGCTATCGTGATGAAAGCAAAAGTGTGACATACACACACACACACACACCCACACACACACCCAGACGTGTGTTACATACCTTGTGTGGACATTGCTTTGTTTTCGTGTAGTTAAGAAAACTCGGTACAAAAAATAACTTTACTCAAACTGTGAAAACTCTTTTAACCCAATTTTTTTTCTATGATTCCCTATAGTGTTTCTCTTCATTCTGCTACAGATAAACCTAACCCAAAAATGCCTCTAAACCTGTTTTCCAGAAAGGGCAAAACCTTATGTGGACACGGCTTAGTCCACATAAGGTTAACACAACCTGCATTATGTGGACCTCTTTTGTTCACAAGTCCACATAGGGTATGTAACACAAACTCACCCACACACGGAAGGACATGACAGAAACAGTATGCCCTTCGGCTTCGCCGGGGCATAAAAAAATCAATGGAAATACATTACGGACAATTAGGACTTTAGTCAGACGGCCGACTTGAGCGATTTGACGAGTTGCATGACGTCGGTTTAGCCGGAGTTTACTGTATACCTTCACTGCACAATTCCGGCCTGGCGGCTATCTGTAAAAGGGTCTATGTCACTTTAAAGAGGACAGGACACCAGATTGAAAGCAACTGGTGATGAGGACCTAGAACACCATGAGTGAAGCCATATTGGGAAAATGCAGTCACTCACAGGCTTACCTTTTAACAAACATTGTTTCAACTTCTTGTCAGCAAGCACAATCAACGTTCTCTATTTGGTAAACTTACCGTTGCAACGTCTAAATGAAACAGTTGATTTCAACAACTATGGTCCCTTGTCACAAATTGGCCAATAGTTGATTTATCAACATTATTGGAAAGGCGATTACAAGGCAATTCAGAATGAAGCCCTCCGTTGTGTGTACAAAGTGTGTGATAAAATTGAACGAGCCAAGGTTCTCTTTTTCTATCCCATTCAAAATGCAAACCAAGTACACAATGCAGCAAAGCGGCAGTGAAGGGAATGCATTGTCTCAGGGTGGTGAAGCGATCATTCAAGTACATTGATATGGACAGCTTCCTGATTCTATACAAAACATACATCAGACCGCATCTGGAATACTGTGTTCAATCATGGTGCCCATGGCTGGAAAAAGATACACATATCTTGGAAAAAGTTCAAAGGAAGGCCACCAAGTTGGTCCCAGCCCTAAGGCCAAAAAAAAAAAGTCTCCGGTTTCTGGTATGCGCGCGCGTCGCCGTAGCCATGCGCGTCGGCAAAATGAAAACGTTTTTTTTTCAATACAAGATGATGTTTCAAAACCGCCAAACTCACTGGTTTGACTGGAATTCTGCTGCTGCACAATTTTAACGTGTTTTTAGAAGGGGTTATGATCGAGAATAAGATTTATGTGGCCTCTCTGGACTCCCATATATTTGCACTAAGTTTAGTCGGGCACCATTTGCAGTCATCAGCCGACATTTGAAGCCAAAAAAAAAAAAAAAACCAGGTAAAAAAAAAAAAAGCCGCGTCCCCGCACCACTTTTGGGGCAAGCTCCATACCAGAAACCGGAGACTTTTTTTTTTTGGCCTAAGGGAGCTTTCATATGAAGAAAGACTGCAAGCTCTAGACCTATATTCCCTTGAGAAAAGAAGAGAAAGAGGAGACCTTATAGAGACTTTCAAGATATTGAAAGGCCTCCATAAAGTAGACAGCAGCAGATTCTTCAAAACAGCTGACAGATCCAGGACAAGAGGTCACTCTTTTAAACTCTTCAAGCCATCCCTGAAGAAAAACATTGGATGTAGGAAGAACTTCTTCACCCAAAGAGTGATAAACATCTGGAATTCCCTTCAAGAAGCAGTAGTAGATGCTTAGTATTTTTTTTTTGGTACAAAGACTGCCCATTATTGATTGCGCAAATAAAAATATGAGGCGCCAAAAATCGTATTTCCGAACTTCAGAATGGAACGATTCTGTTTGATTCAGTTCGGAAGTGCTATGTTCGGTGAATTATAGTTCGGTTCGGTAGGCGGCTCCAGCACTATTTTACAGTTGATGGATTTGTAAACAGAGTCGCAGTGATCATTATCTTTATTTTCAAGTTGCATTTAGCATGTTTAGTCGTCTTCATCGTCGTTTTACCACAAACTTTCCCTAAAAAGAAATCAAAACCTTGCCCTCATTCCAACCAAGACACTCCTATTTAGTATTGGCATGATTGGTATTTAACATCACAACTAAAGCTTTTGAGTAGGAGCCTAGACTGACATTACACAATTGCCTACTTTTCGGTTCCTTGCATTTTCAGATATCGTCAGACCTCCTAAAATGACGAGGATATGTTTTGACACGCTCACATTCAATTTGCGTCAGACTACGCGCGCGCGTTACCTGCGTCAATTATGGTGACTCGAGAATAGGCCCATGGAGGAAGGATAGGCCTAGGTCTAGGCACTTTTCCCCCCAGTTTTGATACAAGGGCGCTGTTGCTTTCGAGGTCCCTACAATAGGGAAGAAGTCCAGTATTTTAAGCTACATTTTCTGGAGCTAGATTTTGCCACATATGTATTTTGCAATACAAATACAATGGCAGTTGAAAATCCGTGTTGCATGTAATACGGCCGGCCTTTTTATAGCTCCATGATGATTAAACCAACGATAGCCACTGCCGGAATGCACTGGCCTAGTAGTACCATGAGTACCACTGTACCATAGCCCAGGTGGACTCCCTTTCCTCCCTACGTAACGGAGGGAGTCCAGGGTATGAAGTGCTCAAAACGGGGCGAAAAAATTTATGACCGATATTTTCAATATTTTTACCTTGTTGGAGAAGCCAATTTTTACGTCGTAGTATTCTATGTGTCCTTATCTATTGGGCCGCAGGGTTCAGAAATTCCATATGCGATGCTGACCGACCTTAATCTGGAATATAAACTCGAAAGCAACGTTAAACTTGTTTGTAGACTCTTTCCATCAGTTTCTCACCGCCGAGTCTATTCTAGTTGTACATGATGTACGTCTGTGCAGCGTGTAGTCTGGTTCCCTAGACCGGACAGTTATTCTCGACGCTCATATCACGTCTGGTCCGGGGGCCAGACTATGCAGCATGAATATGCAGTGCGCACGCGCGATTTGCTTAGTAACCACCCTCATACGCACGCGCACTTACTTGAAGGCGCAGTTGCTAATCCAATGACCGAGCGTGTTTTCGCGCCAGTTACCAGAAACACGTTTCGGCTTTGGTCATTGGTCGAGTGTTTTCATGACATCGGTTGGCTGGAGTGACGTCACGGTTCCAACCAAAACTAAACAAATGAGGGCGCTAGCGAGCATGCGCGCTTTCGTACGCACGTACATTGTACATGACGTACGACTCTGGGAATAAACTGATGAAAAGAGACTACAAACACGTACAAGTTTAACGCTGCTTTAGAGTAGCTTGAGTAACTCCAGCTGACATGTTCCATATTCATTCACATGTAACGCTGGAGGAACAACCTGTTATTTTTATGTGGTAGCAAGAGACCCTAAAAAAACGGCCTCTCCAAAATTGTCCGAATTTCACCTCTTTTATCCCACCCCAGAGTTCATTTACATACCTCATACATTCAGCAGTCATTTACGAAGCCTAATGATCGACTTGAAACAGACCACACAAAAAAAGAAGTGAAAAATCTTGACGATTTCGGTGGCTTGTCCGTAAAAATACGCCAGTTCCAACCGCTGTCTTCCATTTTGTTTTACTAATTATGTAAATGTATGCATCACGTGATTACATCAAAAAAAATCTGCGCGCGCGCGATGTATGTGGGTACCACACCGCTTTCAGGCGCCGCAAGTGAGTTCAATTTTCGTCTGGTGCGTTGCCGTGGAGGGCATTCTCGTTGTCTTGCTTTCCGCGACAACGCACCAGACGAAAATTGAACTCACTTGCGGCGCCTGAAAGCGATGTGGTACCCACATACATCGCGCGCGTGCCGATTTTTTTTTGCGCCGATTTTTTTTAATGTAATCACGTGATGCAAACATTTACATAATTAGTAAAACAAAATGGAAGACAGCGGTTGGAACTGGCGTATTTTTACGGACAAGCCACCGAAATCGTCAACATTTTTCACTTCTTTTTTTTTGTGGTCTGTTTCAAGTCGATCATTAGGCTTCGTAAATGACTGCTGAATGTATGAGGTATGTAAATGAACTCTGGGGTGGGATAAAACTAAAAGAGGTGAAATTCGGACAATTTTGGAGAGGCCGTTTTTTTAGGGTCTCTTGCTACCACATAAAAATAACAGGTTGTTCCTCCAGCGTTACATGTGAATGAATATGGAACATGTTAGCTGGGGTAGCGCCAGTATCACAACTCCAGCAGTACCACTCATGATAATTTATGCGCACGTCACCACAAGTCAGGCACGTCACGTCACAGGACTTAAAATTGCAGTATCGATGGCGATCAGTGGCAATTAGTGGCGGAGCTTCGGAGAGCGGGAGGTTTCGCATCGAATGCCATAATCGGTCAACTTTCGGAATGTAACTCGCGTTTGAGCAGAGCCAGATCTGATATGTCATCCTTCCCATCCCAAACTAACTAGTGCAAACAATTACAATAGCATTCGGTTGTACCACGGAGGTAGAATTACTTGTACTTGGGCTAATTGATCTGTAACTTTGTCAAGGTTAGCGTGCTCGGCGGATACTATTTTACACAGTGTCGGCATTTTAGTCGATTACAACGTGCGCTTAAAAAAATAATACGAATAGATAAGGGAGCCTTCGTTTTTTAAATGACCAATGTTATATTAACCGGCTTGGGCAGATGATTCGGGTCCATGCATATTCTTCCATGATTTATTATTACATTTAGCATTCAAAAAGTAGGTATGATTACTTTATTGTGAACGCTTGCATTAATTGTTATTTAGTTTGTTTATTTTTACTCTTTTACTTTTGACACAACCATAGAGAAAGGACATACCATATTTACATAAACCTTGTTAATATTCTTTAAAAAAAATAAAAAATATGTGAATAAAGAATTTATTTTGAATTAATGGATTTGAATCTGTATCAAAATCTTATTTCTGTCATTGAAAAAAATCTCCGCGGTTTTCAATTACTTCCGTGTGCATCCGTGGACTGCGTAACGCCATAACCACTGAAATCCTTGGATGCTAATTATTTATCCTTTACCCTAGTGTATGGGATGGTTGACCTAGCATGTCTCAAGATATTTTTCGCAGGAAATAGTAGATTAACTGTGAAGCTGACGCTTTCCCTGCATGCAGAAAAAGGTGTGTGTAAATGTAATGATTTTTGTGCCAAAGAGGGTTGGTGGTTTTACCAAGAAAATTACCATACTTTTTTTTAATCGAGGAAAACCATATGGGCCCACCATGCAAGCTTAAACGGTGCCTTAGGAGAAGCGCATATGGTTGCAAACAACATGGCGAATCGCCCAAATTTTGATGTTTGCACTGATTAGGCCCAATTTTGGGTATGTATACAACCTCCAAGCGGCATTAGATCTCAAGCAACACCATGAGCTGACGAGTGGGTCAAGTTTTATCGTTGTTCCTAATTTTTTAAGTACATGTATATTATTTTGTCTTACAAAATTTCAGTTGTGTTTTGTGCTTTAACAGAAAAAATATTGGGCCTGTTTTGCTGTTGCTTTTGCCAGTGCCTCCTTCTTTTTTTTACTTGTCAACATCACCGAACAAATTTCGATTTGATTTAATTAATTCGAAACAATGATGATAAAGATAACCGGGCATCGTTAAGCGTTCCGCGTTTAACTTGCTCTGTGTTTTAACCATTGATCTCAATTTTTCATTGATCTCTATTAGTAAGACTTAAATCAATGGTTTTAACCCATGCAGCTCTAAAACAAGTAGATACAGTACCGCACCGATATTGGAGGAGGAGGGGGTATCAAAGGTCGCGTGTACGGCAATTATGGGCCGAGTCGTAACATTGCAGATTGTACATGTTACACCCGGTACCATTACGTACGGAACCCTTGACATGTATGGATGACCGGCCGTGCTGGTATGGGCCTGCTAAAGAAGGACATGCACACGACGATCACGCGCGGACCGACGATGTACATAATTCATAATTTGATGACGCTGTACTGTTCACGGCATAAATTATGATAAGTGATACTGCTGGAGTTGTGATACTGGCGCTACCTAGCTCTACTGAGTGGAGCGCTGAATTACGGGTACCCCTTCATACTAGCGCTCCACCGTTTCGTGATACTTTGAGGGCACCATCACATAGCATAGTCACAAACCCACGCGAGGACAAAAAGACCCCAAAAAACCGGTAAAGAGATTACAAATGAGAGAGACAGTTGTCCTGGATTGATCTATACATTCTTGACATCCCATGAGACCCCTTATATTGTTCCCAAACAGCGAACATTTTGGAAAAAAACAGGAAAATAGTCTGAAAACTTACAGTTCAATGTGTTTGCATGGAGGTCCGGTTCTTGAATTAGCTTGTCGCGGAGGGCGTCCTGACGTGACGTCACCGTCGTTGCTCGGTCGATCGCGAAGAAAAACAAGTCGCGCTTTATCAACGACTGTTTCGTGTAATGATACACGCTCTCGATCACGCAGATCGTTTTTGGTTTTGAACGTGTCAGAAAAACACGCTGGCAGAGACTGCAGTGAATGTGGCTATCGATTTGAATTGCCATTTTCAGAATTGCAATTTCAGAAGAAGAAAAAATAATACTGGGATTCTCATTTGTCAGTATATTAGTAGTTCTTTCTTTGACACGAGTTTCATGTGGGTTTCTGTCGTCATTAATTTGTTTAGAACGTGTCGTTTCAGCCGTCTCCACCTTGGGTGTGTTCAAAGCCCATACTGTCGTACGGCGCGGATCGGAGCACGTATCATTACACGAAACAGTCGTTGATAAAGCGCGACTTGTTTTTCTTCGCGATCGACCGAGCAACGACGGTGACGTCACGTCAGGACGCCCTCCGCGACAAGCTAATTCAAGAACCGAACCTCCATGCAAACACATTGAACTGTAAGTTTTCAGACTATTTTCCTGTTTTTTTTCCAAAATGTTCGCTGTTTGGGAACAATATAAGGGGTCTCATGGGATGTCAAGAATGTATAGATCAATCCAGGATAACTGTCTCTCTCATTTGTAATCTCTTTACCGTTTTTTTGGGGTCTTTTTGTCCTCGCGTGGGTTTGTGACTATGCTATGTGATGGTGCCCTCAAAGTATCACGAAACGGTGGAGCGCTAGTACGGAGGGGTACCCGTAATTCAGCGCTCCACTCAGTAGAGCTAGGCGCTACCGTTAGCTGGAGTTACTCAAGCTACTTTAGAGTTTATTTTCCTGATTAACATGATTAATGTCGGTCAGCATCACATATGGAATTCCTGAACCCAGCGGCCCAATAGGTAAGGATACATAGAAAATGTAGGCGTGAAATAAGCTTCTGTAACGAGGTAAAACGTAACAAAAATCTGGTCAAAATTTTGGGTGGTCTTATGTAGAGAATTCTCGTCCTGGACGTTAGTCGTAATGCAATGAAGACTTCGTCCAACCTGGGCTACACTCAACCTCGTCCCCAGGGTGTCGAGCAGTACGCGCCCACCACTACCTGCTCTCTCACCCTGGTATTGGATCATTTGCATGTGCAAGATTTTTGCAGACGTATGCAAATGAGGAACAGTCTGGTGCCTGGATACGCGTTACACATTAGCGTTTGTTTTCGTATGCGGTGTCTGGGGTAAAAACAGAGTCAATTCGTAGCAGCGCGAGCACGGCGTGAGTTACGAAAACAAGATTTTTGAAATCAAACTGTTACGATCTTATCAAGACAACATGCAGTATCATATTTCATATTAATATGAGCAAATTGGAAAGGAAATTAGTATTTTCGAGAAGGCGTGGACGAATGATCGCGAAAACACGTACTGCACGTTGTGAATATATAGCACCAAGTACAGGTACAACTATAGAATGCAGGGCCACTTTACTCTACATCCGCGCCTCCGTACGGCTGCGTGGAGGCGTGGAGACGCAGTGCCTACCTCCGAAAATCGATCGTGGAGTTGTGGAGCCGCAGTCGATATCTCCGAGAATTGCGCCCTCCATCGGTGCGCGTCTCTTCGACTCCGCGACTCCGCCACTCCGCAGTGTCCCGCGTCTTCGCGACTCTGCGACTCCACGACTCCGCGCCTCCGCCACTCCAGACAGTGCCCCGTCGCCCTCCTCCCTTCCTAATTTGCGAGCCCATTTAAAGTGGATACGGATGCTTCGTTCTCAACAAAACTCCGCCGAGAATTGCGCCCTCTATCGGCGCGAGTCTCTGCGACTCCCCGACTCCGCGCCTCCACCACTCCGCAGTGTCCCGCGTCTTCGCGACTCCACGACTCCGCGCCTCCGCCACTCCGCGACTCCGATCCGTACCGTGCCCCCAACACATTTACAAGCACGCCCTCCCTTCCGATCCTTCATGAGAAGCTTAGAAGACAAGTGCATTCGCTGTACTTAGCACTTTTTGCAGGTTTGCATATCTATTAGTATTAGTATTACTCCTATCCATCCACGCCTCCAAGCAAAATAAAAAACCTTGCTCCGGCGTGGCCCTGCATTCTATAGTTGCTCCCAAGTACACGATAAAAATCCATTACTAGCCAATTGCGGTATCCAATCAGGATACAGGAAGAAAGTTTCCTATCCAGGGTTTACTATTGGAAACGCGGTTGGAAATGAAGTAAGCACTGGGGACGAGGTTGGGGCTACACTGTACCAGTACCACTATCAGGCGTTAAAACTCATCATTTTAGCATTTCCTACCTCGTTATAAAGGCCTAACCTCTCTCCTTTACACACAAATTAGTTAAGCTTTAAACCTAGGCTTTCATATTTTTGCTAAACAAACCTTTTCGGCACTGTTTCGAAGTTTTTCATCGATGTATTTTCGTCATCCCGCTCGCCTCGACGTTACCTGTGTCTAGTTCCTGGCCCTGTCTCGTTCATCCGCGATACTTTTGTACACTATAAAGCGCGCGTTGCGTCTGTAACCAGCCTACTGGAACGAAAATCACGTGATGTGTGCAAATTAATTGAGGGCGGGATTTCAAACCTCTTTTTGCAAATACATGTACAGCCAGTGATTCATAAAAATGAACTTATTTACATGTATTTACAAAGCCAACGATAACCCAAAAAGCTGTATAGTGTTTATGACGGCTTATTTCCATTGGGGTCCTTAAAAAAAAATGTGCCCCATTACAAAAAAGATCAATATAATTATACAGGAAAAAGCAAAGAATGGTCATTAAAAACTCAGCTGCTTGAAAATTAGACTGGGCGATGTTCTTTCACTGCCCTTTTACTCTGATGATGATTGTTGGAACATTCAATGCTATGTATTAGGAAGTAAATCCCATTCATGAATTCCGGTATAAACAAAATTGCTACTCGCCCTTTTTATTCTTGGAACAACAAAATTAGTTGAACCATGTGGTGGAATAATTATGCATTTCTGAAACCTTCCTAAATTTATGACAGAGGTAGTCTGGTGCCATTTCATGAACAATTTATGAACATGATTCAGCTTGAACACGATCATTGACCCTGAGTCATGCGTGGCCCAGCTTGTTCAATTCTATTTGACCATATGTGATCTAGAATCCATGTTTAAAATAAACAACACTAATTTGTTTAGGGTAACTTGCAGCCATTTCTTCAATTTAACCGACAACGCCGAGCACCAGGATGAAGAATAGTCAAAATGACATATCAGCGCAGAGCAGAGTGTTTTGGGGGATCTCTTGAAACAGTTAACATATCTGTTAAGAAATTGCAGTGTAGCACCGGCTTTTTTTATCAAAGAATTTGCAAAGTTCTCACCAGTTAGACTCTGATCGAGTGTTATGCCCAGATATTAACTGAATTTGAAGGAGTAACAATCTTTCCATAACAGCACACAGTCAAATTTAACACTGCACAGTTTCTAATAGACTTAAGTTTTGCCGAGATGCAAAGACACAGTGACACATGTTAAAAACACAATGTTCAGAATGTACACATGCATTTTCTGAAAGCTAAAGAATCAGGGGCCGGGGTTGAAGGTGGGCATTAATTTTTTTTTTTAAAGTATCTCACTTGAACCACCCTCATAATAAAGTCAGTCTACCTAAGTTTTAACACTTTGGAATGAGTTCCTGATGGGGAAAATTTGGTGGGGTTTTCTTTTGGGGGGGGGGGGAGGGGGGTGTAAAACTGCAAAAGACAAGAGAAAGGCAATAAAACACAAATGTTTACTGAAAAAAAATAATAAAGGACAAAACACAAGAAAAAAACGATTATGGAAGCTTATTACAGTTTATTCAAATGCCACAGTTAGCAGACCACAGTTGAATTTGTTTACTTGAAATTTTAAAAAGAAGAAATCTGCGGCAACTATCTAAAAAATAATATCTGTGAAGTGCCAAGGAAACTGCAAATACTGTACACATGTACTTGAAAGGTTATGGAATGGCAGTTGATACCCAGTTTTCAAAGGTTGGCACCTAAAACTTGGGGGTGGGGGTGGGGCGAAGTAACAACCAAAAGTGGAACTTGGATTGTCAAGTACAATTTTTACCACAATCTAAGGAATAACCATCAATGTTCTAAAATAACAGAAAACTTTCTTGTTCGTCCACATATTTCCTTAAGAAAAATCACACAATCAAGGAAACAATGAAACAATCCTTCACGGAGTACATCATAATTATATTTATCCCCTGTGCATTTTACAAGCAGTATATATGTACAATTTCTAGTAATAATGAATCCCCGTTTAAAATAATGCCAGTCCATTACAAGTCCAGTCCCAGAAATTCACAAGTTTGGCCACAAGCAACAGAAGATGCCCAATGAACAGTAACAAAGGAATTCCTTTGGCACAGTTCATCTGAATATATTTTGACTTGGGATGGGATGACTGGTGATGAACTTGGGAGAATATTTGAAGACTTGTAATGAGCTCAAAGAGCCTGTTTGTCACCAGATCCTGATCTGCGATCCACTCCTTTGCTTTACACCGGACCACAGATCTTAGGGATTCTTCCTGAGACTGTGTGGATCAGCGGAGGTTTCAAAATGTTAACAATCGAAATGACATACATGTACGTTAACTGTGTCCGTGTTCACTTTTTGCTTTGGATGAGGCCCAGTATTGCTATAGCACAGCACTGGTTCCAAGGATCTGGATTTGCTTCTGTACCGAAACAAACGCGCTCAAATACAACACTAAACTCAGAGAAAAACCAAAAGTACAATGTGGGATATAGTTCGCAGGCGGTGCACTAACACTAAGAGGATATTATCTGTGTCAGTTTTGTGCAAATACTGAAAATCTATTTACAATTCTTTTAAAATAAGCAAAACTGTTCTAGAATTTAACATTTATCGGGAAGGTGTGTGACATCAGGAGCATCATCAGGAAGGTGGGGATAGGTAAACCAACGTGACAAAGAACAAGTTCACAAGCATTGAATTATAGCAGGATTCAAACGATTCCAATCAAACTCTTGGAACAAGGACACATGATGACTGAACCCTAATGCGTCAAGCGGAGAATTATACTCAGCAAGTCAGCAGGCATGCAACTGAAAATTCTGAGGGAAAAACCCAGGAAATTCCAAACCACACAAGACTTTGTACAGTATTTTTCATTTTGTAATGGCATTCATGAGAAGAAAAAAACGAGGAAATCGGCTGGTCCGAGGAAGTTTCACACCTGACACAGACTCGGCAGTAACATGGACAATGTTTAAAAAAAAATTTTTTTTTTGCCATAGCGAGTTTAGTTTTAACATCAAAAAAATCCTTTCCATTTTGGGAAATGGATTTCACAGTTTCACTTCCTGATGTTGTCCCTGAAACAAAGTGCATGCACCAACAAGTCCATTAAAATGGCATACAACAGTGATTGGATTTATACACGTACAAAGAATAACTGATAACTATTTTTGGTACTAACTTCTAAATTTACTTCAAATCACTAATTCTAACTAAAGATTTACTTTAATTGGTTAAGAACAGTTTTGTTTTGTCCTGATTCATATGTACAGCTAATGTGACATTAAAAATTCATCAAGAAACACAATTTCTGTTTTTGGATTTAAATGTGTAAACAGTAGTCTGCTGTGAGGCAAAAAATAAAACGCCAACAAAAAAACTAAATAATAATGATAAAAACAAAAATTGTATGATATTCATCAAAGCAACTGACCCCAAAATATGCTGGTAATGAAAGGGCAGTCCACAAAGCATAATTGTCGTTGATCAAAGATAAACTACTGGACATGTCCAGCAAATTAGACATCTTGACAAAGTTTGTGCTAACAACATGCAAGCATAAAACAAAAATCTGACATATATATTTCAATTTGGTTACTACATAAAGACTACTTCTGTTACCAACTTTCAGCATCTACTCAAAGTTGTTTCTTTAAGTTGAAGGGTTAACCTTGACCAAATCTTAAAAAAAAAAAATGCCATGATGCAAAAAAAAATTTATTAGGGAACCAAAAAAACTTGCCTCACACAAACAAAAACCTGATGGAAATAAAACATTAAAATGGAAATTAACACTGACATAATGCAGTAAAGCAGTGACAAAGGGATTAATCCCTGTAGGACATTTCTATTTACAGAAGACTACGTCCTCTTCACTGCTCTTCAACAAAGAGGTAAATGGTTCCATCATCGGCAACTTCTTCATCATCCTCTTCCTCCTGGTTCTGACTTATGGGCTGATTGGCTGGGACGAGAATGGACTCCGCCTGAGTGATTACGTTGGGTTCGCTCTCAGCTTCAGGTTGAGCCTTCTGACCTTCGACCTTTAGCTGTGGTTGGACCATCGTGGGTAGGCCATCATCGGAATCTGTTTCTTGCTCAGCACTGCCTTCTGGTGCCTTCTGTGGAGTCTGCTCCGTCTTTTCCGTTTTCAACTTGACAGGGGTTGTCTCTGCTTGATTCTCTGTGCCCTCCTCTGCTGGTTGACTGGTTCCCTCAGCTTCCTGGGAAGTAGTGGGCTGGTCTTCACCTCCTACTTGCATTAAGACCTGCCCTGGTAGAATGTCTCCGGCCATGCTCGTCTCAGGTTGCTCCTGCTGTTGGACAGTGGTCAGGGATCCATTGACTATTTGGAGATTCTGCTCAAGGTTGGCCACTGTGCCGTCTGGATTCTGAGCGACAGTGAGGACTGTGACTGGACCTCCCTCCTCTCCCTGAATGATCTGTAGCGTGCCGTCTGCTGTGCCTTGCTGCATGGCCGCCTGGATGGCCTCTGCATCCTCCTGAGAAAGCTGCAAGGTGTTGCCATGCTCATCAACTATTTGGTGCTGCTGCTCTGGCAAAGCCATTTTCTGTCGACGGGTAACTTTCTTGCTTGGAGAACCAACCTCTGATGAATCTCGTCTTTTGCGCTTCAAGCCAACTTGAGAGGCCTCCTCTGGCTCAGGCTGGATGTCATGCTTCTTCTGCAAGTGATTCACCAGGGTCTGCTTGTGTTTGAAAGTCTCTTGACAATCAGTGCACTGGAATGGGCGTTCTCCAGTGTGGACTCTCATGTGGACCACAAGGTGGCGCTTCTGAGGGGCGGAGTATTCGCATTCCAGACACTGGTAGATCTTCTCGCCCTTGTGCGTTTTCTGATGCTGCATGAAGCTGAAGCGGTCAGTAAAACCATTCTCGCAGATTTTACAGATGAGGGGCTGACCCTGTGTATGCATCTTGCGGATGTGGGTCTTCATGTCTGCGTGTCGGCCAAAGGTTGTGTCGCAGTACTCGCACTTGTGTGCTGGGCGGGAACCAGCATGTTTCCATAGGTGCTCCTTCAGGCTGCTCTTCTGGGAGAAGCTGTGCTCACACTCACCACACTGGAATGGCTTCTCACCTGTGTGGACCCGCATATGACGTTTCAGCTTGTAGTTGTCTGTGCTTGCGTAGTCGCACAGCGTACATCTGTATGGCTTCTCTCCAGTGTGGGACCTCATGTGGCGTTTGATCTTGCTTGCTTCCACGCTGTAATACTCACACAGGGGGCACTTGTGTGGTTTCTCGTGGGTGTGCATGTATTTCATGTGTCGCCCCAGCTCCCCGGACGTTCCAAAGGCCTTCTCACACAACTCGCATTTGTAGGGCTTAGTGCCGCTATGCGTGTTGAGGTGATTCCGCAGAAGTGTTGACGTGCGGAAGATACGGCCGCACTTGTTGCACTCGTGGACTTTCGGCTCCCTGGGACTGGCAGGGGTCTTCTTAGCCCGTCCAAGAACCTGATCAATGAGACGACCATCATCAAATTTGGGGACCATGTATTTCTTGCGCTTCTTGGGGGAGTCCTTATCGTCAAGGCTGGGTTTGGTGACAGGCTCGTCATCGTTGTCTCCCGCGTAGAAGTCATAAACGGAATGATCCTGGATGGTTCGCTCGCCATCTTCGCCTTCTACCACCTCCCGGACGATCACAATCTGGGTGTTCATGGGGACCACCACCTCCTCATGATCCTCTCCCACCACCACTGATTCGCCTTCCACTCCCTCTACATCCACCTGCTGCCGTTTGCGGGGGGACCTGCGGATGGTAATTACTTTCTCCTTGCTTTGGTAGGAGGGTGGGACTGAACCCTCCTGGATAGCTGCTGCATTAGCTACAGCCTGCTCCTCCAACTCTTCCTGGGTAGGCTCTGCAGTTGGGACCTCTTCGGCCGCCTGAACCACCTCGGTACTGCTGTGTGAGACTACTGCCCCTTCTTGTGCAACCACAGTGCCAGCCTGTGAGACCTCGACTCCTGATTGGTCAGCGCCTTCTCCCTGGACAATTGTGTAGACCTGGGTGTTGTTGCTGGTAACCTCAGTGGAAACCGGCTGTTAAAAACAGACAAGAATGCAGTATTTACATTGTTGTTCAAAAATAAAGAAAGTTTAAGCTTCCCTCGAACAAACCTCTGAAAATGTATCTAATTAACGTGAAAGTTTTGGGGCCCTAATTAACTTCCATAAAATACTATTATTATGCCACCTCTGAAATAATGTGGTATGTAATGAATGACCCATAGATATGAAGTCACTGCAGTGTCTCGAAATATACGGTAAACAAAAAGACCCCCCCCCCCAAGTACCCATAACAGCTTTCCTACCTGTGTGAATGCAATCTGGGTTCCATCTTGAGAGACAGGAATAAACTGTTGGCCTTGACTGTTTTCATACACGATGCTGTTGCCAACGACACTCACTGGCTGTCCAGTGTTTCCGTCATTTTGCATAGCAACCATCAAAACCTGCAGAATATTCAGTGAATCACAATCAAAAGTTGGTATTCTAGCATCCTTAAAAGACATACTTGAATCTCAGAAATAACTATTTGAATACAGTGGAATGTCGCTATACCGAACACTGCTATACTGAACAACATCCTTGGCTCTCGATTTTTGTGTACAAAACCAACCGAACATTGTTGTTGAAAAATGTCAACAGAACAGCAACAAGTGGCTATTATTTCCCCAAGGAATAGAAGGGGAAAGCAACCCATCAATGTAGGTAGTAAGCTCAAAACTATGTACATGTAATGATTCAATAGTCGGCACGTGTTCAAAGTCGCCTTTCAGCAACTACCAGGGTATGCAGGGTGAAGTTATGAAAAGTGTTATTTATTGAAAAGTGAGTACGGGAGTACCGGCAGCTTAATCGATCCCACGATGTTCGTTATAGTGGCGTTCCACTGTACTTGACAACATCTTAAACTTCATACAAATCTTCTTTACCAGATACAAAACCATTTTTATTTTATAAACAAACTGTTGGTCATTGCAAATGTAAATTTGGAAGAAGCATGAATATAAAGGAATATAAAGAAACATCAATGCACAATTTCAACTCTTTGGGCAGATAATAAAAATGAAAGTATTTTTATCGTCACAAATGAGAAGCGTTGAAATATGCATCAGGTCCCCATGCACTACTTGCAATAGGTGATCTAACTAAAATATTGGGCATGTGCATAAAATGTGTTGGCCAAGACTGCTAACCTGTTGCTGTTGCTGAACCATGTTTCCGTGCTGATCCACATGTTGCACCATGACCATCTGTTCTCCTTCCATGTTTTGAAGACCCTCAATTCCTGCAACAATACCATACACAAACAACTTTATGAATTCGTCCTCGACATCTGGAAGAGACGAATTAAAATGAAATTCAAATGCTCCTGAGACAGGAATGTACCTATCGCCGTTTGCGAGTTAGCCAACCCCCTTAGGCAACCCTGTGGAACTTTTGTACGTTGAGTTTTGTTTGTCTCAGATTTTGCGCGTTCTGCGTCCATTTGTTTATCATGTAATTGGACAATATTTCACAGGATGCGTTGACGCGATTCTACAGCGATAGGTCAACTGCACTGGGACCACTGTAGAATCCATCAGGAAGGAATTGAATGTAAAGGAGATTTGCGTCACAGAAATTCAATATGTAATTTTAGGGAAAGGCACACACAATTTGTTCATAATAAATAAGAGATGTTTTTAAATGAGTTAAGTTATTCTACACAAAATTGAACCGGGATGCAGAAACAAATAAAAAATGTTACTGTTTCTATTATTGCAATAATACTCGCTAATACGGCTACTGTCATACATCCAACTGAGTCCATCATTTTTTTTAATTGATTGAGCTGATGAAGTGATCCTAGGAATGTTCAGACGTAAATGATTTGCGCATGAGCTTAGTTGAGCACTAAGATAAGTGGGGTGCCAAGATCTTTCGTGAATACCAAATTAAGCGCCCAACTTAAGATAGCAGGCTGCTTAGATTTAAGAGTGACTTAAGTATTGTCTTAAGTTTCAGGCATGCAACTGGAAAGTCACACAAAAAAAGAGGAAATTCAAATCTTTCCTAGACTTTGTACAACATTTTTCTATTTTCAGTGGCACACTTGGAAATAAAAAAAGTGGAAATCAGCTGATCTGAGGAAAAGTTGCGTGCCTGAAGTTTGAGTTTTGTGAATAGTTTTGTGGGGCGCTGTGGTCCAATGGTTACGGTGTTCGACTTGTGTGCCGTGGTACATGGGTTCGAATCCTGACCGTGGGAACATGGTGCTGGTGCTCTTGAGCAAGGCACTTTACCATTATTGCTTCATCCTTCGGATGGGACGTAAAGCCGTAGGTCCCGTGTGTTGTGTAATGCACGTTAAAGAACCCAGTAACACTTGTCGCTAAGAGAAGGGGTTTGCCCCGGTGTTTCTGGCAGTGGCAGCAATATGCGCCGCAGCACCTAGCAAAAAAAAAGGCGCTACATAATGGGTCTCATATGTTCATATACTTCATTACCTGTCTTTCGTCTTTCGTCTCATAATTTGCGCCAGGAGTGTCATATTGACAGATATGGCGCGGTATAAATGTTCACTATTATTATTATTATTAATACGGCTCCTGTAGTTTACTTTTGAAAGTAGACTAGTGCTCACCTTGTATGGTGATGTTCTGCTGTCCAGCCAGTCCTGCCCCCTCAATACCTTGAATGAAGGCCTGCCCCATGGTGTCTGACGGGTCTGCCACTGTGACCACAGGCTTGCTCTGCTGGGCGCTGACATCTTGGCTCACAACCTGGTCAGAACACAGTCAAGAGATTCATATCAATCTATTTATTCTTTCCGTTCATGCACGGCAACTTTGTCAAAACTGGTATTTTAGGCATGCTTTCCTTGATGTTGTGATCTGATTTTCTCAATCCTTTAACCCTAACTCCCTAGCATGATTTACTAGGAACCATACCCATCATGGCCAATTCCAACACCATATGGGAAACTGCACACACATATTTCTGACTTTGATTCTGGAGGTGTGCCAACCCAATGTAAAAGACTGTCAGTTTAGGGGTACTGTAGCCATCCTGACTTTCCAACAAAACATGCCGTTGGTGTTTGTTGGGTTGAGCTCTGTTAGGGTTAATGACTAAAATTTTCCACAGTGAATAATGCTACAGACTGACCCATCTTCGTAGAAAATGACAACTGCGTATTCAACACCGTCAGGTGCGTGTACGTGCAGTGTCAAACAACTGAATCAAACAGCAAACGTTTTAAGACCTACAAGGGGCAAAAGTTAGGGGAAAGTTAAAAATTCATGACATAATCGGCCGAGGTTCTAGGGCTGCTGAGGGCCCAAAGCAACATAGGTCCTGATCTGTTTGTACTTGACTAAGAAAAGACACCCCTTATCTCATGACAAAGAGCATGAGTGAATGACTGTGAAGGGGAAGGCCTTACCGGCTGGGTTGCAATGTTGGCTGATGCATTGGCCAGCAGCTGTAGTGTCTGAGTGATGTCCATGGCTGCAGCATCCTCCCCTGATGTTGTTGTCTCCATAGGAACCTCTTCGACACCTGGTTGATTGTAAAATACCAAATAGGACAATCAGTACGACAAGGAAAAAAATTATAACAACTCAAGGGGACTACGCTTCTTAATAATGTAGTTAATATAGACAAGCATTTTTTATCAAAATATGTGATGCGATCGAGCTAAATGAGTCATTTGTTAACCCTGGTAAAAAAATTTTTTTACAGATTTGAAAAGAGCACGAGTTCAGCATTACTGTGAAAACCGCATGCTGATACCATCTTTTGTTCAAAAATTATGAAAATCGGAACACAAAAAGATGTGATGAAGTGATGTGATGAAGTGGCCCTATTTAGGCCTGAATCTCCAAATGAAAGTTCCAGACAAACAACTCATTTAGCTTGATCGCATCACATATGTTTGAATGGGTTTACTCGTAAATGTATCAAAGATGAAACCTAAGTTGTCTATGCAAACTTTTCCTAATGCAGTTGTCTGTACACATGAATGATGCAGCAAAATCAGGGATTTTATTTCAGCTCAAGAAATAGTTACTGACCATGTTGGACAACTTCTACTAGCTGTTGAGGTAGCACCTCCTGACTCTGGGTTATACTGACTGGTGTCGGCTCCTCAGCTGAAATCTATGATAAGAAAGAAAGAAAAAAACAATTTCAGAACAATATTAACACTAAATTTTATATTACCGACATACAGATTCTTGTCATTTGATTGGTGGAACTCACATCACGTGACATTCATTAATGCTTCCACTCATGCCGGGGCTCAAAAAGTTACATTCGCCCATGGTCAATGTGATTTACTATTATTCAACAGTTAGGATCAGCCTTGTTCCTTAGCGCGGTATTTGTGTGCAAATGCATGCTGGTGTGCGCGTTGAGCATATTGTTCCCCAGCGCCAGTACCTACAGAGTTGGGTTCAAACATTTCGTGAAGGGGTGGTTTAGAACAGAGAAATATATTTCCCTCCAATTAAGGATTGAAATAGAAGTTCATTTTAACTGTTAATCAAATGACAAGGATCTGTATGTGTTATATAAAACAAATATCGAGTGGCTTTAAATTGTAAAATGGGAGGAATGCTATCCCTCTGTAAAATCTGGACATTTCCTATTCACTGGACTTCGCCTCATGAGATTAAAAAGTCCAGATTTTACCTTGCAACAATATCAATATCAAAGAAACTCACAGTTGCCAACCAGTCAACAGAGCATAGTGCGCGGTAAGGACGCAAACCCATGCACATGCAGGGTATGTAAGCACCGTTTTCCAACAACAAAAATGATAGCCTTAACGGCGCGAGATTCAATTCGGTGAATGAAGAATCATAAAACTCCTAAACATAGACAATTTTGCTGAGCAAGTAAACAAGTACAGGGACAAACATGCTTGGGACTGCTTAACAAGTAAACATGCTTGGGACTGCTTAACAAAAACCCAAAAAAATGTCTAAGAACAATTTTTTGCTTAGCTGCTCCATGACATCAAACCCTTGTATAATATAAAGAATCTGCGCAGGAATTACGGGAAAATGTGAGGTTCACCTGAAGGTTCTGCACGGTTTGTTTAAGCAGTGGCTATTGTTATGGCAGCAGTAATGCAATTTTCAACTAGTATCGTTACGATACTGCAAAAACACTATTGCGAATCTATATCAACCGTCTGGTTCCCTGACCTAATAGTATTCAACATCAGGATCTTTGGCTGTTGGAACCAGATTATCAACCAAATGGTTCTCGGACATTATTTCCCTTTTTCAAAAAAAAATCCTCCAAAGAATACAAAGAAGAACATGAAATCTCCATAAATAAAAGCAAAGATTTGATTAAAAACATGAAAATAAAGAAAACCAAGTGTGCAGTGCGAATTCGACCCCGGAACTTTCAGCATAGTAGTCGTACATTTTACCCCATTGAGCTACTGAAGTGCTCTGGTTGAATGGGTAGTTATAAAAGTGATGTAGATTCGCAATGGTGTTATTTTTTGTTTTACGATAGCAGTTGAAAATCGCATTACGGCTGCTGTAACGATAGCCACTACGTTTTGTTTAACTTCGCATTCTTCCCTTAAGTCACCAAAAAAAGGAAACTCCACTTACATGCCGGGGTTGTCCAATGGTAATACCCTGAGCAGCCACAAACTCTTGTTGTCCCTCGATGGCCTCTACTGCGGCAGGCTGGACCATCTGCTCTTTAGGCACCGAGGCCTCAGCTACAGGCTGCACCATTTCCAGCTGTTGCTGCTGCTGGTGCTGCAGTGCCACCTGCTCCGGCAGTTCCGACAGCGTCACAGCGACTGCGGCAACCTAGAGCATGATTTGGTGAACACACAGGACAAGTTAGCACCATAGTGTCACACAATTATAATAATTTCCAAACACCCAAGCCCTAACACTGTCAATCTGGCATCAAGTCCAATGTTTTGTGATAAGGGTTTTTGTGCTTCCTCAAAATCCTTCAAGACCAGCAGGTGTATTTTAAGGATCAGTGAGGATGAGGGTTGAACAACAGTGTTAGCCAGAGGGGTGTCTGGGTGTCTTTTGGAGCCCTAACTTTAATTTGGAAATTCCACATTGTTATGCCAATATACATAAAAGCATACAACTTCTGCAAGTTTGGCCCCATGTTCAAAGCAATTGCAGACTGTGCAGAATATATCAATATTAAAATATTTGATCTCCAACTAAATATCCAGAATTTTCTGAATTTGAATATTCGAAAAAAACTGTGAGCAGTCTTGAGAAGATGAAGAGAAATGGCTGTGATGACATTTTAATCGTTTGAGTTTGCACCTTTCAAATCTTTCAAGTATCAGCTAGACAGCTACACGTAAACAATAAGTATACATTACATTTTTAATATTTATAAAGCTGATTGTTAATGCAGCTCATGATCAGTGAACCAATAAATTTCTGATCAATGAACGCAAAATTTAACCAGGGCGTACACATGCAAAACTTGCTGTGTTTTGAATATTTGAATATTCGAATGAAGGTAAGTTTGAATAACAGAAAACTAAATTATTTGAAAATGCACAGACCCAACGCTCAATTTTCAAATGCTGACAAAAGCCCTAGCTGTGATGAGTACCTGTTCTAGTTGGTCCTGGCTTTGGGTGTCTCCTGACGCAGCAGGAGCAGCCGGAGCCGTTGTCGTTGATGACAACTCTTGATTGAAGTTCTGGAGGTAGGTCTCCAGCACGTTAATAGACGCGGCGGCAGCGATGCTATCAGCTGCAGCCGAGCTGTTGCTGGCAGCCACGCCGTCGCCAGACTCCGCAACCACTGTGGCTTCATTCTCCGCATCGTTAACGCCTGGTGTCTTGTTCACTGCCTCATCAGCCTGGGCTTGGGCTTCATCCAGGTTGGCTTCCATGGCGGAGTCAAATCCTCAACTGATGACAAAATAATATGAAAGCACATCATCATTCCTTAGTACAGAAACAATTTTTTTTCTGCCACAGTAAAGATTCCATCAACATTTCTCAACCACCTCAGAATGTCTTCTTGAAGGAAAATAGCCTGTAAATATTAGTATTACCAGTATCCCAGTGTAACTTCAATGTTATTACCATAACATAGAAACCGATGATCTCGTAAGTTGTCAAGTTTTCTTTAAAAAGTGGTCAAAATGTACATGAAGTGGGACACTTGTTAACAAGAAACTTACAAAAACAAAATCTTTCTGAAACCATGAAACTGAAAACAAAATTTCTTGTGGTGGAATCTTGTTTTTAAAATATGACAAGAAAAATTGAAAATGTTCATCATATGAATGAATGTTTACTCCATGAAAATGACTTTTGTCGTTCTGAAATGGCAGTCGCTGGTTTCATGATTGTAATATTCTGAATTGATTCAATGGATTAGCTATTTAAAAAATATTTCCAAACCAATTGTTTCAAATCAAATGAGAATTATTTACCTTTAAAATAAAAAAATAGTGCTAGGCTTCTAGTTCTAGCAAAGATGGGTGTAGGCCTGGGAAAATATTGCAACCTGATGCCACCATTTTCTTCATATATCATCTCAATGAGTCATTCATTGCAAAAAAGAAATGAATCTGGGGCTGAGAAACATTTCCAATTTTGTTAGGAAATACTTGGAAAATTTTCTTGACTCTCCATAGACTTTGTACACAATCACAGAAGTGGCAGTCATGCAAAAATTCCATCAATTATCGGTTTCAATGTGGTCATGAATGGTTGTTAATCTGGTATGCATCCATCGATTAAAAAATAAACAAAACATAACACTAGGCAGCTAAATTGGAACACACAAAAAAGGCATTTTATTTTTAAAATTAAATTATGGAGTTATGGTTTCCCTTTTATTAAGAAGTAGGCCTACATTATATTAGGCCCAATAATGTTTGCCTTAATTAATCTTTTTCTTTTTTAAATAAGGGTAGGCCCCCCCCCCCAGCATTTCATTTTTAACATGTTTAAAGCTTTAAAATGTGGCCAATTTTATCAACATGATCACCCAGTACAGTGAGAGTCATGCACATGCAAATGTTGCACTAGCCCCATTAAATGTGGCCAATTTCAGAAAATTTATGGGGGTAGCATTGCAAACACACACAAAAGGCCACACCCTGTCCAGCTGCAATAAGCTGCATTGTGTCACATAACATTTATTGCCAAAATATCCACGAAAACGATGGGAGGTTATTCTGAGTTCACTTGTGTGTAACACAGACATGCCTTCGTATACCAACAGACCCAAAACAGATCCCCAACGGCCGCAAGAAAGTGGCGCTCTCCGTCCGCCTAGCGTCCAAATTTCGACAGCGTCATTTTCTTTTCTCATTTGCATAAAGCCCCTGAAGATTTTTTTGGGCCGCTTGGGGGCGCAAGATTACAAAACAACAGCGAAAACTTCACAAATATTCCCCTGAAATGACAATAGTCGGAAGAAATGATATCTGAAGAACCTATAAAACAAAGGATGCTAAGATATTGCAGCGTGATTAAGGTGAAAATCTGGTGTAAAATGAGGTCTTCCTCGTCAACTACGGAACAAGCTCGCGCGGTCATTTGCATATTTCCCAAAGACGACGATGGCTCAACGACGTCTGGGGGCGCTAACCAGCTTCAGCTCCTTTTCATGGAAATTATTCACAAATAAGCCTTACCTTTAGATCTATGACGATCTCTGGTCGTGTATGTCACTAATTCCAACAATAAAGTGGCCAGACTCTGCGAGATGACTGAGTATTTTAGAGGAAAAAAGCTCCAAAACGAACACGGACAATGGCGCCTTTATGAAGCAAGATGGCGCCCTTCGAGTACGCATGCCCGTTGACTCAAAAGGTTGCATTAACCCGACGACTCTTTAACGCCCTCTAAAATCCACCGAAATTCTTTTATTTATATTCCAATTTTAAATTTAGCTTGCGAGACAGGTCATTAAACTAAAGATGTTCATGTCCAATTGGAAAAAAAGTAAAGCTTTTGGTCACGTTTCGTTAGAACTGTTAAATTTTGAGGAATATTTATATTTGCCATGAACCAGTCGTCGGATATGGATGCGCATACACATCGCATGCAGATTCGTCGGGCATGGCACGCTAGCGTCGCCGCGGCCGACCGTGTCACGATAATGCCCTGGCATATTGTGTACAGTACATGATGCACCATTGAAAAAAAAATCTATAGAAAACGCTCAGAAAAAGGCGTTCATTCATTGTGTAGTTCGTGACGCAAATAATATTGAATCAATTAATAAATCAACGAAATATAGCATATGATTCTTCCACACCCTAGAACAGAAAATGGAAGAAGAACTTCAGGGGTGCCCAGGCTTGGAATAACTTACCGCAGCATTTGAAATCTCCGCCGCTCCAACAACTCTTAATCACTTCGTCAAACAACTCAAACAGCTCAGTTAAAAAAAAAAAGTAAGTGGGGAAAAAAGAAGAAGAAAAAAAAGGGGGGATGTCATCTTGCAGTGATGTTTTGTATTGTATTGTAAATGTCTGTTTATCATCTGTGTAATTCCTCGTTTTTTAAATGAATCTTTTAACATTCTTACATTGTACTTTTAATATTTTAATTGTATTTTAATAGTAGGTTTGTGTGAGCTGGGATCCATGGGAGATCAGTGAGTTTTTCTCACTGAATGGATCACCCAGGATAAATAAGAAATAAATAAATAAATAAATAAATAGCATATAATTATTATCATCATATTTTCTTTCTTTCCATGTTAATTCTGCGACTTTTTGCCGAGTTTATTTTTTAAAAGTGAAAATTCATTTCTTATGATTTTTATGAGTACTGTGGTGAAATAGGTGGTTTTATTTATTTATTCACACCTGTTGATGTACGGTATGTACCCTTAAGGAGACATTTTTGTCAGACACCCGACATTATAGAGACATTTAAATGTCTCCCTAATGTCACAACTTGTATTGTCGCAAATAGGCTAGATCGATTGATCATGGTCCAAAACATAAATATACCAAACTTCGTGGGGATGGGATAAGGTGAAATTAGGGTTAGAGGTCACTTATCAGGTCAGAAGGGGGAATACCATTTATTGTAAATTTAGAAGTTTGGGAGAAATAGGATTTTTTTTTTTATTGTATTTGAAATCCTGGAATATTTTAAGTTCAGGCAAAAGTGAAACTTAAATAATAAATCATGGGTTACGACTGATGTAACAATGTAAGCAGCTCCCGAGAAACTTCTTCAATTTGGGCGCTTTGGTGAGTTAAAAAGAAAGAAAAGTTTTTTCACTTACCCGCCAAGCCACACCCTTGAATTTACCCAGGGTTCGAAATTAGCGGTTGCCTGCCAGCCAAATGCTAGTCAAAACAGCAGCGGGCTAGTCAAACTATTCCTTTATAAGAAGCCCGGCTGACGAGTTAAAATAATTTTGGGATATGGCAAAGATGAAAGGACAGGAAGAAATATATCATTAAATTCAGAAATTTGTATTTGAGCTTTTATCTGAGTGTTTTCAGTTGGCGTCTTTAGATTTTCGCCCTTACTTGGTCTCACCCATGGTCTCACCCGGGCAACATCATCATTCGCCACTTCCATCCCTGCACAGCCTAGTGCCTTGGTTTTTATCATGTAGCCATTTAATAGTTCCATGGTTTTGTGCAATTTTCTAATCCTCTTAAATGTATATGAAAACTATTTGACATCCCTTTTTAGTTAATTTGATTGAAAAGTGCACTTTTTTTAACATTAAAAAAATGTCCTTGCTTTTCCTGACAAATGAGGTATCCTTTCTCTCAGAAAAGTTGAAAAAGTTGAAACACCCTCCCTTTCCACGTCCTACTTCAAGTTGGTACGTTGGGATAAAAAATAGCTGGGTAGCCTATATTCGCAGGGCTATGTAGGCCCTATACACTGCGGGATGTAAGACCTACATTTTAACAGAGAAATAAGCTCCTATTATATACATTTTCCGACTCCATAATGTCAGACTGAGCGCAGATTTTTGCACATCATCATCCAGCCAACCGCAAGTAAAAACCAACGAACTGTTAATGTTAAGTGTCCACAATATTGATCCTTCGCACCCGGCGTGCGTGGTTAGCTTGCCATCGACTCGAGTGCATTGCGATAGTGCAACGGGGTGTCAAAAGCAGACGATATTTTTTGAGCCGTGGCGCGGACTGGCTGAGGGCATTGATTTCCCGCCAAAAATGTCCGCCGCCAATTGACACTTTGATGTAACGGCGTGGTTATGGATAGATCATGCACCTAATTCGCGTTTTTCGCTTCATATCTCCAGTCAAGAATGATGATGATGGGCAGGTATAGCCGTTATCTAAGCTCCAGCGCATTCTACAAACTCTATCAGGTTTGAAGCCGGTTTTCCAGGCCAGTTTTATTTAATGTGACATGTAGACAAAGACCTTGGCTTTGAGTTGGAGGCTGTCTCTTCAATATGCAGGCGTACCGTCATCAGCCACGATATATATGTGGCGTACGGTAGCCGATCTTCATGCACGTGCCCCAACTTGAAAGTTGTCAAAGGCCAACCGGGAGAGGTTTGCACTGGCCAGCAACTCGACGGTTCAGTTAAATTATAAGGCGAAATGAAAGGTCTGACTGATGAAGAAGATGCCGAACGTTTCAAGTCTTTCAGCCTTTCTTGCTCCCAAACCACGCAAACCAGGTCTGTTGTACCCTGCCAGGTAAATACATCATGGGCTAAGTGTAGAATGGGCCTAGTAATCTTCCATTAACGAATCCGGGCAAGTTATCACTGTACACACATAATGGAGGCCCCCTATAATGGCGAAGACAATGTGCTAGCTACTGTACAGATCAACAGACAATACCAGTACAGTTGTCAATGCTTTCGCAATTGAAGGGGGGGGGGGGGCTCTGTGATAGTGTCCGGATTGGTCCGTAGATAAACCTAATGTACATGTATGATTTCTGTCTGCATCTATGAACCAGGCAGGTTTCCTCTTTCAGGACTTGTATATATTTCTCGGGTGTAAACTGCTGGGGAGTTGTTGCGCCCAAAAGCCAACAGGGATACTCAATTAAAATTCAGTAAATACATTTGTATGTCCACTGAATTTAACCAAACTTTCTCTTCTCGTTGAATTCGTTGAGGACGGGACCAAAGAAATCACTGACAAGAACTTTGACAGAGCGCCCTCTGTTGTCAGTAACTATCCTAAT
This sequence comes from Patiria pectinifera, assembly GCA_029964075.1. NCBI lineage: Eukaryota > Metazoa > Echinodermata > Asteroidea > Valvatida > Asterinidae > Patiria > Patiria pectinifera. The sequence goes on from CM057141.1 coordinate 11,135,833, forward strand.
AGTTTTCAGCAACACACACACGGCCCGGATAAGGCCGAGTGTGGGCTACAACGCATTTAGCTTCAGTCTCATAAATGTACTGACACCCCCACCCCAAAAAAATTGTTTTATTTTCTTAAACGGGGGGGGGGGGGGGGGGTGATGACTTTTATGAATGGCAACATCTATAGGCCCACTCTTATCATACATGTATCTGGGCTTCTGGCATTAACAGGAGGGAGTGGAGATTAAGTCAGAAAAGGAACAGAATTGCATATTCCCCTTTTCCTTGAAAAAAAGGTTAGCTTTGCCTATTTAGTGACCCAATATGCCACAGCTTTTTCTTTTATCACTGAGCATTAACCAAATCTTTTGACACTTAATACCTTGGAGTGGGTTTTGAACCAGCATCCTTTGGTATTGTGTTCTCGTTGTTACAGGTTCATATCCCATACAGTTTCATAACACATGAACATAGGCAGTTCCACATTGTTGTTTGATGTGGATGGAACAGTTTCCATGCAACTGCATGTTCCTAATTGCTTATTGCAGTTTTTGAAACAAACTGTCTTCCCTATGGAAATGCAACACCCAAAAGGCTCAACAACAAAACAAAAACAAACCATGCACATCCATATATAAATATCCATAAAGTTGTCCTATTTTTTTTTATTAGTTAAACCTCGGTATCACAAAATATACAATGTTCCACTAAATACTACATCATACATATGCAGTGCATCTACAATACTTATAGTGGGTGGTGCAATGTACTACAGGCCATAGTTTTCTGTCTTTTTAAAAGCTATAGTGCACAATTTGTTCTACATTATTGTTCCTACAGACATGTAATAATACTGTTCCAGTTCGATACATTAACATGATGGTATAACACAGTAAGGAGTGGAGACCAAAACTTAGCAGCCCTCAAAAATACAAAAATAACCATTTGTTGTAAAAGAACTCCGGATACTTAACTGTCCAAAGAAGAAAACAGGAAGGTCTAAAAATCAACGCAGAACTGTAAAAAAACAAACCCATCCAATTCTGTCAGATGATCAGTAGTCAGTCAAACATAATCCTACCCAAGGTGCTTGGGCGTTTATGGGACCCAGGGTTTTAAAGCATGCATTAATTTCAGTGGTGCTTGTGGGGACAGATGGCACATGTGGCTGTTTTGATTGTTTGTTGGCATTTCAACCAGGTAGATGTACCGTAGTACTTTGCCACTTAAGCCACACAAAGGTGGACACATTTAAGTGAAAAACAGGTTTGTGGAAAACCAGTGTAACTGATTGGCAAATTTGTGACAATGTTTTCTTGTGTAAGGATTTCCCTTTGAGTAAATCCCACTGTTACAAAATTAGATTTTGAGTTTGACGAATGCCACAGAAAAGTAAATATTATGTTTGACTGACTAATTCGTAACAATCTCCCTTATCAACAAAGGTTATAAAATACGCACCCATGCTTTTCCTATATCACAGTTTTTAAATCACCATCTCCATTATTTTAAATGAAGCGGTACGATTAAAACGCAGTGAAACGTTGCCATGGCTACACAAATACAATCCAAAGAACTATTTGTGAAAGACTGAAAATCAAAGTGTTCGGTTCAATGAACATGGTATGGCAAAGTCAATTTAATGGCATTCAAAAGCTATAGTACACCAATACTGCAACTTCACAGAAATACCTTCGAACTCCATGAAAAAAACCTTCAAATTCTTTCAGAAATGCAACAGGAATTGAATAAGTTTTTTGTTCATATCACTATGGAAATCAATTTGTCCAATACAGATTGTTTGTGTTCCCAAAAAAAAGGTGTACAGAAAAAAAACAAAATGGCAGGTCTGAATGTATCAGAATGGCCAACTCTACAAGTTGACAAAGCTGGCAGTATTACTTATTCTAGTAGGCAGTTAAGTTAATATAGCTCTGGTGATATATCCACACTGTACAAGTTTTGTACAATAAGAACACTGTATACACACACACACACACACCTGGTCCACAGATTCTTGCATCTCACACGTATTTCGTTATCGACTGCTTTTTTTCCTTCAAAGTTTACACCTATTTACAAAATTTTACTTTTCCTTTGGCTTGCTTTGGTCATCTGACCTGAAATGTTAAAAATTTCTTTTTTTTCTGCTGTACAATACAAAACACAATTTAATGCAATATTTTATTTTTTTGAGCACACATATGCAAAATAAAATTTAAAAAAAGGAAGAACAAAACTTAAATGCTGAAAGACTGTTAGAAAAGAAAAGGAAAAAAAGTGAGCAAAAGTTATGGGGATTTTAGAATATGCTACCAGCTGTTTTTTTTTTTAGAATACTTAAATGGTATAGATTGTGTTAATTGTTCATTAGTGGCTGTTAGTAGTGATCTAAACTATTTATTTTTGGGTGTATATCTACTGGTTATAGTAAAAAATAATCAGATGATACTAGTATATCTTAATACTGCATATTGGCAATAGATGTCATGGCAGTGCACATGAAAAAAATCAAAATGTATAAGGTAAGCACAAAATTGCTATACCACTTTTTTTCAAAGATTCATACTGCGGCACTGACACAAATCATAAAAGCTAAACTGCTACATCCACAAAAAAAGTCAACACAAAAAGTACAATTTACTACCAGCTCATTAACACATACATGCAAAATAACTCTAAAAATTTATATGAAAATGGTTTAGTTGTTGAACAATAAATTAACGGTAAAACAAAGATTGGAAAGCACAAATTATAACCATTTAGAAGTTTTTTTCGTCACAGGCTGATAAAGAAGTAATGATAATTCATTGAGCTGTACATAAAGCTGCAATACTGAAGCAGATTTCAAATTGTAACGCTGCATAGGTTCCAAGCCAAAATACAGAATAAGAAGTCAAATGCCTTAATAGTAGACAGGAGCATTACATCCCCTTTCTATGTAGGAAAAAAAAAGCTGTTTGTCTTGTTAAATTGTGGGGCCAACATTACAGTGCAGAAAACAAGACAATGCAAGTAGGCTTTTACATTTCAGCTAGGCGTACCGAGAAAAGTGTTTGTTGTACATTAATGACTGCTTGTATAATATACACAATGATACTTTTAAATACACTTATATACACACACATCACTACTAATGTGACAGAGTAAATGTTTACATCATTACATACAGAGATATCGGTACATCTTTTACTTGATTGAAGTTTGACATCTTTAATTGGAAGTTTCCAGGGAGGGGTTTTTCTTTTTTTTTGACGGGAAATGTTTTTAATATGAAAGACCAAATATGTAATGGACACAAATTTGTATTTACAACTCTCTTTCCATTAATCAATGTTGTTGATTATTTGTTTGCTTAAATATGCATTCAACAAAAAGTTATTACAATTTAGAAATCAGATGACTCCGTTTTCTTACACTGCAAGTTGGAAAAGGTTTGCTGATGTTCAACAGTGAAGAGACTGCACCATGGGCGTAAATCCTGCGGGGGATGGGGAGGATAATATTCCCCCCACTTTTTGACCAGGGGGATGGGCCATTGGATCAAACCCCCTCCCCATTTTTGTTGTGAGAAATAAAAAATGTATGAAATTGTTTTGAAAAACGGAGAACAAACATACAAAAGCTTAATGCACCGTTTTGACATCGGGGACGTAAGGGGGCAAGTTGGCATTAGATGTACATTTGTGTGATGAACAGCCCCCTAGTGTGTGCTGCCCACAGCCCCCCCCCCCTCCCTCCCCCCAATTTTTGATCAGGCAATTTTACGATTTTTGGTCATCCCCCACTTGCCAACATGGATTTACGCCACTGGACACATCTTGGACTTGTAGTTGTCACAAGTTTTACTACTATACTGTATTTTATAAAAATCATTTTCTTTGTATGCCACACAACCACTTCAACTGTACATCAGGAAACACAAATTAATTACGCGTGTAGAAATATGGGCAAAACATAATACTTAAAGCAATCAAATGCATTTTTCAATTACCCTGTTAAGGAAGACTCAATTCAAAATAGTGCATTTTTCTTAACACAAAATTAACAAATTACAGGCTGTTTTGGTAGAAATCCCTGAGAAACTTAGCATGAAAAAAAAAATTACAAATGAACAACTTTCCATGACAGATATTAACCTGGAAAAATTATCAGTAATTGCCACAGCATATCATCAAAACTTTTTGGGCAGCAAAGTTATGCAAATGCACTAAAACCCCATTTTCCCCCTCACTATTTCAAAGCAGAGAGCAATTACTAAGGCAGGAATAAATGCAAAGCATTAAAAAAATATGATTTGTGTCCGATGGTACACCATAACCTTTTTAAAATTGTGGTGACATTTTGATACATCTTTGTTCTTCAAAAAAAAGGGAAAAAAAAGTTATCATAAACAATTATAGAAAATGTCAACATTTTGAGAGCCTAGGCGCAACCTAATACTTCATTGGGATAGTAAGTGGCGTAATGCTGTGCTTTGGTTTTGATGCAGAAAAACACAAAGAATAACTTCCAACTTTTAATGGATCTTTTGGAAAGCAAATTTAACCCATGCACTCAGCTTTTTTTTTTTGGTGGATGTTGTAATAGAACACAAAGCAGAACTCAAGATGTCTGGGTGACCAGTGACGGATTAGTGGCAGTTCAAGAGCAACAACCTCCAATCCACATCACAGATCAATCTGGCTTGAACATGTCTCTCCCCCCCAAAAAATGGATGTGAAATTTTTGGCGGGGCTCCCACAAACATATGCACATTGATGGTTTGGGCTGCAAAATATGACGGATGACATTGTAAATGTGTGGTTTGCGTGACAGAACCCGGGCTATGGGAATGGCCCTTTTGATTATTAATGACGACGCGCTTACCGTTAGAGTAATTCTCACATCCATCACTCATCAAGGTGGATTTTGTTTTCAAAGCTGAAGAATTTACACTTTTCCCTCTTTTTATTGTGTATGAAAATCAAATGTGTTCACAGCCGGAGATGACGCCACACTATAGGGGTCAACAAAGTTGAGTGAAAAGTGCAAGTGGATCGGGTATTGTCATTGATGTATCTACACCAGAAACTAGAGATAACTTGTCTGAAGCTTGTAAGATCTCTGTGGCCAAGAGCAGAAGTACTTTGCAAACAATACGTTAAAGAGTTTGAGTACAATACATTATTGTGTGCAGTTTGTTTGTGAAACCCAAATTCACAATTTGGTTAGACCGGAGCAGAAAAAACAATGCCAGTTTTGACTTATTTCTGATAGTATTGCATCACATGCTTTATAGAATAAGAAAATCCAAACTGCATTTTGAACTTATGAATGATGAATCAATGGAAGGTTTCTTGAAAATTGTTTTGAGGAAACTCTTTTTTTTTGGGGGGGGGGGGTTATAGCATGTGCATCCAGTATTTAAAAAACCCAAACCTCATCAAATGTAAATTTGATTTTTAAAAAGTTTTGCCTCAAGACAAATGGAAAATATGTGTTATTCTGTTTGCTGTCTAAATAACTAATTCATGGTGTTCTCACAATTGTGTGCTTTATAAAGTACCCTGCGGCAGAACATCCAATCGTAAAGATTAAATAAGCAATCATAACTGTTAGAATAAGTTAACATTCACCAATCTCAAGTATTGTAAATTTTGTCTTACTGAATATTTTACAATAAATATTACTTGAGAAATAAGTTAAGTGTCTTAAAAAAATTAATAAGGGTAAATACCAAGTATTAATGTGGTCATTTTTTTCGTTTCGACCCTGTGTCACAAATGTTTGGAGACAGATTATACCCTTTCAATTAGGTGTACTGTCTTACTGCCGAGTAAGTCTACTGTACACTTTGAAATTAGTTTGTTAGTATTGAATGGATAAGGGAAATAAGTGAATATGGCCACAAAGCAATTACATGTATTTACCTAAACATCAAGTTTTAACTGAAAAAAATTCACACACTCTAGTGTTCAAATACTGCAGCAAAACAACTTTGAAAAAGGAAGTAAGAAAAACAACGTAACTTTTGAGCTTTTTAAACCTCCATTCATAACCAAAACAAAATCTAACATCACATCCCTATCATCACAATGGACACACTTCTGTTCTTCTCATTTCTCAATTTTGAGAGGCTACAGACTCAGGGATCTGGTCCCTACTGTCATGTCCCAGCTCTCTACTCTTCATAATGACGGAGTTTGAGCTTTCTGGAATGCGTGTGTGTCCTATCGAGGAATGGTGGTTCTGAATTACCGAGATCTCATTAGCCTTGGACATGGCAGCTGCAAAGCCATTCATGATCGGCGGTGGGTACTGGAAGAAAGCACCCTCATACATCGGCCGTAGTCCAAACATGTCTGGTCTGAACATCTCGCCTTCCTTAGGGCTCCTCATGAGTGGGGCTTCCATGGAGATGCGCCTTCCCCGCCGCGTGGGGCCGCCGTTCCACATATGGGTTCCCAGATGCACCTTCAGATTTCCCTTGGTGGTGAACGCCCGGCCGCAGATGTGGCACTTGAACGGCTTCTCACCGGTGTGGGTCCGGATGTGGATCTGGAGAGCGCTGTCTGATTGGAATTGCTTGCCACAGACATGGCAGCTGTGCCTCAGCCGTTTGGGTGGGGAAGGACAACTGGATTCTGAGATGGAACGCTTCAGCGAGGGTTGGGACGGGGGGATGGGTAGATCAGTGGGATGTGGCTTCTGCAGGCTGGGATATAGCTTCTGATGTATGTCCGGTTGGTATTTGTTGTTATTGTTTGGAGAATGCTGCTGCTGCTGCTGCTGCTGCTGCTGCTGAAGCTGGCTGCTCGGTGTCAAGTGATTCTGACTGCTAGGTGGAGTGCTTTGTTGGCTGCTTGGTGACTTCATCTGGCTACTCAGGGGGATTTCCTGAGTGTCCTCAAAGGGAGAAGCTGGCCGTTGAGGGTTGAGGGGGGATATTTTTTGTGGGGAGCCCAGTGGTGAAGGCAGCTGCTGCTGATGGGTCTGTGGAGATCTTTGCCGCTCTGGATGTGATGGCGGTGGATCACGCTGGATGAAAGGCCGGGGAGATGTTCTCTGCTGCTGCTGCTGCTGCTGCTGGTGGTATTGGTGCATGGCCATCTCTGCAGCAAAGTTGGGCATTCCAGGCATCAGCATGGAATGAGGGGGTGACTGCAAATGATGCATTGGGTGTATCATTTGCTGCTGTTGCTGATGCTTGTAATGGGGATGTGAGGGGTCAAGAATCTGTGTCGGCATGTCCCGAATCTTGTGGGTAAGCATATGTTGACGCAGATTACCTCTAGTTGAGAACCCCTTGGAGCATATTTCACACTTGTATGGCCGCTCTTTTGTGTGGCTTCTGTAATGGATATTGAGGGCACTGCTACATGCAAAAGACTTGCCGCAGTAGTGACAGGTAGTGCTGGACCCATTGCTACGTCTAGACCCATAAGATGTATTGGAAGGATCTGGCATCAGTAAGCCGGCACTGCTTCCATTGAGCCTGCCATCCCCAGGGTGGGGGTAGCCCATGGGAAACAAGTAGTGGCTGTTATTAACTTGATTCTTCAGGGCTTCCAGGCTGTTTTCACTGCTCCCAGAAGAAACCGACTTGGGGGTGAGATCCAGGGCTCCGTTGTTATCCATCCGGCTGGTGTCAATCTTGAGGGGTGCTCTTTGGAGATCATCCTGGTGGAACTTCAAGTTGTCGGGATGACTTTTGTGTTCATCAAAGATATGTCTGTGTTCACCCCTGTGCTCATCTGTAGCACCTCTGGGTTCCACATTTCTACTGATGCACTCATTGTCACTGATCTGCTCAGAGTCGCCTGCGTGACTTTTATCATCCTGCTTGCCTTGGAGCTCATTTTGATAGGTACTTCCTGGGTGTCTTCTTGAATCACCATGCTGACTTCCCATTTCATCACGGTGTCTTCTTAACTCGTCATGATGGTTTTTAATGTAATTAGGCTGAAGATTAAGGTCATCAGAATGTCCTCTTGGTTCACTGGAGTGACTTCTTTGAATGCTGCCGTGTCGATTTAGTTCATCCTCGTGCCGTCTCACATCTTCCTGACTCAGTCTCTGGTCATCATTGTGATCATCAGGACTTTGAGATGCTTGGTCAGATACCAAGGACCCTTCTTGGCTTTTTTCCGAGGGGGACCGAGGATCTGGATTGGGAAGACGGCTAATGAGCTGTCGGTGGTGGTTCTCTGCATTGTTACTAGCTTGCAGGTGCAGTGCTGAGGCTATGGAATCAATACCTTTAGTGTAATTAGGTTGAGGTTCAGAGGACGGAGAAGCTACCAAACTGCTATCATCAGTAAGGTAGGCTGGCGGTGAGGTAGACTCACCAGTGGGAGGTACCCCAGAAGACTCTTCAACTTCTTTCCCCATCCAGTCCATGCGCATCTCCTTACTCACATCCATCACCCTCTCTATTCCTCTGGCACGGTCCATTAGGTCACGGTGGATCTTTTGGGTGAGGCCCTTATCTTGCTCGGAGGCAGATTGGATTTGTTTGAGATTTCCTGAATCAACAGGCAAGCCATTGGGGAGTTCACCTTCTGCTCCTTCTGGTTCAGAAAAACCTTCAGGTGAGGATTCCATTTGTGAAGCCATCTCATTGAGCCTGGCATCTTCGTCGTCGTCATCCTGGTCTAGGCCTTGGTTTTCATCACAGACCAGCTCTTCCACAAATTTGTCTTCAGCATAATGCTCAAATGCAGACAAGTCTTGGGGAATCTGGAAACCCTCAGCCGCATGCATGCGAAGATGTTGCTGCAGCACCAAGACATTGCTGAATCGTTTCTGGCAAATGGGACAATCGTGGAACATCCTGAGAGGAGGTTGTGCACGGTGGACACTATAGTGTGTCTTGAGGTTGCCCTTGGTGGTGAAGGAACGCAAGCAGACTCGGCATTTATATGGTCGCTCACCAGTGTGGATCCGGTAGTGCATTTGTAGAGCGCTCTTACAGCTGAGAACCCGGTGGCATATGACACACTGACTGGAGTCGCTTATCTTCTGCTCAATGTTCTCAACCAACATTTGTAGTTTGGAGGTTTCAGAAGGCCGGAATCCTTGCTCAGCCAAGGCAGCTAAGGAAGACGGTGTCTCTGTTTTGGAAGTAGCAATGGGGGCAGTGGTGAATGTACAAGAAGATTCTGACATAATTTGACTGATGGAGTGAGCAAAGCTAGAGGTCATCGGGGCAGATGAAAATGCTGGGGATCTTTCCTGTGACAGTTGAGGGGACACAACTGCATCTGCATCCGAAGTCTTGGGCTCTGATTCAGACTTGGGGAGGACAATATCTGGAACTGATTTGGGACGCACTTCTTCTTGACTTTGCTGTTCAAGGGGCTGGTCACCCGAGATGCTGCTTGAGGCAGAGTCAGACCCGCTTGCCTGCGACATTGGTATTCCAGGGTGGAAAGATGTTGGAACATCATTAGGTAGGCGACCCATTTCACCTGGAATTGTTGGAAGTGGTACCTGCTGAATGGAAGGTGACTGGATTGGGAGACGCTCATTTGGCAGAGGAGGAGATGGTGGGTGGGGAGTAGTGTCCATTTTGACATGAGGATAGCGATCCACATGCCGCTGGAAGTGCACTTTTAGATTCCCTTTAGTTGAGAATCGGTTGCCACATATATTACACTTGAATGGTCGCTCACCTGTGTGAGAGCGGATGTGGATTTGAAGGGCACTGTCACTGCCAAAGACCTTGTGGCAGAAGCGGCACTTGTGCCTGAAGAATGGATCATCTGAAGGAAATTTGGGGTCAAAGACAGCAACATTCGGGGGCTTCCCCTTTCGCTGTAGCATCATAGCTGGTGGAAAGGGAAGCCTGGGTGGAGCCTGGAGTAGCTGACTTGAGACTGGTGGCATGACGCCCTGCTGATGCAACATATTGAAAGGTGGTCTTGGGGAGGGCATTGGAAAGGACACAGGGGGTATAATGGATGGCCGCAATGGCAGAGATGGCATCATCTGTTGGGGAAGTGGACGTGGCAGTGAATCAAAAGGATGCATGAGCTGCGGTGAAGGTCCTGAAGACGAAGTTGGCTGCGACATCAACTGTGGCTGTGATTCCACTGAAGGGGTGAGGGGAGCTGAGGTAGTGGTGACTGGTGTATTAGCCGAGGTAGTAGCAGGAGTGTTCTTGATCTGCATAGCCAGGTTCTGCAGCTGCTGCTGGATGCTTTGGATGAGCTGTAGCTGGTGAATGTGCTGCTGCTGCAGATGGAACAGCTGATCCTGAATGGATGCCATCTCTGGCCGGTTATGCGGTGGTCGAGGAAAGGGCCCCATTGGGAAAGGTGCATTCTCCAGACTCCCCGGAAAAACAGGTCTGCTGGATGGGGATCTGGAGTTTTCACAGTGCTGTTTCAGTAGGGAGTGGGATTCCTCATACTCCATGGAATCTACACTCTGAGTTCTCAGCCTGTCTGAGTTGGAAGCCTTTATGTCTTCCTCGTGCATGCCATTGTCTAGGGATGGCTGATGCTGCTGATGGTCCTGTGGACCATCCTCTTGGGTCAAATGGGCCTCTGGCTCTTCGGTCACGGAAGGCTCCTCAATTTCCTCCTGGTCAGCATACTGGCTGTCCTGTAGCTGCTGAAGCCCATTCAGTGCCTGATCATTATTGTTGTGATACACAGTCTTGGTGATCTCTTGGCCATACTGGTTCTGTGCAGATGGTGGACGGCTGCTGTTGGTACTCTCAGCCTGCGGCTGACCGTCATTGTTTATCACAACCACCACTGGTTTCTTAGAGCAGGTTTGTTTGTGCTGCAGAAAATCTGAGGAGACAGTAAACTCTCCTCGACACTTGCCACAGACATGAACACCTCCTATGATCACATCTTCATCTGTTTCTTCAGTGTTGGCAGCATTCAGATGGCTCTCCTTGGCAGCACCTGCATAGGAATGAAAAGAAGTAAACAAATCATAAGTCACTATCTCTTGTCATTTACATCAATATGGTAAAAAAATTGCACATTCTTTCAAACGTTTCATGACCTGAGTGAAGAGTGAAGACTGAGCTGCTGCAAAATCTGCAAAGGATTTTACTCTAAATTAAAATAGAAAGAGGAAAGCTTCATTTAAGTATTTAGTATGCTGTTGGTAAATGTAAATGCAATACAACGAGAAGAGCAAATGACAATCCTTGATCAACAATCGCATAAAAAGTCTTTAATGGCTTTACTTTTTTCAGTAAAGGTTTTTCTTGTTCTACCCAACATGTTTACATAACAGAATAATTACTTTAAAAAGAACATGGAATGAAGCTATCTCCATGGAGGATTCCTTCTTATTCTTCCACGGTCTCTCTCAACCACAAATTTGAACAGCGCCCTCATATGAGAGATTCTCCACACATAATGTACACAGGACCCAAAATCTGTGCACGCATATCAAGCAGTGCACATGCACTCACAGGAGTTACAGGTGATGTACTTGTTATTAAGCATTCCAGTTTCTTTTATTCTATAATCCTTTCACCGAGAGACTTGGCAAGGTTATTCAAATACAATTGTCATGCAACACAAGCTGCTCCCGTCATGTGCCAATTCATATTCTCCCCTTCTTCTTTTTTTAATTACAAATCTTCGGAGCGCGGAATTCTATTAGCTCGAACAAATTAGAGAATTTCCGTTTCAAGAGATGAATAATAAAGTGCCTTAAATTATTTTCCTCGGGGATTGCGGTCTGCCTAATTTCATTTCGGGATCCCTCTCAGGCTTTGCAGCGTGTTCATGGGGGACACTCTGTCGTCCAACAGGATGTCAATCAAGGAAAGATCAATATTCACCCGTAATCACATTATTTTGGACGATTTGTGGGAAATACAGCCGTTAGGAGGAGAGTGAGAGACAGACAGAGGAAAAGAAGCTTCATCTTTTGTTGTTTGACGTTTATTTGTGGCAGGTTTGTTTTCTTAATCTTTAATCGTTAACTCACGGATCAGTTCTTGCAAATCAAAGAAGGAAAATTTGTTGTGCTTTAAAAAGGCAATCCACTTAAGTATTTTTAATTGTCAATTTTTTTTGTTACACACTGTCTACAAAGACTTGGACTTTGTTTTCATGCACACAGATGCTACATATATGCTACAAAAAGACTTCTTTGCAGGTAGATTTGAGCCTTTGTTTTTGAACACAAAGAAAGCCTTTGTGTCAGTTGTACCATGTTGCTTCTACCTCAACCATTCAATCACCTGGTTTTCTACATAAAAACAGGTAATTTCCAAACAGTGTGGTCACAACCCTTTGCACTGTGCCAGTTCGCGAAGGTGCTTAGTACAGTCATGTAACTGGCTTGGCATTCCCAAGTCTTTTGACTATACATGCCTCATCAATATTTTTCCCCTAAACACAGCCTGTTTGTTCAATAGATGTACATAAGTGAAGCCTTATTAAGTCATTCCTGGATCTTCTCTGCAGGCAAGTTATTCATACCCAGAGAACAATGCCTTTAAGAATGCAGGTTTTTCTTGCCAGGGACTTAAAAGTAAGTTGTTAAATACCATCCTCCCCCTCCTCTCCGAATCCAAGCCAAGCTGACCCTGTTATGTTATGCTCCAATGTAACACACCAGGGCTTCAAGATAAATGCTACTTTTTTTTATTCCTCAGCTTTTGTGAATAAATTCCACCTAAAAAGGGCATCGACAAAGGCCCTGGGATGCACAAAAGCAAGAAAGCCTTGACTCCCTCCCGCACACGGAAACTTCTCTGCTTTTCATCCCAGGCTGACAAAAGCCAAATTGGCCAGCTATTTTTGTGCCCTCATCCACTATTCACGCCTTGATGCAAAAGTCTTTCTCTTCTGCTTGGGAAGTCGGTGAAAATTTTCATTTATAATTTGGAGATGCTAGCTTAACTAACACAGGGAGGGGGGCATAAGCCCCCCTCTTTTCAATTCATGCACTTATGGTCAATTATGAGAAAGTTGTTTGGAGTGACAAACAGGCTGAGTGATGGGGGGCATTAACTGGGTTTTCATGCCCAGAAAAGTTGGAGGGTTTGAATGGGAAGGGGGCAAAGACCCCTAATTTTCTGCCAAGGAGCCATTCACCCCACTGACCACAACATATTTTTCAAATAAATTACTTTTCAGGAATGCTCACAAAGACTACATACGAACTTCAAAACATGCAATCTATCTTCAAAATCTCTAGTACAATGAACACAAGGCATTGAATCACCATCCAACTTTCCAGCATCGGAAAAGTTATTAGCTTTCAAGTTTCAAATAAGGCAATGCATCAAACATTTGGCCAACAATGAGAAGGAAGGGATATTCCCATCTTGAAAATTATTATAAACCCTAGTAGGCCTATCAACCCTAAGTTGGTCACTGTACCAACTCACATCGCCCTGCCTGTTTCTCCCTGTAGCACCCAAAAGGGCACAAGCACTCTGATTCCTCAGTTAATAAACACTATGCAGTACAGGCACTAACGCATTAATGCTCACATCTTCACGCTAAGAATGAAACCATAATTTCCAAACACTTTATAAAGCATGCATGGACGTACTGACTATATGTATTTTTTTTCCAAAACAAAAGGAGACTGTACCAAGCCCAACTCCCTAACAGAACATCACATTATTAGCTCTGAAACCAACAACAGCAAGTACATGTATAAGAATTATGAAGTTGTCTACTTGAAAACATTCACATTTACAGGCCCCTCAGTCATTAATATGCGGCAGGCCTCGCAACTTTGCAACAAACATTGATCCCCTCGTTGCCTCTCAGCCATTCAATTTTCTCCACTCCCCGACTACGGCCAACATCTGAACCACTCAAAAGCAACTGGCAAACAAACTGGTTTGTTGTGTGGATAACATTACCGGGGCTCTGGGCAATGTGAATGTAAGGATCTTCCGAGGGGAAAATATGTAAATTTGTGCGCTTTAGCTGATCATTACCGGCTAGATTGAGTCCTCTGTGCTTTCGTTAGACATGTAGACTCGTGTTTCTAAGCTTGGGACTTATCATATAATCATCATCAGCTTGTGAATTTTGTGTTTCTTCATGCTTTCTGTTCAAAGTGGAAATTGGGTTAAGGTTTTTCACCAGGCTTGCGTTACAATTATGTGACCTTTGAGGGTTAAAGTGAATGCATACAATATCTGAATGGAAGCTTCTTCATTTTAGAAAGTTTCTGGGGTTTCAAGCCTTTAATAGAAAAGTCTTAGAGCATGTTTGTAATCTTGTGAGTAATCTTGTGACTAGGGTAATTTTTCTCTGCAACTTGGCATACAGAATTTCTGTAACACAAATTGTGTTAAATATAAATAAAATTGTCCAAAAATGATCACAGTCATCACTTTCAATTCAATTCCAACTGCATCCTCCAAGTACATCCAGAGTTAGTTTTGTGATGAAATGCTGTACAAAATTATGCAGCTAGCTTTTCAATTTTCATGACAAGAGATCAGTTAATTGGCACGCTCTGCATCTGTTATCACACACGCCTCTAATGAACTGTCAACTGCTAGCCATAGGTAGAAACAAAGGCTCCACAAAGTTTCATGAAAGATTAAAAAAACAGACACTTTGGTAGACTTCAAGGCAGAGTAGATCATTTGAAGCTACATAAAAAGTAACTGACAAATTATTGTTGAAAAGCTTACTTGGTTTAAAGACAATAAGGGCACTAAACTCCCTGTGAAATAATTTTTTCTGTCATGCTGCCAGTTTGAAGAAAATAATAAAAGAAGGGCATTTACAACGATGTGTCTAAGGACGCATTTTTAGAAATTTCCGAAATTTTCCGAGTGCAATTCAAAACATGACTCAGCAACTTTTGAATTGAAATCAAGATCCTACAATATTGTTTTTCTTAGAATGTACAGTATTCACTGAGCTAAAACTTCATCAGGTTAGTTGTTAAGCACCCTTCTTTAGATTTTGAGCACTTTTGTTGTTTCAAAAGAAAAAAATGCACAAAATGACAAATGATGTACTCTACCTTTAAACTCCAATTAAAGTGTACTGCAAAACATTGCACATAAGTTGATCTTGCTAGCAGATATTAACTGAACGACATTTACTTGACCTATGATCTTCATATTTATGCAGAGCGAGTGGCAGCATTTGCCATGCTGTTTTTGCTCAACTTTCTTGATAGCTGGCACCTCGACGGGGACAGTTTATCAAAAATGCTCAAAACTTCCGCGAGAATTTCTTGCTTTGGGAGATTACTGGCCCTTCCCACACGTAACGAGTCATGATTCATGGTTCTAATTTAGAGTCGTGAGGGGGGGGGGGGGGGGGCGCATGGAACCAGGCTCAAAAGACAACATGCAAATGTGTATCCCCCCCCCCCCCTTCATCGCATCTCACTAGCACGCAGTGGCATTAACATCAATTTATGGACTAATGCCAGCGCAGGATATTTCTGTCATCAATTCGTAATGATAAATAATCCAGATTTTACACAGTGCAACAGGAGGGGGGAAAAGGCACTTGTTAATGCTCCCAAAACTTGCCAACAAATAAAAGAGGAACTAAGTGACTGAAATAATTCTCCCTCCGACTCAAGTACATGTCAACGGAAGAGACTATTGGGGTAACATTTACAGGAGAAGTGCATTTTGACCAAGGTGCCTCTTTTAAGAATTCACATGAAAAGACTGCTAAGATTTCTTGCTTCTATATTGTAATACAATTAAAATGGTTCTGTCACAGAACTTCTGTGGAAATCACAAGCAACAAATTTATCAGCAAAGCAAAATATACTGAATTTAAGAGTCACAGGTGTTTTTTTTCTCTTTTTTTAGAGGGAACATGAAAATTCTGAATTAGTGTTCACAGCCACCCCCCTCCCTCCCCACAACATGCCCGCAGATTTCTGTCATCAGTTGTGATTCATGTGTTGCTCAAGTGGGCTTGGTATTGTCATTATCTTTGAGTTTGTGCCAAATCATTTAATAAAGCACACCCACACCCACTAAAATCTGACGAGTAATGCATTGAAAATAACGAAGCTATTGCATTTTAAATATGCAAAGAATACAAAAATATCTTTTTTTTGGTTTCTGATGTGAATGATAATGTGCCACACAAGCACGACGAAGAGCACGCAAAGCAATATCAATGACACAAACTTTACTTTTTACGTTTGTCAAAAAAAAAAATTTCACATTTTACAATTAAAAACTAAAAAACTACAATTAAAAATTCAAAAATTCAAAACAAAACACTACATCCAAGCTAAGACCTGCTGAAATACTAAATAGGTTTTGGAGACTAAACATTGAAAATAAAAGGGTGGCATTGTACAAGATCAATGAAATCATCAGTTGGGTTGTTTTCAAC
This sequence comes from Patiria pectinifera, assembly GCA_029964075.1. Lineage (NCBI taxonomy): Eukaryota > Metazoa > Echinodermata > Asteroidea > Valvatida > Asterinidae > Patiria > Patiria pectinifera. The sequence goes on from CM057141.1 coordinate 11,152,132, forward strand.
CATCTAAAGGCTGGTTTATACTTGGCGCGAAAGTGAACGCTACTTTGTGATGTTACGGCAAGTATTTGCGCTCCGATTCGCAATGGCGAATTTCGCAGCAGCGTAAAAAATTCGCTTCGCATTCGCATCCACTTTGGCAATTGCATCAAGTTTGAAACAAGCCTTTAGGTATAGATCTGGATTGATCATATGGCGAGAGATTTTGTGTTTCCTTTCTCTAAACTGAAACCAGAGGCCCAAGGATCAGTCAGCAGGGCAGTGTCAGCCCGGGCACCCTCCCATTTTGGTTTCCTGGCTGAGGATGAAGCAAATGTCTGCCTCTCCCCAAAATACAACCTGTTCACACCTGTTGTTTCCGGCAACTGGGGGGGGGGGAGGGGAAGAGGGATTGCAGGGGTGGGTCATCTGTCAAAAAATGCAGACCTAGCTGTACAGACGATGGGTGTACTTTTGAAGTGTTTCTAGAACATGATGTAGGTCAGATTCTGGTTGGCTAGTCAGGGGGAGGGGGCACAACACTTATCTCACTTAACTGCGGGGGTCATCGTCGTGGAGATAATCTACACACAAGTTACATGCAGATGAGGTGTCATTGGTTACCAGTCACTGGTTACAAGTTGTGACCATTGTACTGCTTGAGACTGGTTTTCAGCTGAATTGAATGTATGTCCGACAACACCCCTGTGAAGCAACTTTGTTAATTGAAACCCGGTCGCTCTCATTTTAGATTTTAATTTTGGGGCTTTTCATTTGGGAAAATTTGTTGGCAGTGGGGTTATGATACGTAATCATTTGCGTTTTGAAACGAATCTGATTATAAATAACGTCTTTAATAACTGAATTTACAAGTGCAGAGAAATTGGAACTTTTTGTGTGATTGTCTCTCACAAATAAGGAAAGTGATTTCATTGGTAGATTAGAAGCAGTGGAATGTGAATCAAATTTAACGTGATTTTGACATCAATCATAGAACACTGAGTCCATATTTACCAATGTTCAGTGATTTCCAATACCTGTACTATAATGTCGAGGAAGGTTTCAAAGCCCTTTCCAAGAGGTTAAAGACAGTGCTCAGCAATCACTTAGCAGTGCCCAAATCACATGCTGTTATCAGATCTGAGAAGCCCTTCTTGCACTTCTTTAAAAAGTCAGTGCACCTCTGCACTGGACACCCTTTCCCTGACGCTATCAAAAAAAGTGCTGTCAAAAATCTTAAGGGGTACTTGTAACAGAGGAAAGAAAAATTCACCTGAAAATGATAGGAGAATGAATAGGGAGAGAGAACATGAGAGAGAGAGACAGGGAGACAGAGGGCTGATGAGTGGATGAAATTCATCGTGTCCCCCTCAAGTGGTGATGTGTGCTTACTTGATGACAGCAGAGAATAATCTAAGTATCTCCTGCCGGCCCTAGAAAAATAACAGTCCCCAGGACTTGAACCGTGGCTGGGAATACAGCCAGACAGTTAGCACAAATCACAATACGTGCAGACAATATCATGGTGCGAAAAGACCATGCCCTGCCCACCACCACGGAGGGTAGGGGGTCACTGACCCCAATCAAAGGGATCTTTCGCTCTGAAGATGAGGCTTTTTACGCCCTCAGTGACAGACAAGTGAGGGGGGAGAAAACACCAACTCCAGAAATTGCCAATATTCTTGTCAGTATTTTTTTGTTGTTATATACTTCTGGCTGGGGGCATTTCGTGTAAGAATCGTGCCTGTGAAGCCAGGGTGCTGGTGTATACTGCAAAGGAAATTTGAATTGTAAAAGCCTTTCAAGATGAAAAATGTTTTGAGGCATTCAAAAGTGTACATGCAGCACTGTAGTGTAGGCCTCACGTTATCTCAGCGAACCAGTCTTGGAATTCCAATGGTATGTTTCAATCGCACTCTCCATAATTGAACATTTTCAGAATGTAAATCATTCTTCTCTGCGTCATATACTCCCATCCCACCCCCCAACCCCCAACATGATTTAGTAGCAGTTCAACTGTGAAATAATTAACACTTGCTCATAACACAGCCAAGTCATTTGCCCGGCAGTTTATAAACATTTCTGTTTTAAATCAGCACAGTGAAAGAAATGATTATACAGACAGCCTCAGCATCTGATATTCCAGGAAACAAGATGCGACTTTCTTTAGTTGTTTAGACAAAAAACAAAAAAACAACAATTATTTGGAGCCAGTATGAAAAGGAAAATGATATTACTGTGAAATAGTCACTCTTGACCACAACTTAAATTGGGTTTTAAAAATTTCTGAAAATGCTTTCAAGTTGAAAACATCTTTTGTTTTAAGCGCCGAATGAATGACTCTTTGTTATTATGAAGGACAAACAGTGTAATTTAGCTTCTCACAAGACTGCGGCTACAAAAACAAATACATTATATACATCGATACCCCTCAAACCCAACCTAAAATCTCAGGTAGAAAAAAAAGTATATACACAGCCTACTAAAAATGATACCGCTTTTATAATTAAAAGCGGCGAAGCAGAAAGGTTGGCTGTTATTCAAAACGTGACGATATGAAATTGCATGGGATCACGTTTACAACCCCCGTGCAAATAGCACGGAAAACCCTGTGACTGACCCTGTAAAACACTTCAACTTTTGAGACCGCTGTGCCACCAAACTGGCTGCTTTCATTTTACTGAAGGTGTGAGAAAGGGGGGGGGGGTGAGAAGGAAACATAACTTGTAATCAATCATGAATGGCTGTTTGTGTGAGTGATTTTCACGGAGGAATAGGTTCTGTAAGTAATTTTTGAGGAGACCCTTCCCATCCGAGTCCAGCGTCCGGGCCCTGCAGGCCCTGTCCCCACTCCCAGTCACTTTCCTGATACCCAAAAATTGCAAAAAAAAGTATTTTAAAATGCAACAACTTCAGTCATTACATCAATAATGTACCAAGATCTCTCCAAGTCGAAAATATCCAAAGTCAATCTTTTTTCCTGACATTTTTTAATCTTCAAAATTTGGATCAAGAACAATCAAGACCAGTTAGAAATTAGTCTTGTGCTTCCCCATTCCCCACAACACAGTGTCACTCTGTGACAATGCAGTCACACTCAGTGACAATGCAGGACACATTCGATGACACCACAGCCACCCTCAATGACAAAAGTTTGACTTTGCAAGTGCACACCATGTATCTGTTCAAATGTGTGGATCAACAACATGCACAATACACATGTACAGACTTGGATGGTGACTAAATAGTGACCATACAAGTTTGCGTTCTGTGCCTTCTGTTGAAAAATAAGACTGAATCATAGTGTTTGAAGCATTAATATGTTTTGCTCAATAAACGCAATTAAACTAATGAGAACCGGAATCAAATTCAGCAACCGATCTTGTGTTGCTTGTTCATGGAACATGCACCACAAGTGATAACTTGCGTTTCTAATAGTCAACCGCTTTCACCAATCACACGGTTAACTAGTCCCCTCCCCCCACCCCCTCTAGCCCTGATCACAGAAGCGACGTACATCCAACCTCCCAACAAAGGACTATACCCCCAGCCGCCGAACTCCTAGTGCAAGGGGGGACTATAAAACCACAGTACATGAACTATTTAGCGCCTTGCGATAATTGAATAACTCAGCGGCCGCCGTGCACTGCAGGATACAAGCATTTAGCTCCCTGCTCCTGCAGGATCCCTCCCCTGTGAACAATTTCCTTCCTGTCTGCCTGGCTTGCTACACTAGCTGCGGCCCCAGGGAGCAGGCTGCCTTGTGTGTGTCTCCCCTTCTCTCTGACAGACATGATGGGATGGGGGGGATGGGGAAGGTTTGATTCTCCGCTGCTGTGCTTCCCCTGCAAGCTCACCGCTTGCTTGGTAAACAGCTTAAAAATTGGGGGGGGGGGTTGACTCCCTGGCTTCAAACATAACAAAAAGAGCAAATCTGTTCCATTATATTTTCATCCGAGCAGATTTCCGAAAGAGAAATCTCCCAATACTGGCTCATGCCTACTGATTTTTGAAAGTTACCTACGCACTACGCATGGGAACAGAACTAGAGTAGCCTATATAAATGGACCCAAATATTGACATCAAACAATTTATGGCATTTTGAGTGATTGTGTTATTCAGTTCAGACCACACTTGCAGTTTAGACCACACACCTCACCAAATAACTTGTCACTGCAACTGATAATTTCACTGAAAACCATAAGTTTTTGACTTCACACCCAAAACAAGAAAAGGATGCCTTTGCAAAGATGTAAAACCGGCTCACAGTTTGCACCCTTCCACTTTGCCAGGAGGTACCCGGGGCGCAAAAAGTGCAACAAGTTTTATTTTTGTCCACTTGTACTTTTCTTTTTTGATTAGTCACTAGTCAGTCGGTCAAACACCTCCTAAAATTAACAAAAGACAACCCCATCTTTTAACGGGACCTCATCAGGCCCTCTTGCGATGATGGCCAAGGATGATGTAAAATGTGTTTTTCCATCGGCCGCAAAAAAACAGAAAAATCAGCCCCCGGGCCCTGACCGGTGTGGCAGACGTGAGTGGGGGTGAATAAAGTAGGGGGGGGGAGGGAGATCGCAGGGTGTCGTGCAGCCAGCTTGGGTCGGTATACTTGGTCTAGGTAGTAGTTTATGCAGCGGACAATACAATCTGTGTATTACTGATATTCCTGGTGGCTTGGGGCTATTTGCTGAAGTAAAGCTCCCAACAAGTGGCTTTTCACAGCCGCTGAATACCCAGTCTGGTTACTGGATATGCCTTCCAGTTACTGCACCCCATTACATTTTTCCCCCTCTATCAAACGTTCCACCAACAAAACCATTTTTTCCCCTTCTTTCAGTTTCTTTCTTTCCAACTCTCAATTTTTTTTCAAATTGAGGCATAAAAGCGGCAAAATACACCTGTTCTGGCCATTGTAGATATAAATGCCATTCAATCACAGAAGCCTTTTCTTTGTCTGGATCTCCTTAAAAAATGTTTCGCACAATTGAGCCCAGGCTATTGGTCTAAACTTGTGCGAGTAAGCGTGAAGTTTAGATACACCGGAGGCTTAAAGAACTGAATGAAGAGAGGGAAAAAGGGAAAAGAAAAAAAATGAAGCATTGAAATGACAAAATTCATTTCAGGCCCCCTCAATTACAACACACTGGCTCTTTCAAGACCACTTTTGTTACAATTTTCTTGATCAGTGGTCAGGTTGCAGGGTGCTCACAAACCTCTGTCCACCATTACAACGCAGGCCAGCTGTTCAATGGTTCATTACTCGGATAAACTTATCAATCTTTCATAAAAAAACGCGTAATGGTTTGGGGGAAAAATACAATTGAATAGATCCCTAACTTTGTTGCAAGGTCAGACGGGGCACAATTATATGCCTCCTTACACAGCCAACTTAAAAATAACCATTACTTCAGATACAGACAAATTATACCTTGCCATTCTCTGGAGTGAATGCCACCTCCGCGAAATTCTATTGATTCAAAACCCCATGACATTACTGCCTGCAACAGTACACACATAACCCAGATATGACCACACGGGAAAGAGAGAAAAAAAAACTACAATAACAGCATGACAAGCGTAACAGTTAACCCCGTCCCCGCTCACTCAAGTAAAACCCCAAAGAACAAGTGCAGTGTCAAACGGAGTGACATGAAATCCTCTGACAGGCTCCTGGCAGTACCGCAGTCCCTGACATTTCATGTTTCCAAACGGGTCCTGCCGACCTAAAAGCCGCCTGCCAATCAAAATCATTTCATGCATATTATCAATTACGCCACCCGTAGTGCGAAAATCACTAACTGTATTTTTTTTTTTTTTTCAAACGTTGTTGTCACCGATGTAGCAAGGCAAGTCGGGCCTTTAAAATTGAGGGAAGAGATGTTCTCCTTGGCTGATAATTTCCGCACATCATGTGTCACAAATCATAGCCGTGCCTTGCTCTTTAAAAAGACAATATCTCAGACTATAGTTCAGGAACTTGAAATACACAATGTACTGTACAATAGGGGGCATATCACCTAGCCACTATCTAAACGAAAACTTGTGATATTTATTATTTAGAAATGGTGGATTTACTAGGATTTTGACAAAAACCTTTACAAAAAGTGATTAATTCATTGGAAGGTTACAAGTTTCCACTGCAAATTTAAAACACGAAGTTCAACTGTATGTCTATTTTTAATTATTGCAATTTTGTTTAAGTCTATTAGAAGATGAGCTCACACACTGAATGCAGTTGTATTTCACTGTCTCAACCTTTGATTCAAACTCCCCCCTCCCCCTTCAGCACACACACCCACACACAAATTTCACCTTTGGAGAAAAACCCAACGAGACACACGTGCGGCGTTGGGTGACGTGTGTCTCGTTGGGTGACCACGCCATGCGGCACAGCGCAGCAGTTCTGGATTGGCAACATCTGTGAAAGTAATCACAGCGCTCCGATAACACGGCCCGAAGGCAGCAAATCTTGCCCGAATGGAGGAATGATGCAAGATGGGCCTAGTACATATTACACCATGTGAGGTTGGCGGCCACAGATAATACATGTATGAGCCTCATAAAGTTTGAACCGACCCAATAGACAAGTCCCTACCTGAGTTAAAATTTGACAGAATGACTTCAGTAGGGAGGGGCAAGTATGGCAAGCACTAATTTTGGACGTCATCACTGAAGAGTATGCCATTTGTCATTTATGCATTTTTTTGTTTGAAGCAACAAAAGTGCTCACAATCTAAGGAATGATGCTTCACAAAAAAACTAACCTGATGAATTTTTTGCTCAGTGAATGCTGTACATTTCGAGAAAACAATATTCTAGGATCTCTATTTCAATTCAAAAATTCAGACTTGCGCCTGAAATCAGTGTCCGGGACACATTCTCATTCAGCTAGGTTTTGCCCTTACTGCCATAGTGCCATTACTATCCCTAGTGCCATTACTATCTTTAAACCAAGTATGTTTTTCAACAATAATTTTGTCAATTACTTTTTGGATGGCTGCAAATGATATACTCTGCCTTTAACTGCTCTTAAAAATGGTAATACTGTGTTACAGGTAACATGACAGAATATTGGAATTTTATTACAGCACACATGAATAAAACAGAAAAACCTTTGACCAACCCTAAAATTATATTTCAGTTTTATATAGGCAGGGGCCACGCAAGTGCATTTCCAATCTTTTCAGAATTTTTTTCAAGTGCTTATGCACGCCTATTAATGTCATCTCGAGGACAATATTGTAATATTTCGGAGAACTTTGTCACTTGCGAGCGTCTCTACTCCGGCAGACTGTCAACAGGACATGAATGCTCAGTAAATTTACACGGATTATCTCATAGACAAGTGGTCCGAGCGGGGCCTTTAAATACTGCCATAAAATACATCCCATTTCAGGAAATTTGTAATAAATTTGGAACATCCGATGTGAACTCCTGCTTCTTTCTCATTCAGAAAGCAATTGATGAATCAAACCGTACAAAATGAAATCCCTGGATATTTTTGTTAGACAGTAACACTTTGAACATACTTAATCCATGAGAGTGCATCACTGTTCACATTCTGAAACAGTGCAACCTGTTTTGTGCTTGGTTTTTCTTGCACAAAGTTGTAGATTTCACAATTCCCCCCACAATACACATACCCCCTTCAGTTAAAAAAAAAGGGAAAAACTTGCCGTTAATGAACGGATGACTGGCAATTTTCAGGCCGACATTAAATCAATCAGCTACCTTCTTGTTTTCTCTCCCCGCTAAAACCCAAGATGGCCCCCCGGAATTATAAACAGATGGATCATAATTTTTCAGTTCCCATAATTCACACCTTTCTCTCTCTCACTCTCTCTCTCACATCCCCCCCCCCTTATTTCGCTGCGCTGACATTAAGGCTCGCATGACTCATGGAGGAAATCTTGGGCCATCATGTGACAATATTATCACACCTATATCAGATGTCGTTTGGCTTGAACTACGCGTGAACTGGAAACAGATCAGACAAATCCTGCAAACAGGGCCCTCTCTCTATCTCTGAAGACAACATGAATTTTAGCGGCAAAGCACAGGTGACTGGCTTAGATGCCTTTGATTGAATGTAAGCGCCTTTTCCTATCCCCAGACCGTCCCCAGCTTTTCAAAAAGGTGGAAATGTTAACAGTTAATAACAGCAATGTGAGTTTACGGGAAGTGTGACCTTCAAGGTCTTTAAAGAAAAAGTCAATCTCATTTTTTTGTTGAATCAGTATGCAGTTTAATCCCAACAGAAAAAAAGTACATGTAACAAGGAAACAGGTGGAAAGTGAGCTTTTCACAGCATGCAAACATTCATGACCAGGAAATGCAAATAAAGCATGATTAACTAAACACTTCACATATTTCTATTCAAGGAGTCTGCATGCTTATTCTCTAACTCTTTCAGCTTAATTTTTTTTTTTGGGTGGAGGTGCCGCACCTTGTTATTGGCAACAAAGGAAAAGTGAATTCAGCCCTTGGGGAGTTAAACCAACATTGCCTGAAGAAATATGACGGGGGCTGTCATCAATGCTCTTATTGATTGCTGTGTTGTTTCAGGGTGTTTGATAGGCACTTGTGGGTTTTAAAAGCTTTCTGAACAAGCACAGGTACGTAGGATACAACAACTTGTGGAATAAAGTCCTCGCCACTATTTTGGCTATTGTGTTTTGGCAAACTTGTTTCAAGGTTTTTTCGGCTTAAGAAGTACCACATATCAGGGAATTTGTTTAATTTTTAACTCCAGTTCCAGACTATGGAATTGAGTAAACGTAACCAACTTTGCATACTGCTTAGTAACTTGTTAGACAATGAAAAAGACAGGTTTGAATGTCATTTGTGGAGAATTTTCAAAATGAAAACCAGGCTACATGGAAAAACAAAACCACTAATTACCACTCTAGTTTAACCCTAACTCCAAACTAAGTTTTACTAAGTGGAGGACCATGTCCGTCAAAATCCGTCACTCGCTCTGCTTCACATAATGCTTCAGGACCAAATCCATTGAAATCCACCGCTGGTGCCGATGGATTTTGATGTACTTGGTATACACGTGGCTTATCTGCCAAGAACCCCCGAAGTGAGGGGATGGATTTTGATGGGAGTTGGTTACAGTTAGGATAAACAGATGAGCACAATAGCACAATTTCCAAAATGACTTTCCAACTGCACATTTTTTAAACTCAGCCGGTCCCATAAATAAATACATTTATATCAACAATTCGCTTCCTGTGATAATGTGAATGCTTCCAGTCGCCAGTTATATCCTGCATTTTAACTGCCGGTAACCACTTGTAAAACCTGAATTATGTTATAGTTATGAGGTGATGGATTTTTCGCACTTACCGGTAACCCGCCCATTTGACCCCCGACCCTTCTCGGATGCACATCCATTTTTCTGTCTGAACATTCTCTAAATGACAAGAGTTCATGTAAACCTTTTTTTTCCTATCATGTCAGTAATGTTCTTCGCAAACTTTGTTTTTCTCGTGGCTACAGTTTGATTGATTGCTGCCGAGAATGGATCCAACTTGTCAGGATGGTACTGGACTCCTCCATTCTCGCGCATGGGTAACACGATTAATTGGACCGTACCATGTTTGCTTGGAATAAGAAAGAAAAAGGGTAGTGTTTTTCTTTCTAAAAACACACCATTGTCGGTATAATAATTTGTGGTCTTCGGACTAGATTCAAAGATCAATCCACCATTATTGTCAGGAATGCAGACACTGGAAATAAGACATGCTATTGCAACACTAATTGTTTAAAATCTCTTCAGTTATTAAGTACATCTACAAACCCCTTTACATATACATGTACATCAGTTTGTCTAAAGTTGCTGATATCACAGATAAAGTTTTTCGTTTGGACTTTTTGAAAAAATGAAAGAGGCGGGCACAAGATGATGGACTGATTCTTCCATTTTCTTGACTCTTTTGCTGATACAAAATTGTGTCCAAAGGAACCATAACCTTTTGTACAAAGCTATCATTTTGTTAGAAACAAATAAAAAGAAAATATATTGGACAATACATTTACAAAATATAGTAAATGCATGAATTATAAAAAAGAAAACAAAAAAGGGTAAAAAATTTGCAGGCGGGGATGAGCAACCGTTTAATTTTTTTCTCACTTAGCCCAACAAATGTTTGTTTTCTGCCATGTACACCACTTAAAAGGTAGAGTATATGCTTTAGATTTTGGAGCAACAAAAGCGCTCAAAATCTATTTAAAAAAAGGGTGCTTAACAACTAACCTGATGAAGTTTTAGCTCGGTGAACGCTTTATAGGCCCTATATTCCAAGAAAACAATTTGTACTAGGATCTCAATTTCAATTCAAAAGTTGCCGAGTCATGTTTTGAATTGCGCCCGAAATCAGCGTCCGGGACATGCTCTCTATCTCATTCAGCTGATTGCAGCTACGCGATGTCACACACTGAACTGACGAATTATAGCAACTACGCGCGTGTGCGTCGTGTCAATGCTTTCCCACACCCATTCTCGTCTTCACCGAATTAAAAACGAACTACTAATGGAAATTTCCAAAAATGCAACTTAAGACGCATCTTTGGAAATGATCTTCTTTTATTGTTTTCTTCAAAATGCCAGAGAGAATAATTTCACAGGGAGTTTGTTGCCATTACTATCTTTAAACCAAGTAAGCTTTTCAACAATAATTTTGTCAATTACTTTTTGGATGGCTGCAAAAGATATACTCTACCTTTAAAAGAAACTACGAAACAAATAATTTTTGAACTTTCCATTTTTTTTAATGAGAAGTGGAACGACAGAAGTCAAATCAAAGTCAAAAGAAAGCTTTAGAAAAGTGTTCGCAGCATCATGGTCTGAAAGCAAAATTGTCAAAATTTGTTGACTATGGTGTCAGTGGGTTGCTTCAGGTCACCTCTCGCAATCGGAAAGGGCAACGCATCGTGATTTATGGGTAATAACCGTTTATTTGTAAAGTGATGAAATATATCGGCGGGCATATTTTTCTTGCTTCAGGAGGTGGTGGTTTATGTCACGGGATGCTGTTCATTCCATTGTTTGTATATCTTACTAGGCTCATCCTGTTTTTCATCAAATTAATAAACATGAAAAAAAAACCCACGCATGAGTTTCGGGAAATTTGATTTAGGGCTCTGAACTTTTCTTCGGGTGCCAGATGACAACCGTCAAATTTACACAAGCATCTTTCATCTTGGACAAACCCCAAAATCTGTACAAGTACAAGCCTAGCCCCGAGGAAATCTGAGGGGAAAAAAACCTTTGGGTGCAAAACTCTCAAGCACGCACAGGTGAGTGCTGGAAGCAGAATAAGCACGAACATTTGAGTTATACACACAATTACGCACCACTTTGGCGGCATCCCCACCTGCTTTCATACCAGGTCAAAAGTCAAAGGTTATTACCCAGCCCTACCCCCCCCCCTTCCCCCCATTCCTAGCCACGCTGGTGTTGCTCAATATCAAGAGATAGGCTGCGGTTGTTTTGTTTGTTGCGCGACAGGGAAATTAGAGGAAATGATTGTTTTTGCCCGTGGCAAGTCATGCACAGCCGTTATGATTCTCAAGAAATGATCCACGGGGAATAGCAATCTCGGTTGCAATTTAAGGCGGCAAAAAGTTGAGCGGACCTACAAATTAACCCAGACTTGTGCCTATTTCAAAGGAGAAAAAATAGCTTTGAATGTGTGCATGTAGCACAGACATGCTGGTCCAACTAGGGAAGAATATGAGTTCTGCCGATTTTTTTTTTTTTATTTGGATCGCCGATAAAATAGAAATACTGTCCGATATATACATGAACATCGCCAAAGGCAAACAGTCAGACAGCTAAGCCGTTAGTGATTGTGCCGAATCGGGACAACACTCAAACAAGGGACAACCGAGCCAATTTCAAACCTATTTCAAAATGCTTCGGGGGAAAAACAAGGGGAACAATTTCTAGAAGCACTATGTCAAAATGATTAGGGAGCTCCTTGAGATATGCTTTCTCCAGGGGGCTTTAATTTTTTTTTTTTTGGCTCTCCTTTCTAATTTTTGTTTCTTTTCAAGGGAACAGTTGGCTACAACTGTAACCATTTTCTCCTTAATGCCCATCCACCCAGGGGGGCCGACAGGGAAAATTGCGAGCAAGTTTAGAATATGAAACTCATAACCGTACCCGGCAGAAATGTGGAAGGTTTTGCTTTGTAGGAAAAAGACAATTACCTCAGTAACACAGAAATCATGCCTGGTCAACACGCGACACCAAAAAACGGGAACACCTCAGAATATTGATTGTGACACTCGACATGAACATTTTATTCAGCTGGTTTAATCTGGATGAACATTTGGGTGTCTTCTTTTATAATTAAACCAAATCTGGTTCAGATTCAATCACGGTCTACGATATCACAAATGTTTTCATGCGTAAAAATAGGCCACCTGTCTCAAAATTATACGAATGTATGTAAATGAAACGTCAATGCTAGTTCAATTCAAGAGCCTGCTTTTGTGCACGAATGTTCACAAACCATGTTCATGGCAGACCTTGCAAGCCCCAGCTCTGATTCTTCAGCGCAGGATTAAAAATCTGCGCTGTCGTTCCGTATTTCTCGCATGCCGTGTCGACTGCCATCCCCTAAACACACAAATTGAGTGTAGGGATAAAAAGCCGTTCCCTGCGAACAAAAGCCTCGGCTATAAACAATCTTCCACTCATATTTCATTCCGCTCGCCAATTTCATGTGTTTGCCTCGGCCTACAGAGGAGGGAAAGAACGACGAAGAAGAAAAAACGGCCCCGCTCTGCATGCTAAAGGACGTTCAAATGTATGTTTATGGTGTGGGGGATACCATACACCGGCCGCAGTGCGCAGTGCGCTAAACCAACACGGGCCGAGTGAAAACGAGGTCTCGCACACACGGCTCTTTATTACAGGAAAAGCCGTGGCAAGCCTTAGCTGTGTATGACAATGCAAACACGCCGCCTGTAATATATCGGGGGGATCTGTAGGGATGCTGACTTGACTACTGACAGAGCCAGATTTGTGCTGGTGAGCGGTGTGTTGCATACGTACAAATGGACACCGAGTTCCGTGTTATTTCTCTCGGGTTAAAAACATACAAGCCACTGAATGTTTGCCAGTCCTTTTTTTTTCTAGGTTTTCTTTTCCCTGAACAGGAAAACGTGCTTCTGGTGTTGCTGGAGTGAAAGGGGATGTCCAGAACATGCCACCTAGGTACTAAGGTTTCCTAAAATATCAACTCTATTCTCAACCACTTGTTTTCATACATTTGCTTGGTAAAATGATAACATCAGGTAATGGGAAAACCAAATGGTAAAAACTCAAACTGCTCAGACAACATGAAACGAGCACAAGTTTCAATTTTGGGCAATCACACAGCAATTGCAAGTTACAGAAAATGTTTTTAGTGAGGACACATATTTTGAAAAATGGTAATTTTCTAATAACAGTTCTGATGTCCTACTGTAATTGTACCCTTCACAGCAAATCCTCTTTATAAGATCCAAGCCAAAAAAGGAAAGAAATCTGTTGTGCTTCATTACACGAACTTTCTGTTTCATGGACTAAAGATACGTGACCTAAACAGATTAGTAATTGGCTCAAAACACGTATTTCCAACCATTAATTGGAATGAAGCTATATCACTCACTTCTGTTAACTCCTCTCCCTCACCCCCCCCCACAAAAATTTTTCTGCCAACCTCCAGCCAAAAAGTGCAAACGGAAAAGTCACATTTTACAAGTGCAAAACTTCTGACAAGTGCGAGTGAAATCGGCGAAACCCCTACGCCTCGGCTTTGAGACCATTTTACAAAAGGCCACGGGAGTGTCACCTTCTAATGTGCCGGTAACCCGAGCCAAATCCCTTAAAGTTAAGGCAAAAAGCGCCACAGCAAAAATATTTATGATCCGGTAGCGGCCGATGATTGAGGGGGCATTATGGGAGTTCTAGAGACAGCAATGGCCAGGGGAGGGAGGGAGGGGGGGGGGCAGTATAAGGTAAAGCACTGGTAAATAGGGTGGACCTCTCAGCCTCAGGAAATAATTACCAATTTTGTTTTCTTCTTCTAGAAACTTCTCAGGTAGAGAAAACTAATGCCACCATGCTAAATGAACTGAGGTCCCTCAACTCTTTGAAGTAACTTTTTTTTTCCTGCCGGGACTGGAGGCTTAAGGTGACATGGGGACCAGCAAGATTGAAGTGCAATGAAAGAACGAAAATGGAAAGCAAGTTAACATTTAAAATCTCTTTTTGAACATTCAAAATGGAATGGTACTTTCAAGTTGTAGATGAACACAATATTGTACAACATAAACTGATGAAATACATGAGGGTAAATTGACACAGACATGATATGGCATGTGCTTAAATCATTAAAGGTAACCCAACTTGTACTTTCTATTCTGAGCCCTGACGAAGACCAGTGGAGAGTTTAGAGCAGACTGAAAATCAAGGACAGAAAAATTTGCCCACTTTGGGCCCGATTGTTGATTATCATGGTACAGAGAAGAAGTGTCAGACATGTATATCTACTATGAGTCTGTGGGGAGTCTAGAAAAAAGAAAAAAAAAAACATAGGGCAATAAAAATACCAGTAAAAGTAGACAGAAAAGGACAGAAAGACTAGGCATGATTAGACAGAAAAATCCAACGGAGCAGAGCATGCGACAGACTGAGAATAGCACTGCCCAGCGAGCAGGGGCAGACACAGACAAAACAGCCCGTGCTATGTGGGGCAGGCCAAGCAAAAGGCTGGGGCATGGAAGGCCGTGATAGGATAAAGGAGTAGCATGAGAAGCCCCAACACGGGGAGGGGAAACTCTGGACTGTAAAGTGTAAATCAATTTCCGCCTAGGAAGTGCCTAAGTGTGAAGTTGAACTGGGCAACCTTTCCCCCGGGAAAGTCCCCCCTCACTGACGAAGGACCTACTCCCTGCAAAGAGGAGGGGCCGCTCAACGGGCAAGGCAACAACTGGCCAAGGGGAAAAGCAGGGTTTACACAATTAGGAAGAAAGGAGCAATAAATCCATCAAATATTTGGCCCACAAAATCAAAACCTTTTGCCATACTTAATTAGACCTTCATGGCAGGCAAGGAAAAAATAACTCTCCCGTAAAGAAGGGGAAAAAGGGAACATTAGGGAATAGGAAACTGGATTGGATCCGATTTGAAAAATAATTCTCGGGCAAAAAATAGCTGGTTTTCTTTTAGTCATTAATCGGAACGCAAACCTGGAGAGGGAAATGTGAACGGTATGAATTCTGACATTTCACTGCGATGTGGAAAATGTTAATCAACGCAGGACACATGCGTGTATTAGTAACTCTGGAATACTTTAACCCAGATTTTGGGAACAAAAAAGCAAATATTTTTTGAGGAAAATTAGATCATAACTGGGAGGTGGATACAGCAAGCTGGAGATGGTGGATAACACTGTGACATTGAATGGCAAAGGGGCGAATAATTACAGCCCAGTCAAATAGTAACAGGCATACAATTTAAAAATGTCCCGGGGGCTTTGACCTATTCTTGAAGATGATTGACAGTGCAGGGGACAAAAACCGTCCAGGACCGCCCCGGGCGCAGATCCCACCTAAGCATGAAATCAGGATCTGCCAAGGTTTAGAAAAATATCGCCGGCTTATAAAATGAAAAGCCGCCCTCTGGCTTTGTTTCCCCGGTCGTTTCTTTTGAGCCGAGCAGTTTATTCGCCGTGTCCGACCGCGGGCAGAAAATATGGCATAAGCCGTATTTGGAGCGCAGAACCTCTCCACCGAATCCCCCTGGCCTACTTCTCCTGGCTAGTTTAGAAATAACAGTTGCAAACTTCAAGAACGCTGTCCCGATTTCTGAAAATGTTTTTAGAATACACACTTGACGGAGTCGCTGCCTGCGCCTGGAGTCATGTATTTAGACGATAGTTCAACAAGGGAATGTAATACCCAAGCCTGTCATTTTTTTTCTCTCTGTCTCTCTCTTGCTTGCCGTGTAACACTTCACTCAGCAGACCTTAATAGCTCAGATTAAAACAATATTTGAGATGGAGGTAGGGAAATGGGGTACTTAGCATTTCTGTAAGTAGGCAGAGTATTTTTTTCTCTGGAAACTGCATGGCGTGGGTGTTATGTTATTTGAAATATTCTGTGATGAATATGTTTTAAATGTAGTCTGAGGGAACATATACTACCGATTTTTATCTTCATTTCCAGTCTGTCACCTACACACAAAAAACACCGAATATTTTTTTTCACAGAGCAAAAATCCATACTATTTTATATCATACTTTAATTTTAACCTTTCCAAATCCTCTTTGCAAAATGGACGATTTTGCAGGATTGAGGTAATATGGCAAAAATGTGCTGCTGTTTTTGAGGGATGCACTGTGTCAAGGTCTTGGGACGGACCTTGTGTTGTTAAATGCTCAGCTGTGCATAAATTTAGGGCGGGATTATACTTGAAATCATACGCAATGCTCCAGGATGTCACTGACTCTGCCTCAATTAACGCATTGACTGTGATTGCTGGAGGATTTTGCAGGATTGAGGAATTTGAGGCAGTGGTCACCCCTCCAAGGACCACATTCAAGAAATAATGGGAGGATTTTGAAGGATTGAGGCTGTAATTTTTACATGGAGGCAATTGGAAGATTTTGCAGGATTGAGGTTACATCCTAGCAAAAACGCCTAGGGAGTTAGCGTTAACGATACTTTTCCACGGTCTTTTTGAACATGACTTACAAATAGGGAATCATTCTCATGCTTGCAATTCATCACATTTTCTGGTCAAGATGGAAACACAGACACTGTATAAATCTATAATGACTCCTCAAAAAAACATTAATGTACAACTGTAAATGCGCCTATCAAAACAGTGTGATTTCCCAAGGGGGGAAGTGACCATAAAAATAGACGGAAGTGACCCTCACCTGTGCACACAATGTGCAAAATGTAGTACCTGCACAAAAATAACACGGAGATGTTTGCATAGTAAATTTCAGCAGGATATTTCACCGCAGGGAAAAAAGGTGGGATAGTGCCTACAAAATATTCCCATCCCGAAATAAAATGAAAACTTGAAAACCTAATTGATACAGGTCTAAATGGGACTGTTATGAATCCATGCTACCTCTTAACGCCGCATTGTCATATATTATTGTTATTATTTATTTCTGGTAATGAAAGCAAGGATTCCTTAAAGGTGCCCTAGGCACTGTAGCTCGGAAGTCTGAAGAAACCTTTAGAGAGGAGAAAATGAAGAAATTACAGTTTTTCATTTCAGGTGGGAGGAAAACCCCAGAACATTATTCTGGGTAAAACCCACGGAATCAGGTAGGGACTGAAAACCAAACTCACATGTGGACCACGTAGAAATCGTACACGGACCATGGAGGTGGAAGGCGAGGAAAGAACCACTGCGCCAACCCGACACCCCAAAATTGTTTGACAAAAAACTACATACGATTACCAACCCAAAACTACAGCTTACTAGGGTGGTCACACATCTCCATGTTAATGGCAACAGGGTTTGAAATTTTTCAAAATACAAGCAGTAATGCAATGAGCACACATAACATTGACTGAATTCAGGTTAGCAGAGTTGTATTTTGATCCCCTTCTGTCGCTGTGACTGGGTTCAAACCCCTACCAAGTTGACACGTCCATGCCGACTGATTCTATGGGTTTTTCCACAAGAATGTCATTCCTGCATTTTTTCCCCTAACTGTAAAACAGTTCTTTACTGTCTTCTCTTTCTGAACTATAAAGAGAGAGACGACAACATGTCATTTCCAGTTCTCGATTTTACTTAAGTTTTATCTATCTTTTATCTATCTATCTTAAGGTTACTTAAGGTTTCATCATAAATAGTTCCCAAATGCAATGTATTTTTGTTTGTTTAGGAATCCTTGGTTTCTAGAAATAAATAACAAATATATCAGTAAAGTCTCTTCTAAATATGCTGTTTTACATTATTAGCTGACATCTGGGCATAGAGTGGATCCATCCCCCTAGCTTCTGAACCACCCCCGATTACTCAGAGTTGAAAAGACCTTATATTATAAATCTGAGCACATTCCCTTAGTAATATCCTCCATTTAAAAAAACTCCAACCAACCTCAGTCTCTTGATAGCTTGCTAGTGTCAAGCCAACGTTCATACAGACCACGGAAAAGGAATCTGTACTATTTTTTCTTATATAACTAAAGTTTGTAGTACCTGGACCAAACCGATGTACAATACATTTTCTCTGAGTAAAGTCACTACAAATTGAGGCGTGAACATTTCAACATATATGCATCCTATTTTGAAAAAAATATACCTCTATAGGTAGCATTTAATTTCACATCATCACCTTGAATTCAACCTGCCCTCTTAAAACATTCATGTTTTCACAGTATTTTTTATTTTGTACCTACCTGATAAATAGTCCTCCTTGGCCATTTTTAATCTGTAGGTAAGAGTTGCTTCCAACTTGTTCCAGTCAAAGTATGTATGTAGCTTGATAGAAACCCAGCCACTAGAAGACTACAGTTTAAGTCATCACATAGGGGCAGTGTTGCCTATTAACAGGGTACTTTCCAAAGCCATGAGAAGTAGTCCTTAAACTATGGTCCTACTTGGGTTTCAGAACTGGAATAGGAGAACAGCTCCTGCGAATCCTGGGGGACTCATTAGGACCACACAGATGCCAGGAAGGACTGGAGATGTTACACTGCAGGGTCTTTAGAGAGGCACGGCTGTCCTCACGCAGACACTTGCTCAAGTTCAAGTCAGAGACTGTATCGAGGTAGACCTTAGGCCTTCAGTGCGACATTGCCAATCGACGGCCAAAACAGGACAAGGTCCGAGTGCAAACTGATGGACGCTCTCGCTATACCATGCAGTACATAGCACCAAATGATCTACTACAGGTTGTCAAAACAAAAAACAAACCCGGGCCAGTTTTACACTTTTTTTATTCACACGGAAGGGAAACAGGGAAACACAGAGGCACCGGTAGCCACCACAGAGGAGTAGATACCTGCGTGCAGAGCCAACAGTGTCCTTGATTTCCTCCCTGGGAACCCCAGTTATTTCGGAAGTGAAAGTATTCAGTATTCACCAGAGTGGCACGCTTGAACAGAGTTATGAAAATAGAACAAGGGCAGATATAGGGATATGTATACAATACTGGATCCTATACAATTATAAACCACAACCGCCCTCTAGGGTAATGTGGTAATTATGAACAAGGAAGTTCAGAAGGTCGCATCACTTATAACAATAACAAGTCCACATAACAATTGGAACTTTGTTTGTCCAATATTGAGAAGAATGCATGGAGATAACAAAACTATAAAAAAAAAATGAACAAATGATGGCAGTTTTGTTTTGGGGAGACAGTTTGGAAGCCTAGCCTCAATCAAAATATGTTTTTTCAAAACAGAGAAGCCGTGTTTACAGTTAATTGTATAAACTTTTAATTCTTCTTCTTATTTTTCAAATTTGATTGGAGAAAGTTCAACTCAAGAAAATAGAACCCTAATGGGACCCTATATTCAGATGATGCTGATTGAAAACACGCCATTAGGAACTTGAACGCAAACTAGGACTCAGATTCATGGATGATAAAGAAATGTGTACAAGTGCCATGGCAAGGCACTGCATTCCGTTAATTAATAATGACCTGTGCATTAGTGGGATATAAATTCTCAAAAAATTTTTTTGTTGATTGTACTGCAGCTAATGTGTAATGATCTTCCCACCATCCTTTCCTTACCGTGGAAATCTCAATCATGCATGCCACACCTCCATCATCAATCCCACTACCCCCTACCTCACCAAAAAACACACTGTGCACAATAAAGATTCTGGGGAATTTTTTTTCACAACTATACAAGTGGGCCGGACCTAAAGCTGAGTATACATGTTATAACTTAACAAGCATGACTGCATCTTGAGCCGGGGAGTATTACCAGTGCTTTGCACTCAATAACCTTTATCAATTGAGAAGATTTTTTCTTCTTTCTCTTCAAATCACATCCCGTGACAACAACACTGGCGTTTGTTAAGCAGGGTTTCATAATAAAGCAAAACATTCCTTGGCCTTTGTGGACGGGAAGAAAACATTTCCACAGAGAAGAGAAAGAGTTGAGGGCAGTGCTCTGCAATGTTTGCAGGTTCTTTAACTTTCGTCACCGAAGCGGGTAACTCCCCTTTTCAATACAATTTCAGATTTTCCATCGTCCCTATTATAACTTGTAAATCATAAGGAAAACCTGGGATGGGCGGGTAGATTCTGTGCGTTATCGAGTGAGAAAGTGAGAAGCAACTTGCTACTCTGCAAAATGTTATCGGAACTTCGGTTTGGAATGGTGAAGAGTGACATGCACCTTATTGAATACAAGAAATTGACACAAACTCACTTAAAGGTAAAAACAAAACTACCAAAGGTAAAAACAAAACTACCAAACTGTTATGAAATGCCTTACTTGAACGTAAGTAAATAATAATAGTCTCAAGCATCTTGTTAAATTATGGTAGCTGGTGTGCTGTCATTTTCAAGACAAGTGGAATGTTTGAATCAATTTCCAATTGATGGTTGGCCAACCATCGTTGGAAAAAAACTACTTTTTTTCAAATACTGCCCCCAGTGTACAAAATGTAGATAGTCCATATTTTGTTTGCAATCGGCTACAGCAAAAGCAAATTTAGTATATTACTTCTTAAAATGCAGGGATGAGATAGTCAATTTACAAAAAGTCTGAAATTGAATGAAAGGTCTGAAAGATGCACTTCTTTCTACTAAACTTATGTCTTTCTCTCAGATTAAAAAAAAAATCTGACTTCAGACAAAAGTCTGAAATATCCCATGCCTGAAAATGCCTGTACTGTGATCACAGACAAGACTTATCCAACTTCTTCAAATCCCATAATGGTCCCCCACTCCCATTTTTATGCTACCTCAGTGGGGCAGCATTTATTGTTATTATTTCCTCACCCCATTGACAGTCAATAATGATTCACTGCTCATTTCTGAGGAATCTTATCTCCCAGCCCCCCTCTTGGGTTGCATGCCAAACCTGTTACATCATTCCATCAGAGGGGGCCTGCTGGAAATATGACACTGAAGGAGGAGGAGGAAATATGGCCAGGGCCATCTTCAAAACATCTGATACAAGTTAGTTTGATTCGCTCAATCATACCATGAAGAATGGATTTATCCTTGGAAGCATAAGAGATGCTGCTCCCCCCCCCCCAGCAAAAAAAAAAGACTTGCTTGGCCAGCTGGGATGGATATGGATGGAGAGAATGTTGTGACCACACATGGACAGACAACAGGTGGTTATCTCTGTGTCCAATCTTTATTGTAACACTGATGGCCTTTCCACCTGAATGTGTCAATATGTGCTTTCATATACTGTATCCCTGTTGACTGATCAATGAGTTTTGGTCATATTCCTGGAGAAATGTAACCAGCCCTGCTTTTATGTGAAGCCAGAGATCACGTGAAGAACAGTGTTGAGATGTTTCAGTTCTGAGGGATGCATTTTAACTTTATGACGTTTAACACAGCACTTATCAGCCACTTTTCAACAGTTGACTTTGTTTTGTTTTGGGGTGAAACTTGAATTTATATACACAGATGAAAAATATCTGGCAGTTTTGATGGCCAGAAATCAAGGTGTTTATTTTGGAAATGATCCAAATGTACACATTAAAATGTGGTTGGCAAGTGGACAACAAAGAAAAAGTCAGGGTATTGTACTTTCAAGCATGTTTCAACAGAGGAAATGATTTAACCTTCTGGACACCACCAGTTGGAAAGTGCAGCTCACGACATCTAAAAATGAATACAACATTTTGTCCCTTTGACACCAGTGAAAGATAAAAGTTCAAATTTAATATTTTGGCGGAAGACCGGTAAAAGGAAACAGAAAGAGAGAGACAAAAAGATGGTAGTTCCTGAATCACCAGGGGATCAATGTAATAGGAAGTGCTGGACAGGAAACGGTGAGAGTGAGAGACAGGAGGGAAAAATGAGATCTTTGTGGTCAGGGGAAAAAAGAGACATGAGGTTCTTATTACTGCCAATCAATTGTCTTCTCTGGTGGTTATGTAACAGTCATAACTATGGGAAGTCAATAATAAGGTATGGCTTGTGGTTATTGCTGCCCCTGGGGCGCTTGGGATGGGTCTGCTGCTTCCTAATTATTTCCCAGCTGTTGCATCATGGTGGCACAAGATGACAGGATTGGATAATTTTTTGGGCCATTGGGTTGAAGAGATGGTGCTGTTGCTGCTTTCTGTCATACAGCAGGATGGAGTAGTGATGGGTTAACTGGCTTATACTAGAAAGAAACACCATTTTTGTACTACATTTGTGAATCTTGTTATAAGTATTACACAGTATTACAATTTACATACATTGTGTTACACTGTATTAAAATTTACAAACATTGTGTTACACTGTATTAAAATTTATACACATTGTGTTACACTGTACTACATTGCAGTTATTTACTGATAAAGCAATTCAAAGCAGTTTTGGGAAGTATAGGGAGTAACACTAACACAGGAAGGTTGGTTCAGGGTAGTACAACTGATGGGTTAAAGCATCATCTGCTCTCTCAATTACTTTCGACACTCAGTGTCATTTTTTCCGTGTTTCACGGTCTAACTTGATGTCAGATCCAGGCCCAATTTCACGGCTCTGTTTAATTACTGTTGGCAAAAAAAAAATACCCGCTCACTTGTAGCAGGGAAATCTATGCTTACTGCAAGCATATTTCATGGGTTACAAGGAATTTTATGACACATAAAACAAAGGATTCTATGCTTTCAGGATTAGCACGGAATTTTTCTGCCAGTAAAGTGGAGTTCCGTGGTTAGCTGAGCCATGAAATTGGCCCCTTGTGTGGATAGATCTATGTAGCCAAACTGTTTTCTGTAATTTGAGGGCCTCCCTTTATAAGAGACCAACATTTACTTCAATTATTTCAACAAAACTATCTGCGTGGTGGAATTTTTATGAGACTTGTGGGTGGTTCTAGCTCGTCATTATCTCTATGTGAATGGAGTCCCTAATGTGAAGTAATCTTTCCTTTGCTGTTTCTCCTAGCCACAGTTTAAGTCTTGCAATGACCAGTGAACGATCCTTTTGCAAGCGAAATTTTTTTTTAACCAAGGCATTGAGGGAGAAAATCCCATCGCGGTCTCCTTCAATTCAACGCCCCCATACATGAGATAATGAACCAGGCTTAAAGAATCCTCAGTTGCTGTATTAAGCAGTATTAAGCTGGAAGGCAATGGGGGTAATTTAAACACACCAGTTGTGTGTATTGATTGCCATTGCCATAAAGGACATTATGGGAGGCCTCGCCACAAAGGCCGCTTCATGAAAAGCTTGCCATAATCTCTCAACCAATCAATTTTTTTCATTCGGTAACGATGTTCACATTGGGGGCCCCCACACTGTCCCCGACACATACAGTGATACACATAGCGTTTCTCATTCCCCACCCCTCACGGTGACAGGTAGGCAAATACAAGGACAGGGACGCACACAGGGGTGAATAGATAGGCACATACTCATCACCATCAACACCACTTCACATCACAGGCCCTTTCAGCGCAGCGGGCGCAACATTCCAACACCAAAATGACCACATTTGTTTGACCTTGTAACTACACAAAAAGGCTCAAGCCCGATGCTTTTTTCAAAGAACTTTTTCTGAAGGCCCTGTTGACTTGAGCCCGGGAGTGCTTTCAGGAATATCAGAGTGTAACAGTGCATAACCTTACAGCAGATTAGTAAAGCCAACAAGATTCCTGACAGGGCTAAACTGACTTGAAAAGTCCATGAAAACAGCAGCTCTTTAGCTTGTCAACACCCAACTCTCTCCAGCTCTCACTTTTTTTATGGTGGGGACCCCCTGAGGCAGTAAAAATTCTGAAGAAAATACTATCATGCAATTCCTTTGTTATTCAGAAACTTGAAAAGAATTGAATGGAAACCTTTAAAATGAGGTGCCTCTTGAGTCAGAGAGGGATTAAAAAAAAGCGAGAGAACAGAGAGAGGAAAAAAAGATGGTTTCTAAACAGGATAAAAAAAGAAGTTGGGCATGAACGATGAAAAGATGTTCCCCAGAAATGCATCGCCACTGAATTAATCATCCCTTGCTTGGATTCAAAGGAAGCGGTTACACAATGGGGTTTTGGCAGGGATGCAACAATGAAAGCTGATGGATTGATTAAAATTTGGTATGCCTGGTGAACAATGGCGCCCAAGCTCCGCAACTATGAATCGTTGTTGGCAGAAATGTGTGGGCATGAATAACTGGCTAATCAATGTGTGATCCTTGTCAACTACCCATTATCCTGAAATCTACCACCTATTTTTTTTTCTCTTTGAATACTGTAAGCCTACCCCCACCCTCCTCATTTAACCCACCACCCCCTTCACCAAAATCCAAAATGCAGTTACAGAGAAGAAACAAGTCCTTGAAAAAAATGCCTTGAAAATCACGGTTCCCTTGAGCAGAAAATTATCAAACAACAATTTACCGAATATTTGTCAGGATTAGCTGATGAACTTATCCAGTAAAGAAAAAAAACTTGACAAACAACCGCCGCTGCTTGATCAAACATGAGCTTAAATTAAGAATGGCCTCGATATATAGGCAACCCAATGAGTTCTTTCAAAAGAGACATGGGGCCAAAAAAAATGGACCATTCAGGTTTAGACAATGGCCGGGGCTACTTGGCAAATATGAAAGCCTTCTTTTGTACTTGCCTTTTCTTGAAGCAGGACTTATTATAACGGCATTCAGAAGGGGATCATAAAATCAATAAGTTTGGATGTTTGAGCAAACTTTCCATTTCTAAAGGACAGGGAAGAACATGCTGTCACTGGTGTCAGTGTTATGCAAGTGGAAGCAGTGGTTGTGTGACAGATATTCATGTGTATAAAACTATGATAATCTTTGTACTTTGGACAGTTTTATTTCTTCATTTTACATTTTTTTCAGTTGCAGATGAAGTCTCTGAAATGTAACTGAATGTCCCATTGTGTTTTAGGACCCCGCTGCTCTATATACACATCTGAATAATGATTAGATTATATAAACATGAAATTAATAAACTGTTGCAAATTACTTACGGAATGGACTGACCTGAAATGTACAAATAAAACAAAAAAGAGGACCTAAAGTTAAGCCCTCAAATATATTTCACTAAATTGTATTTGATAGTTGAACATGAAGCAAGGGGGTAGCTTTCCCTCCCCAGAATGCTAGTTTTGACAAAATCTTTCTGTGAGACAGACATTTATGTGCATACAGTGACGTAATTCTTTTTCTACATGACAAGTGTGTTGACTCCTCGGGTTGAACCTATAGTTATACAACAGCTATACAACAGCTAAAAGTACCAATGTTGTATAAATTATGTCAAAGTGAGATTAGAGAAATGCAGGCTAAATCGTTTCACTTCTCAAGTCGGCCTGTTCGGGTTAAGCAGCTGCATCCACATAATGAAGCCAAGTTCACTCACATTCATTCATGCCCATTTTAGGCACCGACATGAGCTTTCGTTTCAGGGCAAAACAAAATATGTACAAAAATTAGCTGAGCCACGTGCACACTGACCAGTGTGCATATGAATTTTGCTTTAACCACAGGTTTATTGTCAGATACAAAAAAAATATATGGATATATCCTTGCCCACTGGCTATGGAGACCCATAAGATGTACATTAAAATCACACCGGTACCCGCAAAAAGAAACAGACAATAATAGTGGATCTCATTATTATGGCAAGAAGGGTCCCCCCCCTCCCTCCACCCTTTCCAGAAATCTGATTGAAGATCCCGCAGATAAGCATCATTGTGGCCACAAATGCATCTTCATTAAGACAAAATTTGGAGCAGGTGTAATCACAGGAGAAACACACTGTGCAGGCCGTGGAGCGGAGGGAGTATCCCCCTAGGGTCCAAATTATGGAACTGGCAGCGCTGGGAGGAGATTAAAGGGCAATTGCCTGATGATTTGGCAGGTTACTGACGATAACTGACTGGGAAGGGGGTCACAGCGATCCCGGGTAATGCAACGGGATACGGCAAGCTTCGTTACTAGCACAAAAGTTGCGCGTACGGCCAGCTGAAAGAAGGGACCTTTGGAAAATGGCCTTTAAATGGACACTGACAGGTGTCATCGGCGTGGCCCGAATATGACTGCCCTGGTCAGTTTAAATGATAACTGACTGAACCAGATCTGAGGAGTGGGGATACAGTAATGGACCAAACAACAAGTACCCACCAAGTTCTGGCTGCGAATATGAGAAATTGAAGACGATCACAAATGAGCAATAGTGAAGGCAGTGAAATGGGTAACTGCTGATAGCCAATCGAGGAAATATAAGAAAGCAACAGAAACACATTCATGAAAAGTTAATATTTCCAAAAACGCGAAAAATGCCATTTTGTTTCCTTGAAGAATCCCACTATTTCCTGACTGTTCAAAGTCAGTTCCCAGTTCCAATGGATGTTTATACAGTTTAAGCACAAAATTTAGGAAGACAGTAAAGCGAAAAATGAAGTTTAGAAACAGCTTTTATACTGTTTTTATTCTTTAAACTTTGATGAACTTGCAAATTTTTCACTTTTTTTCCAAATGGATATATCGCGTTTTGGAAATAAACTCCGAACTTGTATCAAACCCTGCTGGTGATGTGGGTAGCGCTACTCCTACTAGTACTAGCCAGAATACCATCAGATGGCCACATGTATCATGGAATGAAAGTTGGGGACTGAGGCATGTATGGCCACATCACATAAAATGAAAGTTTGGATTGTGTAGACTGCGTGACCAAAATTGAAATCTGAATTCTGTCCGGCAACGTTAAACGGACACAAGAAATGGATGTAGCTGAACAGGTAACAAAAGAAAACCGATTTAAAGGAGGGGTTTTATAGGCCGCATCTAACCATCCTCCACCTCTGACTTGCCGAATTCAACGAAAGAGCCAAAAGATGTGTGGAGAGATGGTCAAGCTCAGTATGACAAAGACTCGATTGAATGAATGAATAGGCCGCATCAAAAATGTTCACATTCAATTTATACTGAAGGAATTGAAAAATTTCCAGGATGTTCAAACATGTGGTTTGTTCAAAATGAGGATTTGAGAGGAACAGACAGAGGTTGACAAACCGGTGATCAAACTTTCCAATTATTGAAATTTACATACTGAAATGGTATAATGCAAGTTAAGCACTATGTTATTTTAAGTCATGTACGTACATATACAATGTTGTAGAAACACATCTCTACACTGGAAATGTTTACTGTTAATAATAAACAACTGTATGCAGGCACATTAGTATAGATCTGTTCTATCTGTTTAAATATTTCCTGCCACCTACCCTATTTTAGAAATGCCATGTAATCGGAAGCAGAACTATTTTTGGGGGGCCCTTAGAATTCACAAACACATAAGACATCCCACAAGCATCAAAGAACAATGAATATAAAGTTAGGCAGATATTTTGGAGGATAAAAATATGAAAAATAGAGTATGAATAAATCCACTGGTTAACTCTTCCATCTATTGTACCTTTGGTCGAGTTGAATTTTGATGCCAAATCTTTGAAACTGTTGCCCATTTATATACAAAACAAACTTTGGTGAAATCTCACTTTAAAACATGTGAACATATCATTTTCCCCACACATCAGACAAAATATTGCGTTGTATATTCAACAATTTCATGTGAGAGTAGTAAAGAGATGCAATTAAACTGAAAAGTGTGGTTGGAAATTTAGAGTTGACGGTGTGGAAATGTTAGCATCAGGTGCATATCCTAACTTTTATGCAACCATTTCCTTAACAAACTTCCACGACCATTTTGAAAGAAATTTCAGCAGCCCTCAATTTCTATCAAAGACACTCCAACAATAGGAAACTAAATACCTGCAACCATATAAAATATCCAGAGGGGCGATATGTAAGTCTTTCAATACAAACATTTTTTTTTTTTGGTTATTTCTTATTCAATCCGACCAGCTGTGTTGGAGAATGCCACACCGAACAAATACAATCACTTTTTGTTTATATTTCCAGTGGAACAGAATCCTTTGCCCATTCTTGTGGGCTTCATTATTTTTTAGGGGCTGGCCATACAAAAAGAATCCTGCACTCTCGGATTACATAGCAGCATTTTTAAGGGAGTTGAATTTGATTTTGAGCAAACACATAAGGCATCTGTAGCGGCACAATAGCCGTTACTTACAGCTTTTTATATGACAGCATAAATGCCCCCAGTACAGAAGGCAGGGTAGCTTTTTCAAAGCTCATAAATTTGTTTATGAAAAACCACAGGGGCCTGTATAGGCAAAGGTTTGATTAATTTGCCTATGTAGGGGGGGGGGGGCTGATTATAGTTTTAGGAAAGTTAAATAGGTAGATGTACATGTACATGCTTTCTGAGAACATGCACTAGTCAATATTTTTTGAGGTCTTCCAAATCTTCCAACAATCGTTGACTGAGCTGATGATGTACATGATATATTCCCCATTCCCCATAAACTGCAGAACTAGAAATGCTGCAAATCAACCCAAATCACCTGAAGATTTTAACCTTAAATCCTGCCAAATCCTATAATCTAACAGATCACTCTTTCTTGAGTATTATCTTGGCAGAAAACGGGACATTGTAGGAAAGGTTGAGATTAGACTTTGGAGTATAAATACTGCTTCAGTAACTTGTGAAAATCTGAAAAGCTGACAAGTATGCACATCATAAATTGTAATCCACAAATACATGAAATTTATATTTTAAACAAGGTTATCTGATTAACAGAATGACCAATAACAATATGAAGATGCTGTGTTATTGAGAAGATTATCCCATGCAGCATTCTTCAAACTATGGAAGCAATCTCATCTTCTTTGAGTGTTTTTGCGATATTTAAAAATCAAACTAGAATAGACCTTATTCACAGCCGCCATCTTAGAGGGATTTTTGTGTTATTTGAATTCTATAATAATGAAGGTACCAAAGGTTTACTCATACATATCCCAGCAAAACAAAGGCATTGCCCTCAAGATGGCTGCTGCGCGCGCATAAGGTCTATCAGGGCAGGTAAAGCAGTGAAAAATCCATCATTTCAAGTACATAGAGAAAACTCTATGGGAAAACTAAGGTTGATTTTCAAAAGATCATAATCCATCCTATAGACTGATGTCTAAGCAGGGTCATTTTTATACATACAATCTTAATATAACTACATTTGTACTCCCAACAAGTGACAAATCTGAAAACAATCAAACACCAAAGTTCTATTGCCAGTCAGACACCAATAACTGTTGCCTCTTTTCGCTGAACAAATGATTGAAATGACAAAGAAAATTCTAACAAGAAATGAACTTCATGACAATTTTGAATCTCAGAAACACTAAAAAACATCAAATTTAATCATAATTTATAGAAGGCCAGGATGTACATGAAATCACACAGCAAGGAAATCAACCACTGACTTCGCCGGAATTCAACAAAAAACATGCTCCCGCAAAATACCCTCGTGTGATCAGCTTCCGTAGCTGAAACAGGGCAACTCATGAAAATGACAACTCTCGATGTGGATTGGAAAACTTAAGCCGACCTTTACGGGATATCTACAACCATGATGACTTGACACTGTTGACAGCTAATTTTCCTATTCTCAAACGTGAAAAACACCATGCGACAATCCAAAGAAAAGGGACTTGGTTACAAAACTGAAATTTTCGCACCAAAAAAAAGAAAAGGTTTCGATCGCAAAACGGGTTTGATAATGTCCCGTAAAATCGCGCGCGTTCGCCCGTCAAACTGAGAGCAATGATTTTTTTTCACAGTATATTCATTTCACTTTCCACAACCAATGGGGAAATTTGTGGCGGAGAGCCCCGTCCATCGCCGGTTGAATTTCGCGAAAACTGAAGTCTGTCAGAAGGGTGCGACCGTGGGGTCGTGTGGCCGGCCGGACAAACCACGGGCAGCAAGCCAGGAGAAATTTGTGAATCCCCGGGAAACCCCAACCACCAACACGCTCGCTGGGCGACCATTCACGAGTGACACAATCACTGTCAAAATGCAAAGAAAAAACACACAAGGGGTCCCCAACATCGCCACGCACCGGTGTGTAATCAACACAATAAAGTGCGGTATCACAGGATTACGGGAAGCTACTACAAGCCAAGATTGGAAGAGAGGGACAGAAAAAATGGTTAAGTCAAATCGCCACCTACCGTTTTCCAGAGCTGCCGGTAGCTGGGACTCGTGTTCCGACCCGATGTGTTGTGGGTTTGCCTGCTTTCGGCGAGACATGGTTCGCTATCCCTCCTTCTCGGAGCCTTGGCTTGTCCGTGAGGGCCCGTGGGGCGAACCGGAACGGTACGGTACTCTTATCCCGGGACCGGCCTGCTGACGAACTCGACTGATGACAGTGACAGGCCGCATTCATCCACTACTGATGCCGTGTATTCAATGGCCGGGGAGAAAATTACGGAAATAAAAACCACCGCACACACACAACACACATCCCCGAAATGCTCTGCATAACATACAGCACGCCCCCAATGCGCATGTACACAGAGTTATGAATTTTATCAATAATGCCCATAGAAAGGCCGGCATGAAAGACGCGTGTTGATTGGTCGCCTCCACTAATTAATTAGGTGTCAAAACTTGTCACCAGGGCAATGTGCGTCTTGGTCGTCTGCGTGGCAAAAATCGTGGGTCCCACTGGTGACTAGCGCGCCAAAACGAACAATTACATTCCCTAATTGATGATGGAATCTTTTCATTTTTCTGAAAGCGCAATTATCGCGACCGGGCAGAGGGGAATTTTTTGGCCTGGCGACGGCGTTCTTCTCGCGGAGGGGAATAGAAGAACTGTCGCATAGAGAGGAACAAGTCGGCGTGGGAAATAACCACGTTGATATCACAGTATATGAAACTCGTATACTGAACTAAATTGCAGAGTGCGGCGTAATAACAAATATTCTCTACATTGAATAAATCAAACATGCTCTTATTATTAATTCACATCAGAATTCTGACGTGAGTCGAATGTTGACAAAGAAAGGTTCGTGATATCAGCGCGTGAGGCATGATCGTGAGGAACACACTATCAAAGCAAATCTATCAAAGTAAATATTAGATGGCCATACGGGAAGATGGTGTATTTTGTTTGAATAGTGCAGATTTTATATACATTTTTTCGGGGTGTAGATAACACAAGTTACATATTAACTCGATTGGCGCAACCGTCATTATTATAATTACACAGACAGGATGCTGCCCCATCTACCGCATTAAAATGTTTCATATTGCTCTGATAATATTCCATCTAGATAATGACATTATAGATATGGCTAAATCGATATAGGGAAAAATTCGATAACCGTAATGAACTCGGTAAGCGATGGTCCGTCATGCGTACTATTAAAGATTAAACGTTCTATCGTGAGTAATACCGTAACATACGAGATCAGGCAAGGCAAAACTGAAAAGAGAATGTTGTCATGTTGTTCCAAGGTTAATAGAGGATTTTCTTTGACATCCGTTATCATTTTATCACATGGAAAATCATGATTCACTGTTGAAGAATCGAGCATCACTGCACGGCATACGGATGGTGTCGGGGCAAACGAGCGTTCAACACCGTAGGGTGCGTTGGGCAACACACCCGATCCCGCTGTCCAGGTTTTGATGACGAGTAGCAAGCCCTTCTCAAAGACGATCTCTGGAATGCGCCCTTATTTACATTAAAATAATTGCTACCTGCCGGGTGGGCAGTGTGAAAAGTATTATATAATGAGGATTTTAACCGCAATTCAATGGGCGGCCGACCACTATTCATCCGGCTGATGATTTTTTTTGTATATGGCGCAGCACACACACAAAGTGCGGACTATGCATGCGGGTTGTATTGCCACTTGTGTCATCCTAATAGACTTGTTACGCATTGCTGTAGTAAGCGCGTTGTTGAACCCTCTGCAACGATGTTTACTTGGGTACATTCAATGGCGCTCCAGATTCCGAGAATATTATATAAGACTGACATATTTCAGAGGCATGTCACTATGAAATGCAGAGGATGAATAAATCGATTGTTCTGTGACCTTTTTTGTGAAAACAGAAATTGGCACAAGCGTTCAATAACGTCAAGGTGCCTCGTGTTGAAATGTGTTAAATGATGCACGAAGATCTTGAAAAGTATACTTCGGGATGACATTTAATTGTTTCTGCGACAAACGTTCTATTGTAGGCCAACTAAAGTAAAATCCACATATAACATTTGCACGTACATACTTCCTTCACAAGTCTCGTTTTAACAATATCATGACGCCATATTATACCTGTCTTATCTTGTTGGAACTTAAGTGTGCGGGTGTTCAAGGCCATTCGATGCCTTGACGTTCCTATGTTAGGCAACAAGTATACCATGTTTTTTCTATGTTAATCCAATATTACGAGGAAGGGTTGTGTGTGGTTTCATGTCGATTGCCAGGCGAATCATCATCTTAAAAAATCGGTGAAGTGGAACTACAATATCATGGAGGTATAGCTCCATGTTCATATCATACCAGTAAAAAAATACATCAGACGTCATAAAAAATAATAGGAATTGTGTAATAACAACCGAGAAGAATTATGAAAAAATGATAATTCGACTGGTACCAGGCAGCTTGTTCTGTATAAGTTAGGTATGGTAAGCTTATGCTGTTCAAAGTTCTACAGTGTTTTGGTTATACCAAAGGAACTTCATAGTCTCAATAAAAAGGGAAAGAAAAGACAAGTTTACACAATACCCAGCGAATACAGTAATAAAACGTTATTTCAGAGATATTGAGATAAGCTTGTACATGTGTTATATGCATCATTGCATGTATGTTCATTACTGAAACAGGTTGCCATAATCATTCACACTCATCATTGAGAGCAACAGATATGCGGAATAGGCCTACACTCTACCCGGCCCGGCCCAGCGAAGAAACGCGCTAGTCATGTTCATGATAAGTGCATGCCCGACTTTTACACGTATTTTACTTCAATCCACACGACAAGTGAGTTTTGGAATAACAAACGGTTCTTTTGTAATTCACTTTTTACGAGGGGCATCCAGATTCTTTCATAATCGCTGCCTTATTTGCATGTGTTTATGATTCCTATGAGCGAAACATTCGCTGTGGAGGTTAGTGCACACAGCGTAAGTTGTTTCATTCAGGCGTAATGACAGTTCAAGAATTACAGATAGTATTTGAAACCTCATTTTAATGAAGTTCAGTGGCAGATTCAGGGGAACATCGACGAATGAAAAATCATCCTTCAAAAAAAGCAGTCCAATATGAAGATTGTGTCTTCTGGTTAACAGCGGGGTAGAGGTTTTACATAGCAAAATCAAATGACGCTTCTATCACGCTGCTGTGTACCAAGCAAAATGACAAGAAGATATAGACCTTATGCGTTAAGGCGGAGTCATATAGGGCAGTGGTTTTGTATCGCTTGGATGGGTATGAGTAAACCCTTTGTGCATTCATTGTTAATTCATTAAAATATCGAAGAATACCCTATGAGACACCTGCAACGCTGAGGTCTATACTTATATCTCCCAGAGAAGGCCAAGAATTAAACTTCCAGTGACATCTCTCATCGACACTCACAGCTTAAAACATCTTGAATAAACTCCATCGAATATCCTCCATGGTATGCGTGCTCGATACGCAAATAATTCATCCTCTAAAAGGGACAAAGCAAACCAGACACACATTTTGAACTGTGTAGTCTGTTGTTAACAAGAAAGACGACCAAACTTGCCTGTATTCGAGCTGGAACCGAAAGTTGGAAGTTTCTAATACGCCATTATTTTTAAGGAGGTTGGAAATCATTTAATAATAGGACAGCAGTACGGCCCTTCGGATCCAGATCCTGTCATACCTATTGTACGGGTTGGTTCAAAAATCAATTTACACTTTTTCAGAGGCAAATTGCTCAAAATTGAAGAAACATGTTGAAATTATTTTAAGATATTCCTAAACTACAATATCTTGGTTGTATACATGGTGAAACGGCGTTTAAAAGTTCCAGTTAAGAAATAGCGGTCATTTTCAGAAGAATGGTCATAAACTAGTTTGTCCACAGACTATGGCAGTTATGTTGAACTAACTACAATTATTGCAGTACTTTGTGCGTGCAGTGCGCTATTGTGTTTACCATATCTCAAAGAATTGCGTGTGGAAAACTATAGTTTTTCTTTCTTTAAACAATCGCCATATCTTAATTAGGCTTTATTTTCCGCTCCGTTTTCACCATACACCACGAAGATGCTGTAGTTTAGGAATATCTTGAAACATTAACACGTCTCCCCATTTGCAAGAAATCTGCATCTGAACAAAAGTGTACACGTTTTTTGACCACCCCGTATAAGGCTTAAGGAAGGACCATTACCAAAACTAATCGTTGACAAGGTCCAACACATAGAACAACTTCATGGGGGTGCATTGATCCATGTGTGTATAAACTTAATAATGGAGTGGGCCAAAGTTTAACAAGCAGGTGCATTTTTGGTATGTTTCCCTCCTTCTGTTTGAGAAAATGGTCAATAGAAAACGCTGGGACAAAAAGCTTTCTAAACGGACATATTTCTTTCATGGACAAAAAGTTGGCTTAAGTGGACCTCCCTACCTCACATGATCTTTAATGTATCTTGTTGCGTACCGAGAGGGGGGGGGGGGGGGCGGGGGGAGTTTGAAGTAACCTGTAGTTTTGGGGGTACATACCTATCCACTTGGCTTCCTTGTACGTAGCTAGTATACCTAGGAGGGCGG
Source organism: Patiria pectinifera (assembly GCA_029964075.1). NCBI lineage: Eukaryota > Metazoa > Echinodermata > Asteroidea > Valvatida > Asterinidae > Patiria > Patiria pectinifera. Next base: position 11,186,973 of record CM057141.1, read on the forward strand.
TATAATAGGGGAAGCAGGGGCATGGAAGGGTTGCATCGGTGAACAGGCTTGAGAAACGTCTGCATTTTATTCTTACCCTTTTTTAAAAATAACTTTTATAAGTTTTAGTAACAGTTCGATGACTAACATTACTAAGTGGGGTCTATCGGGTTGGGCTCCATAGATTCGGGGTTTGATACATTTAAAAAAAATATTCTGTACCATTGTTCCTTTTCAATCGTTTCACTCGACTGCATCGCAAAAGTCCATTTTTTTAATTGCAAAGACATTTAATGGTGGAGGGAATTAAAGGTAATCGGAAAATTACAGCAAAAGCCAACGCAGCATGCATGTGTAGCCTATACACAGCGTTTGCTTTTGCTGTAATTTTCAGAAACGGATGGATTTGGGGGGTTTTCAGTAGCAAATATTGTTACACTGATCTGTTTAAAGTTTTGTGTTCATAATAGATGATGGAAAAACCAATACAAAATGCTGTTCCTGTAGTCTGGTTCCGTGACCCATACTTCAGATAAAACGCAGCAATTTATAGACGTCGGAGAATTGTCAGGTCAGGGAACTGAAGATCTGCCTTTGCACCCGTTCACGGATGTGTAACCGATTTTAAACAAAATGTGCACTAACTAAATTTGGTAAATTGGGGGCAATATTTGAAAAAAAGTCAGTTTTTTCGAGGATGGTCGCCAACCATCGTTGGAAATTGATACAAATTCCACTTTTCTTGCAAATGACAGGACAGCACACCAGGTGCCATGCATCACATGCTTGAGACTATTATTCACTTACACAGTCAAGTAAGGTATTTCATAATTATTTGGTAGTTTAGTTTTTTTGGACATTTGCAATTGTTGTAGACCTAAATTACCTCTAAATGTTATTTTTTGGTAACGTCCCACAGGCTTTTAAATTAAATTCCAATCTGAATTGACCTCTCATAACATGATTTCCAAAGCTATTTAATTTCACCAACGTCAAAAACTTGAACCGATCCCACTTCTAGAATACAGAACAAATACGGCCATAGCCAACTGCGTGAAATTTCGCAGCCGACTTCCGAAGGGGGAGGGGGCAGAGCCACTACATTTTCCAGACTTTTTTTCACCAAACAACCGCGCGCAAATTTGCCTACTCCGATGAGACCAAAAGGGCACGTTTTTTTTGTGTGGAGTAAATTCCTGCGAGGAAATCTATCAGTAATACCGGGTCAATTATCACAACCATCACAAGATGGATGGACGCGCGCGATGGAGAACGCATCGGGCAGAAGGAGGTAGGTTATTCTTAGATCGCACTGAAAGTATTGTACCCTATCCTCTCTCTCTCTTGCTCTATTTTTTTTTATTTGGGAAGTTCGATCGAAGCAACAAGCCCTCAGAGCGGAGGAAGGAAAAAGACGAAAAGAAAATACCAACTAACCGGTATTTAATAGAATGATCGATTCACGGGCGGTATGCATAATGTAAGGTGAAACTACCGGGCGGGCAATTCCATACCGAAGTGCGAAGGAAAACCTATAGAAACAGAGAGAGGTTTCAGGTCAAAACGCCTTGAGAAAGTGAGACGTTGGAAATCCCACCCTTTCCCCCCAAGTCATGTCACAATGCAAGTTATGGCAAGCGGGATTGTATAAGGGAACGGGAAGGCAGAAGATCATTACTTAGGTTAAATTAACAGTAAGCCAAATTGGGAAGCAAGCGAGTAAGCAAGCATGCTAGCAAAAATAAGTGGTGTTGCAACAAGGATATGCTTGCTATGAACGTGTTCAGCAAGTTCCAACCACCAGTCTATAGTTGGCGTTGCTCAGTACTTGCTGTTACATCTCTCGCAACCCCAAAAGTCCAAATTCAACATGACCTCGTTTATAATAATGGCCGATGCACCCCGAATCACACTCTTGAACAATAGATTGTTTGCACTGCGACCATCTTTGAGGTATGTGCTTTTGTTCAACAGTGAAACGTATGTGTAGACCCTTGTACATGCATTATTAATGAATTGACATAACAAAAACACACCTCAAAATGGCCGTTTATAAACGGCGTTATTTTAATATATGCCGCTTTGACGATTTGGAGCTGATAGTTCGCCCATCATAATAATAACGAAATTCAATAACGTCCTTGCCCATCCGTTCGGGCCAGGCAGTATTGATGGCGAGTGTTCTTATTAAATTTAAAGCCCTGAAAAATTAGATTTTCTTGGCTAATGAGAATACGGCGCGTATTAGGGAGGGTCGGGAAGCCGACCCACCCGTTTAAGGGCCGCGCGCGCTAACGAGTCCCCCTAGCGTATTATTATTTGATTGCATCAAATCGGGCCCAGATATGTGCAATCAAATTGTGCCCCGTCTATCATAGAGATGAGCGTAATTTGGTAACGGTGTCAGGAACTACATATTATCTGCGTGCCAGTGTTGCTGTTTATAGAATATCACCTGCTCTTCGTTAAACTCAGATTTCAGGGGTGGAAATGGGCAAAAAGGGTTGGTGATATCACCGCGATTTGCCAGGCAGTGAACTTATATGAAAGTCCCGTTCACGCAGTCCGTTCATAATGGCGGAGATTTCAGCAACATAATTGTACTCTGTCATTAAATTAATGTTACTCATCGCGATTGTCAGAAATGGTGGACCATGCCGCACCAGCCTGAAACTTCTATTGGCGCAAACCGCCATCTTAGTCTTGTACCTTGACTACAATCGCATCGGGGTAAACTTTGTAATTGAGTATCCGTTATATCTTGTTAAAAACTTTCCTGTGATTATTAATGAAATTGTAGTCACCACTCTAAATTGGAAGCTTGTCCTCGCATTTAAATTTTCTTATTTTCCTGCTACTGAGTTAAGAAACAAACATGAGCGACTTTGCAGGTTCTATAGCTTTACGAGTATACTCTGTAGTGCAGGGAGTCCGACCAAAGCACAAGGAACTTAACCAATACGGTTTAGGGCTGTTCCGAATATACCGAATATTCGATTATTCGATTATTTTTCAATTGAATATTCGAATATCTTTTTGCCGGTTTGAATACTCGAAAAGAGAAACTACGCACGTGCGCACTTAACTGTGGAGTCAATTTTAATCGTAAAGTTGTGTTTTTATTGTCAGATAATACCTGGTCCCATTCTTTTAGCTGGGTAAAGTCCCTGGACAGTTATACAGTACTTACTGCAATTGCGAAACACTCCAGCGTTCCATAATATCCATCACCGCATGCATTTTTAACCGGCGCGCTTTGCATGCAACTTTTGACCAGCGAGGAAGGCAGTTCAACTGCAGCTGGCGTGTGTAAAACTTGATCGGGAAGTTTCGAATATTCGGTCAAGTGCAATTTCGAATAATTGAATACTAAATCATTCGAAAATGGACAGCCCTAAATTACGGTATACATGTAGTAACTTTTTGGCGTTCGTTTAAAAAAGAAAGAAAAAGGTTTACTCTAAAAAACTTCAATTTAGCCCCTCCCTGGCTCCAATTCACCACTGTCTCTGCGTGGAAATCGGCTGACTAATCGCTTGCCATTTTCACCTCACTATATCCGCTACCACCATCGTCTCTCTTTTTAATCATCTTTGGCCGCATGCCGTGTGGAAACACTCGGTCCTTCTTGCCAGCCCCGAATTAACAATCATCAATAACTCTCCAAGTTTTACTTCTTCGCCAACAAGACATATACCCCCTCATCCATTTGAGCAGTCCCGTGGACACACTGTTTCTTCTAGAAAGAAAAAAAAGGGGGCTAAGTTAATAAAACCGCCAGGAGGGAGGGAAGGAGGAAAAAAATGTTGACGCATGAAGCCCGAGCGAGCGAGCTTGAGCTCTTTTGGGTAATGCAACAAGAATCAGCGAAAAGTGTGCCCGGCCCGCGACATGCGCGCCGGCGCGGCCGGCCGTTCATAAGTTCGTGATGGATGGAACACATCTCGCGATCTCGTGTATCAAAACCCGCCTAATTTCGCAAGACATTGGAGTTAACTCACCGCTAAGTGAATTCTGGACTATTTAATTATCCGATCCATCTTTTGGGCTGGGGGTTCATAAATGCACATCCGTCGGGGTGGTGGTGAAGTAATGGGGAAGATAGGGCCCGAATATGTGTCGCTTGATTAGGGGGGAAAAGTAGGCAATACAAATTCGTTTTGTCTTAGCGCTGCCCCACTTGAAATTAGTGACGCAAGTGAGCTTTGCTTTGGATATAGGAGAGAGCATAAAAACTGGGGGAGAGATAATCAATAGAAAGACCATGCGTCAGCTGTCATATCAAATTTGGACAATAAAAATGTTCTTTTCAAGAAACAACCGAACACATACGTACCGACCAGAGTGAGAGACTCGTGTGCAATTTTCCCGGAGCAGAGGAACTTGCTATAAGCACAAACAGAGTTTGGCTGAGCCAAGACGGGTAACCAGCCACAACGATATGCAATGAATATTGCACTTGATTTGTTATCAAGCTCATTTGTGCCAAGAATTATTCCCCGCTTAGAAGTTCCGTGAAATTAGCCTCAAGATAGCTGACTCAATTGCTACTGATGCAATGTGCCTCTTCAGCTGTTAAAACATACAATCTTTTTGCACGCTCTTGGAGGTATGCCTTTACAACATCTGCAAACATTAAAAAAACTTCCAAATTATATTGCAAAACATTACTTGACTGTAAGTGAATAATAGTCTCAAGCATCCTGTGAAATCATGGCGATGGTGTGCTGTCATTTTCGAAAAAAAAGATTTTTTGTATCAATTTCCAACGATGGTCGGCCAACCATTGTTGAAAGAAAACTGACTTTTTTTCTTCAAATACTGCCCCAATTTACAAAATTTAGTTAGTCCACATTTTGTTTGCAATCGGTGAGATGTCCGTGAATGGGTTATACAAGCCAGCTAGTCTAGTTCCCTGACCTGACAATTCCCCGATGTCTACATTGCTCCGTTTCGTCTATAAGTGGGGTAAACTACAAGAACAGCACTTTTTTCTTGGTTTTTCCAGCATCTTTAAACACAAAACTATTTGCTATAAAATAATATCCCCCAAATCCATCCGTTTCATAAAATTACAGCAAAAGCAAGTGTTGTATATTACCAATAAGAACTTGTTACATTTTGAAAAATATAGACTGCTTACAGCCAAAGTTTTTTTTTAAATCGAAGCAGAACCATTGCTTGGAATATCCTTTGACATTTAGATCAACTATGCGTATGGGCCGATCGCACTTTCATTACGACCACGTGAGACGGCGATTTTAATCCCCCTTAAGCTGACACTAGCACACATGCCGAAGTAACTATGTCAAAATGACAGCGATTCAGTTTTCAGCATGCCGTTTCGATTTAGTGCAGCACGTAAAAGGAGAGACCACATTTCACTGTATTTTCATTCTTCCGTTGAATACGGGGCTGGGGTCCCCTCTGGGAATCGCTCCGTTAAACCTCAATTTCCGAACAATTTCGTGGCACGGAACCTCGCATCATGAAAAATAATGATTCAGCGGAACACACGAAGGAAAAAAAACGAGAGAAGTTAAAAAAAAATCCCCGAAAATATCATACCTGAAAAAAATTATTCTTATTGATACAGGCGGATATTTGTTTGAACAGAAATAATCGGGAGTCAAAGCGGGAAAAAAATCAAGTGGGCCGGGACATGAAGAGTGTGACTCATATTGAAATTTCGCCCCCGTCAAATCAAAACTTTAATACAATTAAACATTCCCTCCCGAACGCAAGCTGACATATCTTACCAACAAAGTAACGTCCCCGGGGATATTTGACAAATACTACGATGATTGAAAGAGATATTTTTGCCTTTCTCTATCCTGTACAAAACACTAACATTAAAACGATCAGTCTTTCCCAGTCAGACCTTTATTCGTCACTTTTTTCTTCGGGGTACAATGCGAATGGACGGTGTATAAACTAAAGCATATACATGAAGCATGAACCGCACCCAGAGTAAAAACCAATCGTCCAATCCAAGCGCCGAATTTAAATCACGTGAGGCGGCTAGCAAGAACGGGTGTTGTGTTTTGTGTACAACTTTCCACCAATCAGGACATGAGAAACATATAGGGAGCGCACCGCATTCACAGGCTGAAGAAGTAATATAGGAAAAGTTTTACCAAAGGAGAACGAGATTTCACATGTGGACGATTACACCTCGACGTGGGAAATTGGATGGAAAAAAATGTCTGTGGAGGCCATTACCGATGGAATATACCCACACCTACCATCCAGGTCACACATTGTGAAGATGGCGGCAAAATAACGGAGTTTCACTTTAGCCACTTTATGTTGAAGAATGCGACCTGTCGCTTATGATACAGGGCCTGACCGGGTAAAGACAGCGCACTGAATTTGCAATACTTGCTACGTTCCATCACTGTCCGGCCGCAGAGTGCTCCTACACAAAATTGCCATTTGCCCCAGTGACAGCTCCATTATATTTTAACAAAACGTCGTGATTTTGGTTTTTAATACATTTAACACTTTGGGTGAAAGTCGTGCCGGACTGGGCGCGAGCGGAAGTTTTCCCGAGCGAACCGGCGATGGATCGAAGGCATTAGAATTATTTTTCTCGTGTTTTTTTTCTGTCTTTCCTTTTTCTTTCTTCGGAAACCGTGAGAGATTGAGGTGTGATGAAGAAGTTGAGGTTGTTGAAGCTCGTGTGCCGTATATCAAACGGCCTGGCACGGTCTTGTCAACTTCTGAACTTTGAATGGCAGTATCTGTCCACGACATGAAGCAAACAGGCTGCCCTTGAGTGTGTTACATCGCGAAGGTTTGACAGCTAAGGTCCGAGGTCTACACAACTACACGAAGTACCAATCACCCAAAACCGACACTCTAGCGATCGCTGTTTAAAATTTATCTGAAATGCATGAACCAATTTCCACCTCGTCTTGCAAAACTTATTCCATTAACTCCCTGTCAAGTTCCCGAATCCCACCGACGAGTTCAGCCCGGCAAAAATGAAATATTTACAAGGTAAAAACTAGCGCTGCGCACAGTTGGTAAATCCTTCTATTACGCTATATACAGAAAGTGACAAATCGCTTATTTGAATTTTCGCTCGTCCATTTCGCGTCAATGTCGATCTTTCCCCAGAAGTTCGCACACCAAAAAGACCTCAGAACCTAGTTAAAAAAAGATTAGACACGAACGAGTTACTTTCTATTCTAAATGAGTAAAAACAAAATATATCAATTAGTAATTGCCTCGTTGCATTCAGAGAGGGGAAAATTCGGATGCAGCCTGAATGAAGCATGTACGCGCGCACAATTTCACTTCCGTGAGGTATATAGGCCTACTTGGATGGGGGCATCCACACCCGTGTATACATGTTTGCGTTTAACAGTTTTAGGTCAAATGATTCAAAAAACGGCATTGGGAATTCAAGCCCGGGGCGGCCTTTTGAAGAATCCATGTTTTTGATGTGAGACTCGATGTTTGTGGGTTAAGTCTGCAAACAGAGTTATTATCTGTACCCTAGTCTCTGCGCCTCAGACCTCCACTACTATACGACCAGGGATGAGTCCGCTCCTCGGGCAATTTTTTTCCCTTCTTGCATTTCTTTTTTTCCCTCCAAAACCGTCCCTATTCCTGACTTTGCCATCTGTTACTTCTTTCTTTTCCCCTTCCTCTTCTGGTTCGCTTTTCTCTCTTTTACTCCCCCTGTCTAAATCCGGTCAGCTTGGCGTATTATGAGCTCCGAAAAAAATGTGAAGAATTTGTATGAACGGTTAGTCTAATTCCATTGGCGGTATTTTGGCTCGGGATGCGGGGACGGTAATCCGTTGCCGCGCGCGCGCGGGATAAAGCGAGACAATCAACAAGCAAAATGCATTTGCTTTTTATGTGTCAATATTGTTATGGATCATGAGCCTGCGGCAACAGGTTATACCGGGGATTAATTAACAGTCATGACATTATGCTGGGGCTGATTCTGTGAACTTTACTTTGATTTATTATTTTGTTTATTCTAGGGTTATGTTTTCGCGATTTTCTTCTTCGAATCTGTTGTTATTATTGCTTTATAAGCACAGTGATTTGCCGTTGTAAACAACACGATCTCCAAATGATCTGTTGTGGAAAAAAATTGGAATCGGGATATCTTAAACTGCGTATACATGTAGTTTTATTAGTTAACATCACTGATTGCCATTACTTAATGCGGGAAGTCCAGGTCAAATAAAACCACGAAGCGCGTATCACGTTTTAAGGCATAGGCCTAAACAAAAAATTAATCAGTTAGGCCTACACCAACAAATGGTATATCTTAGGGAGACAATTTATATTGTTTTACATTTAGGGAGGCATTGGTCATTAGCGAGACATTTTTCCCTAATGCTTTAAAGGATATACAACATCCTCTTTGGGTAAACAGTTGGTAGAGGAAAATGGAAACAAGACGAAAGGCAAACGAAGACGAACGAGTAAGTAAACTGTTCATGTTATCAAAATATTGCAAACAACCGAGGTAGTTCAAGAAATTTAAATTGATGGAAAAATATTGAGTGAAAGTGTGAAACTGAAAACACTATTCAGAGAGGTAAAGACGTTTTATTTCTAAGTAAAATCTACACTTAATAGAAACATTGGGTTAATATCGCCTCGAGATATTGAAATACATATTCAGATCTACGAAAGGTTCTAAGCCAGGTGACTGGGGCGATTTCGTCCCAGGTTCCGCGCCGTGAAATCTGCGGGATTTGTGTAACAAATTCTTCATCAAGTTGCCGCTGATATCTTCTCCCCAAAACCCTCGCTTGGTGTATATCCGCGCTATAGCTTCCCTATCAACCGAGTTGCCTGCATATTGCCTCGAGCACAAATTCGCATTCATACAAAACACATATCTAACAAAAGACTAAGAGCGGGGAGGAGGCGGCGAAGGAAAGAGTTGAGAGAGAGAAAAAGTAAACCCTAAATTGGAACTGTTTTTGCCAAGGACCGCTGTCCATTCCGCGGGATTGTAGCTTCATGCATGTCAACAGGGTGAGATGGATCAACCGTGGAAGCGAGAGTGTCAGCTATCATCCGTTTCGTCATGTCTTCCCATTTATGAAATCAATTTTACATATGACTCGCCGGTTCGTGCGCAGCATTTAATAACACACCCAATCTGACCTGTTACAAGTAATAAAGTGACCTGATTTTGTCTGGTTTTAGTTGACAAGGATTTCATAGAGTGTGGTTCTCCCTTTCCCCCTCCTACTTCCGTTTTCGATGATGGATGACGCGAATAGACATCTGGACGCGTTATGAAATATACATGCGCGGGAGGTTTTTTTTTTAATCGTCACCGACGCTCCGATGAAATTAGATCGCCTTTGCTCCAGCGGAAGGGGCGCGCGTGTGTGACGGGTTGGCGACCCGTGTACAACACGGCCGGGCCGGCGTGGCAGGCAGGGAGCGCGCGGTCGTATCGTGTGATGAAGGGGAAAAAATGCCAGTGACTCGGATTGTATAAACGGATGACGATTTAGCCAGAACTGTCAGAAAATGATGACGGACCATGTTCTAGATCGCGCATCGCGGTGCCACGCACGAACTCACTGCTCAAAAATCAATGTGATTGCTTAAAACATCAAGAAATATTATTTTCCACCTCTGATCGGGAACGTCTGTCGGTCCCGACACGGTAGACCTGATTCGGTCACGCAGGGTGAAGGAACTTAAGGAAAGCTGACAAAGTCCTCGCAATTGGAGAAACCTTAGGCAATTCAAGATTGAACAGAAGAAGGTAAAAGAAAACAAAATTATGTTTTTCTTGCTTTTAAAATACACTGGGAAGCGTCAACTAACGGCGATATCCCTGTTAAAATCTTAACCAGTTTCCGTTCATACAGAAACAAAAGATTTGTGTTTCCTTAGACAGTGCCGACAAATCGGCATAGTACAAAGACAAACAATTGGGGGGGGGGACAACGAGACTTAATCTTGAACAGCTACCACGGCCATCAAACTGTGAACATTTAAGGCTGTACAAAAATATGATGAAGAGAAGCACTCCCCTTGCAATTCCGAAATTTGTTAGGCTCGGTTTGATAAAAGTCTATGTACAAACACGCACACTTCAGATGCAACCAGCAATCCCAAAACCACATCTCCTTACTCTTTGCCTCTTCAGCCAAAAGAAAAAAAAATCAAGACACGTGCTAGCCTGATCGGTTCAAAATCTAACCGCCACACACCACTGCCTCGAGCCCATGCGGTATCTGAATACACAAAAAAAGAGAGAAGAACTGCCTCTACCACAGGGGAAAATACGGCAATTCACGCTTGAAGTACGGTGCCTATCTCTCGTGCGTACTGATACAGTACTAATCGGTGTTATGACTACAGCTATACCAGTTCAACCACTACGTCGGTATGTATGTACGAGCATGTCCGCTGTGATTAGTTTGGTAAACTGCGTAACGCATCAAGTGTACGCGCGCCTGTTCAGGACCTATATGGTTGACCTATATAGCGAGTATAGAAAATTATACTCTTGTTTTTACGGGGGAGGGTAAAAAGGTAACAACATAGGGAGAAAATAACTTTAAAAGGACTGCATTTCTAAAAGAACTTTAGAGCAAAGAGGGTACGGTTGGATCACCGAGTGCCGGCCCAAAATGGACTTGGGCCGGGGCGGGCACTCCTCATTACGGGTCAAGGATGATTTCAGTTTCTCTATTTCCAGAAATGACAACCGTTCTCGAGGAGACAGGAGTATCTCTGTGAGAAACCACGGTGCACTTTGCCGCGGCTCAATCGGCGAGTATTGAATTCTAATGGGGCTATCGTCCGGATTCAATTCAACCCATCCGCTCATAGATATATTATGCATGTATATGTTTTTCAACCATCGGTTAGTATGGATACACCGCGATGTTGCTGTTTAGTATTGGGAGGGTGGGAAAATTTAAGACTAGCGGTCAATGGTGCAAGGGTATCTGGCGGTGGCTCGTCTTTCACGTATACGGCACAATTATTATTGATAGAGGCTCCTATGCAACCGGTTAATTAGATCTGTCAGCGGCCCATCAGCGGATAGGTACGGGTCCCGAGACCGGGTCACACCGATAGCCTGCCCGGGCTAACATTTGATGAGCCGCTTCGAGTTTCCCCAGTCAATTGTACCGGGATTATCTTTCTCTTTAAAGATCGCTCGTTTAGTTTTGGTTGGTTTGGGCAGGGGCACGGGATATGCGCGCTTACGCATCACCGGGACACTTTATACCGGGAATCATAATTATGTATTTGGTAACGAAGGCTTTTGGCTTTTGGAAGACCAGGGTTACATGAGCCGGCGTGTAGTCTGATCTCTAACATCGTCGCCGCAAGTGCAACGCTAAGTAGGATCCAATTGGCGTTCTATCCACGGAAGTACGTATATATAATAACTAGCGTGCATAGTTCATGAGGGTCCCGGGAAAGTTTGATCGGCCCAGTTTCTTGATGCCATTTTGATGGGAGAGCGTTTGCAAATGCAGTTTGCATCATTAGGCCTATATCCCCAATTTCGAATTGATAGGAGTAAACGGCAACAGTAGTCTGGAGCACGAAGCATGTATTAGAGATTGCCGAGAAAGTTTCCGGTCGGTTTCAAGTGGTGAAAGATTTGGTCAAATCATGAATTATGGTTGTAGGCCTACTGAGTTAACACACAGAGAATCGGTTTTACCCTTTTATACAAAATTGCACAGTTGTCCTTTAAATTGTTTTTTTTTAATTTTCTTTAATAGGTTTTACCATGAAATGCCGTTATCAAAGTCTCCTAGTAAAAAAAACAACGAATCCTGAAGCGCCCAATGCCAGAAGGAATTTAATTAGAACTTACTACTTACTATACTTCGTCTAAGTTATTATTTATATTACTATTTTATTTCTTTCACATTTAGTAGGAAAAAGCCACGAAATTCACGTAAAAACCGCCAATTAAACAAAGACGCGGAGAAGGCAAGACCAAGGAGGAAATTCATTTTCCTATCATTAAAATGTTCAGTCCGCCAAACGATACAAGAGTATAGTACATGTTGACAAAAAGGACAAAAAAACACACAAGACAATAAAACATAAGATCAGAGTCAGATTACAAACAAGCAAGTGAACAATTTTCAAACAAACTCAAGACATTAAAAGCTGGGCAAGATTTTTTTTCCCCATTTCTCCATGCTGGCATCAAGAAGAAACGTGTTGACAGCAGTTTTAAAGGATGTCACTGACGTAGGAATCGAGTCCACTGACTCGGACTCGAGCCCGTGTCGAGCCGCAATGATTTCGGCGACTCGGACTCGACTCCGGTCACATCGGCATCAGACTAGTGACTCGGTCTCGGGCCGAAGTGACTCGACTACAATTACACTGCTGAGGTAGACCAACGGATTCCAATTGTGAGCGAGTTCCACAAAACAGATACAGTGCAACGCCGTTATAACGAACCGGCGAAGAACACCGCTATAACGAATATTTGGCTATAACGAACTTCCCCTTTGGCCCCCAAAATATATATATTCTTCTATAACGCACAATCACTATAACGAACGATCACTATAATGAACATTTTTTTTGTATGGTCCCCATGGTGTTCGTTATAACGGCGTACACACTATGGAAAATTGAAGTAAAACATGCGTATACAAGTGACACCTATGGTGATACATAAACACACTTTGCTTCGAGAGAAATTTTTTACTTTCTGTGTTAAGCAGGACTGTGCGCTAAGCCCATGACTCGCCTTGAAGACTCAGTAACTCCGCGGCAAGGAAAAAAGGCGGTATACACAAAACAGCCACACGAATTGAACAATGGTAGGTTGCAACATTGTGACAAGTCGATCGGTCAAATTTTGAAGAAGAAAAAATAGAGTCAATATCGAAATCACTGTGCAAACACGACAGTTTGTCAGTTCCACCGTGAGGCGTTTTGAGGTCGACCAGTCATGGCTCCTTGTTTTCTAGATGACAGCATGAAGATTTCAATTAAGTAACCTTATTCTTGACGTCCAAATCCCACAGGAATATCACATTATTGCCTGTCTCAAAAGTGGCCGAAATAATAGCAAAAAAACATACAAGTGTAAGGAGGTTCGCTAAAGACTAAAGACACAAGTCAGTAAATCGGGTCTGTTTTATTTCAGAAGACAAAGACATCTTAGTTCTGTACACTCCCCACGTCAATAACAGGGTCATGACGAGGGCAACATGCTCGCTCCAAAAACTGACAAAGTGATTAATTTCGCAGATAGTGTGAAACAATTATAGGACTGAAGACAGAACAGGTATGGCGTGCTGTCCTATTTCGGCATGTTCTGCATCTGTTGTGAAGAGCACCATAAGAAAATGAGTGCGAATGAAAGTGCTTCACTGGTAGTCTGGTATACCCACCATGATATGACGCTGATGACGGCTTCTCTCTCTAACAGGTATTGCATCTTTGACAGGTACAGAGTGTGCCAAAAAAGTGCAACATTCACAAAACAAATAATTAAAACTGTTTAAATTTTTTTCTTCAATGAAATTATATAAAGGTTTTCCCGGCCAATTTCCTGAAATGTTCATTCACTTCTGAAAATCAGTCATTCATTTTTGTCTGAATTTGAATGCATGTCTTGAATCCCATTTCAAGTAAACTAAAGTTCAATCGTTTTCATTGTCCGCGCATTCGGTTTTGAGAAACAAACGGCCAATTACGTTACATGTGCTTTCATTTTACGCAAGCATACCTTTTCTAAATTGATTTCAGGTAGCTAATTTGATTGACGGTTAATGAAAAAGAAACCCATAATTATATCTGATGCCGATGGCATTAAACTAAAAGTGAAATAGAATAGTGAATGTTTGAAATTGCTCTCTAAAAGCGAAAAAGAAGTCTTGTAAACGAATCTGAATGAACATAAACGAAAGGTGCTGCTCAATCACTTAATTGATTGGACTGAAATGGAAACGAATGTTCTTGTAGCGAAAATGAAACGTGGGTTCAGAGCGATTCTCAAATTCAGACGAAAATTAATGACCGATTTTCAGAAGTGAATGAATATTTTAGGAAATTGGCCGGGAAAACCTATATGACATTAAAGCCCGACTATCTCAATCCACTCCTTTTAACCCCACTCCATTTGTGAAAGGGTGTACATTTTACTTGGGCCGCTCTCACCTGGACACGCTGAATCTGGGTTAAGCATTGGATAGGCATTGAAGTTGGTGACATCACAGGTGAGAGTGGCTCAAGTAAAATGTACACCCTTTCACTTAATTGATTGTATTTCTGGATATGGGGTAAAAAGGAGTGGATTGAGAAATAGTCAGGCTTTGATGTGGCATGTAATTTCATTGGAAAATGAACCAAAACCCCAAAACAGTTTTATTTATTTGTTTTCTGTATGTTGCACTTTTTTGGCACACTGTATTGTGAAGGAAATGTAAAGCATTGTGGGTAGGCTTATAGCCCGATCAATGCACGTACACGCCAACCTCGTTCCTATCATTTCTCCCTGCTTCTTTGGTGAAATCCGAAAAAACCCCAAAATAACCTGAAATCTTTTTACTGACAGTCGCTCAACAACCACGTTGAAAATGTCGGCTTGCGCGCCGTGTGCCGCACTCATCATTTTTACAAGCTAACGTGCGCGCGTAGATTATTGGCCGACAGGTGGACCATCGCACTAGTCACTCACTCTTCCTATCGTTTATGACTTTCCTAGAAAGATATCATAAACTCCATCGCACATGAAAATGTCACGACCTCTATTCCGTAACCCTTTGGCCTTGTATGTCGGAGATATAGGGAGCGGTTACACAACATGATCACATTCAAATTCTCTTCTGCAGCAAGGGGTGCCTGTGTACTGTTACAAGTCATAATCTCTCAACAACATACAGTTTTCCATACGGATTTTGCTTTCTATGTTCCAAATAGGATTATAAGTAGTCCTCTCCTGTAAAAAAAAACCCCAAAAGTCTCACTGTGACACAATGACGTCATCACGAGACACAATGACGTCACTTTTTTTTTTACATGAGCGCTTTCCTAAACAAAGCGTGACGTCATTACTCTCTTATTTCTAAAGAGTTAAAAAAATATTCGGAGTTTCCTCAGGATTGATTCTGTTAAGTGCATTTCAATCTAATATGAGAGTGAAAACACTCTAAATCGGGTAGTCATTAGTTTTACTCTCTGGAAAATATAGTGGAGTCCCCTAACGTGGCGCACTTCAACGTTTTCCCTCGACTTTCCTCATGCAGTGTTGCCAAACCTCTTTGTTGATAAACTTCAAATTCATTCAGTTAAATACTGGTATTACCTTAATATTGTTTGCTGTTGAACCTTTGGGAACAATTTCAGTGCCAGGAAATTTAGTCCGGAATTAAAAAACGATGGCGTCCGGAAATTGGGCACAAAATCGGCCGAGTGTTCCCTAACGTGGCGCACTTGAACAATCTCGAAAAAAATCCCACGTTTAACTCATTATTATCTCCACTCACACACTCAACTAGAAGTTCGTCAGAAAATTATTTTTTACTTTGGGGCGCATTTAAAAAGGGTTCATTGTGCTCTTCGAAATATAATCGGAAAATCACGCCGAAATAGAATTTCTCTGGAACTTTGTATATAGCGGGTACGTAAACTCAAGATTCATGAACGGGAGTTTGTATAGCTTGATGAAAATTCACTTACTGTGAAATTTGAGGTAAAATTTGTGCTCTAGCTAGGCACCAGGGGCGAAACATCAAAGTGTGCCTCGTTAATAGAGTTTGTCGCGGGTTCGTACGGAATGATAAAAGATGTTAGAATCAGGGTGACCGTAAGGTCACCGCCAAATTCTGCTAAATGCTCTTCAAAAATCTGTCAGATTTATCAAAAATCTGCCAAATCCCCATGAATTACTCGAAATACATTATAAACACTTAAAATCGCATGCAAATGTTGAAATATTGCCTTAATTAAGGTTCAAATTGCATTATAAACAATCTATAGTGATATAAAGGTGTTATGAAATTGCGTAAATTTCAGTCAAAACGAGGTTGCGTAACGACGAAATCCGATTCCCAGTGAACCTCAGCACATAGACAAGGCAACCTGAGTTTGTTTGAAAAGATTGAAGCTTTTGTAAACAAATATACCTTTATATTCAAATTTACTATGTTTTTCTGTCAAATAACCATTTTACAGAATTCTACCAGAAAACTGCCAAAAAAAAATCCATTCTGTCAAATTTTTTGTCAAACTCGTTTATCAACAAAAAATCTGTCAAAGTTAGCCGAAAATCGGCTAAAACGGTCACTACGGTTAGAATGCAAGTTATAATCTGCATGGTGACGTTTTTCCACCAAAATGCATCTATAACACAGAACAAGGATAAATTTTACGCGCAGAATGTAGACAAATAAATTACTTGTTTTAATATTGTAGATGACGTAGTTACTGAAGGATGCATCACTAGAACAAACAATTCTCAGGAAACGAGGCGATACCTGAAACATAATTGTGGTAACACCGCGTGGGTTGCAAAATTAATTCCAACATTCAAAAGCACAAAAAAAAACATAAGTTAAACTAAACTAATACGAAATGACTTGTCTTCTTGATTGAAAACAGGATAGAGTGAAGCTGAAGGCTACCCGATATTTTCAGTGTCACAACCGAGCAACACTCAAAAAGGGAAAAGGAAAGAGAGAAGATAAAAACTTGGTCAGAAAATGATTGAGTCCCAATTGGCCCGTAGACGACCACGACAGATTGACGTTAATCAACACAATTACCGCCCACGAATCACTAGCTAGAGCAACTCTTGTGGTCTGCTTCATCACACGCACGCGCGCTGCATGCACGACCCAGGCCGGCAAAGAATCAAAACCCTCGTCTGTCCGAGCCGAGTCCGGTCGCGACAACGACAGCTCATTGAGTTATTGTGTATTGACAATGTATGATATACCCCATGTTTGCCCAATTTCGGCAAATTATATTTGTTCGATGCCTTTGCGCTCCATCTTACCACACGGGTCTGGAAATGTACGACGAGCGAGCACTAAGCAGCGGAGCGGACGACGGAGACGGCACCGAGCGAGCCCTGGACTTTGTCCGGTCGCTCGGCGGATGATGTTGCCGGGGCCCAGGCACCCATTGATTTAATCAGACGCGCAAACACAATGAACGATGATTGCGTATTATGATCGACTATGCACGCTTACATTTTTTAATTTTGTAAATGGACCTGCGGTGTTGACATTTATGAAACCAAACGCGTGTGGTTAATTTGTGGTGTTTCGTGGGGGTCTTTTTCTGTGTGGCTTTGGTTATTGGTCATAAACAAAGGCGATCTGTCACACTCGACTAGCGAGACGCGCGACCCATCATTCTCAACTGGGCGTCTGCCGAAGAAAAGCCCGACTGGAAACAGTCTTCAAGACGAAATGATATACACAAAACTGCAGGCTTTTGAAACCAAGTATTATGATACTACAATAAAACTTCAGTGTAGGAACAATAACATTAGGCCTATCTCTCCCTGTCACATGTCTGCGAATCAACATCTTAGTTGACTCAAGTTCACTCAAAATAATGATAACCTGGATTAAACACGAGCGGTCAGGAAAAACCATTATTCTATCAAATTATAAATGCAAAATCTTTCTGGATAAGAAACCAAACGTTTCCAAAAAGGGGACAGTTACTGTAATTCGGAAGCATGAAGAAATCTAAAGCGAGAACACACAGCAGACATAATTCAGTTTTATATGTGGGTGGAAACCCCTGGATGATATAGCAGTATGCAACACAACCACACCGATACATCCAACCCACATATCGACTTGTGTGCGGATTCGAACCGGGAGTCACAGAACTGGACGGGACAGAGAGAGTACCAGACTACTATCAGTTGTTGAATGGGACGTCATCGGTAGCTGAATGTCGTGGGTTCAAAACCTACCCGACTTATCTTTTCACATGCTTTCCTGTAAATCTGAAATACAGTGAGACTCACACAATATTTGTACCAGGGTCGGGAAATATAATTCGCATTCAGTCAATTATACATGACCCGCCAACTAATAATCCGGGAACTAGACCGACCCCAGGTCAAATCTAGACCCGTCCTCATCTTGCAATGCGTTTAATTAATCCGCAGGTAACTGCTAGGCCTAATGCCAAGGAACGAGGTTGAGTACCTGCAATACAGCGCCATATTTAAACAAGGCTATTGCACGACTACAGTCCCCGACAAAAGTCACACACCGAATTCCACTCAACGGATTCAGAATTGCTATACACTGGAAGTCTTCAATGCATCTGGTCTGCATAACGGACCTGATTTAGCAATTCATTGACATTATGGGGTTATCCTATACGATAGCACTTCCCGGTTCTTTCCATAAGCCTACAACCAGTCTTAGTCACAAGCTACGAACACTCAGTAAGTCAGTTAGGTACAAAGAAGGCACAAAGCTAGCCCTGCACTGCAAAATTGCATGGATTAATTTTATCCAAGAAAGGGTGAAAACTGCAACTACCCAAAATTGGATAACCAATTGTTTGGGTTAGAATTTCTGTTAAATTCAACCAAAACTTGTGGTCATACAAGACCAAATTTAATTGTTGTCTTGTATGACCACAACTTTTGGTTGAATCATGGAGGAATAAGAACACATGGTTGAATTTAACGGAAATTCTAACCCAAACAATTGCTTACATACAACCCAATTTTTCTTGTGTAAAATTAACCCAGGCAATTTTTCAGTGTGTGCGTGGGAACAGCGGAAATCTTAACCGCTGCGCCAGCTCATTCGATGTATATACGGCGACATTAAACCGTGCACAGAGCATAAACACAAAAAGTGTGTACTCATCTTAACCAAAAAAAACCCAACCTTTAATGTCACTGAATGTTTAAAGAGTTCATAATCGGTAGCAGAAAACCGATTTGGCAGCCAATGCTTTCTGACGTTTGTGAGTCACGCGTGGCATGGATTAATACAGATGAAGGACGTGAACTTGAGATAACGATCTAGGGTATTATAAGAAACAGGCCAACAATTCGTGCCCCAACACAAGTAATTTTTTATTCCAGACGAGACAAAGTGGGCACGTCTACGATTCCCAACTTCCCGCAATCACAAGAGATTACTTCGACGGTCAAAGTTTTCGAGGCCACGAAAGTCCGAAACTGGTCAGTGCATTACGTCCCCTTCAACACCAACTGTTGTTGAACCCCCTCCCCCCGATTCCAGGTCGGCATATTTACTGTTAAAACAAAAGATCAGGACTATAATAAACAAATGAAGCACAAATGAAAAGTGAATCAATATTACTAGGTTTTGCCCTTCACCGACGTATAAACACTGTATACTGCAGTGTGATACCTCCACCGGCCTCCCGAGTGAAAGTTGGAAAAAAATCACTCGGATGGGACTCGAACCCACGACCTCCTGCTTTCTAGTACAGACGTCTTACCACTCGAATATCGAGCGTACGGGATCGATTTGCTGGTGGTTGGAATCTGATATACATGCAGTAGCAGCGGGCACAGCAATTAAACTAATCCTATGCAAAGTGATTCTTTTAAATTCAATTAACAATACAGATATAGAGAGATGAGGTCGTATTCGAGAGGAAAATGCTGTCATCAAAACAGAAACCGAAAAAAAATCTCTCCCACCCCCTAATAAATAGAGGAACGAAATAGTTTGAAGTAAAAAAACGGAAATGCACTGCAAAAACACGTCGTCGAATTATACGACGGGATCTTCATGACCACTCCTCCCATATTTAGCTAGGTACACGGTGTTAACTCCATACCGCAGTTTTTGCAGCGTGTGAAAGAAACCTTAAAAGAATTCCTTACAGCAAGATTGCGAATTTCTACTTTATGTCAAGTAATTTTAAAATCACCGTAATGTTTCATTACAATTCTTGAGTTTTGACGATTATGGCTTTGGGTCTGGGGCCTGGGTTTAAGATGGTATTGGGTGCGGTAGCTTTCTTAGAAATTATTGGCACCTGTTAAAATATGTTACATTAATTGTCCATTCCCTCGGGTAACTTTCGAAACACGTCGTTTCTGTTTGGTGATTTGTGTTTTTTTTATAGTATGGTTTCTGCATGGGCGTGGCGTGTGCGGTAGTGACAGTGGGTGGGGGATTCCCCTCCCTACCCCACCCACCGCTTTGCAGGTTCGGCTTTCAGTATGAACGATTTCATCATGTGACTCTCCGTCTACTTTTTTTTCTGCGGTTAACCGGTTTGAAAAGCTGGTTCCACGAGCACTCTGATATGTAAACTACATCGAAGCAAGTAAAGAAAGGGTTGGTCGGGGAGTTATCTCATACTGTCTTCCAGTCCTCCGTGTGTGACCATGGTACGACGCAAAAGAAGAAACTGACATTGCACGGAAGTTTTTCTTGGTGTTAATAATATGCGAGACGCCCGGCGTATTTGAACACAACTCCAAGTTCGCAATGTGTACCGGGTTATTTCCCAACAAAGTTGAACAGTGATAATGAAAACACTTTGTTCAATTTTTGTCATCATGTCTTTTATCTCACACAGCTATTGAGATGTGAGAAATTACGACCCTAATTTAAAAACAAAACAGAGCGGGATTAATAATCATCATTTTGAGGACGAACAAGTTACCAAGTAGAAGCAAGTCCTGATCATGATTAAGTAAACATGTTGCCGAATGTTACTGTCCAAAGTTCTGGATGCAATACAGAACATGATGCTTTCTATACGACTGCGGCATGAACAAGGTACGTGCAAGTTGCCTCGTTGGTTGTCATGTACCATTTCCTGCTCCAGTTTTTCCAAAGCAGTCGGCTGGAGTTAGACCCCCCCACCCCGACAGACCTCCCCACCCTGTGCCCAGTCACCCTGTGCAGGTGTCGTTCCTATGATTTTGTGTCTGTTCCCCTGCAACCTCGCAATGATGATGTATAGACCGAGCCACCGCTGCTTCCGATAAACCAAATGTTCCTATATACGA
Organism: Patiria pectinifera; assembly: GCA_029964075.1. Lineage (NCBI taxonomy): Eukaryota > Metazoa > Echinodermata > Asteroidea > Valvatida > Asterinidae > Patiria > Patiria pectinifera. Next base: position 11,207,935 of record CM057141.1, read on the forward strand.
ACAGTCAGTGCCAATTGCCGAACAACAGTCATGTTTTGAGGCGTTTCGAAAAGTGACATTTTAGGGTTATGTGATTATGAACACCGAGGGAAGAAAAAACACAAAAGACAGAAGGAAAAAAAAAATTGATTCGTCACGGAGGAAGCCAGTTGCCGGCTTAATCTCGTTAATGCTTGCCCGGCTTGGAGAGTTGTAGCCTCCGATAAGCTCAAGAGTAATACGGGCCCATCGTATCAATACGAGCAAGCAATCTATTTATCCACAAGTTGATCTTGGGGTGCAAAAAGATGCGGTTTAAGAGGGCATAGTGTGTTACTCTATAAGAATCCATCCGTCTCCACATCACACTCCATAATACAACACGTAGACCTATATGTAGACTCTGTACATGACATGAAGCCATCTTGGAGGCACGGTGCTTTGGAGTAAAGTGTCGCGTCCGAATTGACTTGGCTACGGCTTGCAATGACACATGCGACTGTGGAAGCGGTTGAAGCCACTTAAACACACACGAACGACCTCTGTGACTTCAAACACCTCTGGTGTGCCCTGTCGTCTGTGTCCTCCATCCCCCCCCCAATTAAGACCTGGATTTGATGAAACGGTGTAGGTTCTTTGCTTAGATTTCCGCTGTATATGAGTGGCACAATAATAATATGCACAACCAAAGATGATGTCCATTAAGCACTCGTGGCCACCTGTTGATCTTGGCCTTGTATGTTGTATATACTGTGGCCAATTACCACTGATGATTTCACTAGAGGGGCTTGTCATTGATGGTCAACCGATGTGGTCTTTTTCACAAGAGGGGCTTGTCTTTGATGGTCAACTGATGTGGTCTTTTTCACAAGAGGGCCTTGTCTTTGATGGTCAACTGATGTGGTCTTTTTCACGTGAGGGGCAAACTTTTAATGCTCACATTCAACGCGAATCCCCTGTCATTGATCGCCTGCGGATGGCAGTTAATCTTTTTGCTGGTCCCAGAGGGCCAGCCCTAATGTCTTCTGTTTACCTATCTCACTGACTCACTGACTTACTGACTGACTCGTTGCCACTTGTGTCTTGACAGCCGGGCAGTACTATCGTATAGGATTGCCCCGCCAATGAATGGGCCAAAACCGGCCCCTTGTGTAGACGACATGCATGAATAGACTTCCAGTGAATATCCATTCCTGAATCAATAATTATTGAATAGATTTGTGTTCGCTTCATTCATGCTTGCCTTGTCTTGCTTTTACTCTACATCAATATGTTCTGAAAGTTAAGTTCATTTTGTGGCACGTCCCGTTTTATCAACGGGCCACCTGTCTCCACGCCAAGTTTTCATCGTTGCCACCTACTTATGTTGCGTGGATCTGTCGTATAGCGGCCAGCTGTTAATGTTGCATGTCACCCAGCCATTGCGGAAATGTGGAATGCAATCTTTCCATAGCGGACACCTGTTGATTTGGTGCCGTTTTTTAAACGGCCCACACAGCTGCTCATGTACTCCTTGAGGTACAAAATGACTGATGCTGGACTCTTGCCAAAAATAGCCATCTCTATTTAATATTAATGAAGAAGCGCAGATTTAATAAACATCACCGATCATATTCCACACAAACATAAATGGTTTTCTCGGTTAGAATGGAGTTCAACCAACTAAACGCAAATGGATCATAAAAAATACAACTGTTTAATAGTCTTTTTTTTTTCTTAAGAAAAATAAATTACAAGGATATTTTAACCTTTGCCTTGAAATTGCCCCCCACAAAGGAAGTAAATAAAGTGGATTGTTTAATGAGTATTGTCCGATATGATCCGTCTTGGTCATGACCACCCGGACGTGAAAAAAATATTGCCCTGAACCCGATGAGCCCAATCGCCCCAAAATTAGCCCTCGGAGATCTTGAGAAGACAACGAGACTTGTTGACAAGGCATCATGGTCTACTTTCCTCTCTGGCACTTGCACACACCGTCATCTCCGGCATTCAAATTAAGGAAACGAGGCCTAGGGAGGGAGGGAAAAAATCAGACCAAAAACACCTCATCTGAAAGTGAAAACCGACCTTGACAGGCTTCAAAGTTTTTCTTCTTTCGTCTTTCTTCTGGAGGGAATTTAATTTTAGCCAAAAGGGAGGTGGCTGTGATATAGCTCTCCTCACACCACCACCTGGTCCTGCCCACGGACCTGTTATCATGGCCCACATTGCAATCAGAGAAATCCCCTTGCCTTACGGGTGTCGGCAGGTGTCGTCGACGGGGGCTGGTATAGGGATGCATGCCTCTCCAGCTGCCCTGGCAAAAAGGGGGGTTATACAACCCCACTGTAATTCTAGCATGACATCCCCTCCTATAGTTTAATAGTAGAGTCTGTGTCATCACCCCACAACACGAGTACAACTACAAGAGCTAACCCCACTCTCCTTCAACTCTCTCGCTGCCACCACACTACTGTCTGCCATATTAACCCAGATATGTTGTCTTGTATTAATACCGGGAAACGATGAGGCCACTTATAACGCAGCCACCGGCTTGAGAGAGAAGAGAGAGGGGGAGAGCCGGGATTAAGGGGGTTGTTGTCTCGTTGATGGCTAAAGCGAGCCAAGGTCACATCTCAACAACAATTTAACACGGCTGCCCTAGTCATAGATTTGTTGGATGATTGTCACTCCGCTGACAAGCAGTGGGATTAGACAGTTCAAGATGAAATTGCACTTCCTCTTTTTTTACAAGTGGGGGATTAAACGCGCGTGTGGTTATAGATGGCTATAAGGACTTTAAATTATACAATTATAACGCGAATGGTTACTCTGTTATGTTCTTGCATTTTATTCACGATATTCTTGTCTGTAAAGGTCAAATTATTTATGTATTTGGGGTCTGCTGTGTTTCTACACGATTCCCAACTCACAAATACAACTGTAACTATTTTCTCGAATGTAGTTGTTGATGAGTATGAAATAGAACCTGAATCTATTAACAAGATAATAATTTTGTTTTCAAATCGAATCGTATCAGCTGACATCAAAAGTTGCTAGAATGTATTTGGTATAATTAGCATCGAACACTTGCTTTTATACCAAAGAACTATTTAGGTTAATCAGTTCTCACTGGTATACCACACAGGTCCATTTTGATTCCCTGTTGTTTTTTTTCACCGAGTATAACTATTCAAGAAACAAATTCCTACAGACATTTGACACAATACTTCCATTAAACATTAATATGCTGGGTTAAGTAGAAAAAAAATAATAATACAAAGATTCTTACATTTTACTGAGATTCCAACCCTAACGTGTATTACATTCAACTTGAGCCTTATATTTCGCATTGGTCTTAATTTTTGAGTAAGTAAAGATGAACTCAAATAGACCGTCACAAATTAATAATAAGCAACGACGGTCATCAACGTTCAAGTTAGATTGCGCTTGTCTGTGACGCTCAGCAAAGTCTGCGGTGGTTGTCATAACGGCAAATCGGGACTTTCACAGATGGAAGTGTACCACACGCCCATTTTAATTTCAATGAATCATCATTCAACGAGAAATTACCTTTCACTCGCGTTTCCAGAAATCGTGAAAACGACCTCCTCAAAACTGTGTTGTTTCTATTGTGGGCCTAACGACCATTTCCCGATCACAAAGCAATTTCCGTTAACCCCCCACCCCCAAAAAAGTATTCCTTTTGTCATCGCTGTCAGGAGGCTTCCGATGATGAAAGCTCTTTATGCCACTCACTGACAATGATTCACCCAACACCTATGCTTTTTATCCTTCATTCATCTTGCATTATTTTCACCCTATCTTCTTCTCTCTCTTTTTGAGGATGGTCCAACATTTCAACCTTGGATGGGCTTAAGGCGTGAAATGAAGTGCAAACACCCCCGGAGGTCTCGGGGCCCCCTCTGATCGTCAGGGATGATTCGCACTTGCCGAGCAGACTGAAATGATGTCATTTCAATATTTGTGAGTGACGGACGCTGACGGGCCGGCTTAAGCACGAAAACTGAAAAGCGGAAATGTAAGTGGGGCCCTTGAAGTCAGCTGACTACTGAGTGATCCGTGTTTTATTGTATTTCCTCGTTGTTTACTGTGAAGCGAAGAGGACTTTTTTCCTTGGGATGGCAGAAGGCTTATAGAGATTTACGAAGAGTATGGATGGTAAAATCGAGGCACGACCTTTAGAAAACAAGACTAATATCCTTTACGCTGTCTGTAATTGCATGAATTTGCGTCAATGTACAGACTTATTGTGGGACCTTTATAGGGGACGGGGAACTTGTGACAAATGGACATAGAAGTGTGGCGAAAAAAACCCCAATGGTGGTGTAGGGATGAACTATCTTGACCTTGAGAATGACAGTATAAGGTGACGATGGTGACGATGAGGTTGGCGTTGACTGAGATGGTGATTCTGGTGAAGACCACTCAGAAGATTTGTAACCACGAATAAGGAGGTGTTGTCTAGGGTATGTTTGACGGACAATGACTAAAAAGACGATGACAACAATCACCAAGACAATAACAACATCCTCGGCGAGGACATCAATGATCAACAACGACACCTGAACGACAAGTACAAGTACCCCTCCGCAGTCCTTGAAGAAAAAAAGGCAACCACGCGAGAGAGAAAGAGAAGGATCCCACACGCCGATAGCTTCTTGCCAGTGATCTGACCATCTCATCACAACCCGTCATCACTCGCAACCTTTGCTTCACACTTTCAGTGCTTTCCCCTCTCAAAAAAAGCCTCTTATTATTAAAACCGAGAGGCGCTGAAAAGATAAGCCAGGGCATTATATTCCCATTTTCTGATCATAATCAATTACTCCCGTGACTCACAGGCGGGACAGTCTTACAAGAAAAAAACTTCGCCAACAACACATTTTTCTCTCTCCCTAAGTGGTTGGACCTTGAAAGCTTTCCCAGAAAGTAAAAAAAAAAGGAGGAGAGAGCAATTTTAATAGGCACATGCTGCATATTTCAGGTATTAATAACTGGAGGGTTGAAGGCGCCGGGATGATAACCAAATGCCACATTTAGTGCCAACAAAAGCTTTGTGAGTGATGACACAAGACAGTCAGAGGTGGCCTAGAGGGCTCTTTATCTTTTTTCGGTAGAGAGAGGAGGAAAAACCTCGCCGAAAGAAGTGATGTACTTTCTCAGCTTTAGAATCAATCATGCATATTTAATGCGCATACCGCACAACTGGCGACAGGACCAATAATATGTTTTTTTTTGCCCTAAGGGTTTTTACATACCAAAGATGGCTGAAGATATTACATAACGGATCAATGGGGGAGGACTTTCAATGAAGCGGGAAGCCGATATGGGGACGGGGTCGTAAATTTATCATTCGCAACAAACAAAAATCAGGTGTCGGATGAAGAAAAAAAGTTGACAGTTTTTTTGGGTGAAGGAACGGAGCCACGTTTGGGGGAATTAAGGAGGGGAAAGGTTACGGCATGCAACTGGTGCTGAAAAAGCGACGATACCATGGTAACCGTCTTCTATCATCCATATCTTGTAACCATGATATACACTTTTGCAGGAGCAAAAGTGCAAATGATGTAAACAATTCAGTTGTGTGGATACCGTGGGCATACAACTCTCCATTTGTACATTGGGATAAACGCTTCAGTTGGGTGGGGATGTTTCCAAGGCATTTATATCGGTGAAAAAATGTTGGTCAAGCAATCTGAACCCATATACCCATCCTAGATTAGACCATATGGGCCTCCTCAGTTCAAAGAATGTGATCCATCCAAATGAAAGATATTGAGATTAGGCACAGCGAGGCACTTAAAAGGAACATATTAACCCGGATACAGACCCACCAATTAAATGGGGGGAAAAACTTGCTCACATTAAAGATATAGGGCTTCTCCCAAGTTCCTTGTGAAATCATTCCACCTGGAGTGGTATCGTTTGGAAGGAACACAATCGCTGAAGGTGGTTTAATTAAAAAAATGTGCCTGCGGGCACACCTTTTAACGTGCATTAACAATGGAATCCAAAATGAGACCCAAAATAATGTTTTCCACTTTTTCTCAAACTGTAGTAGACAATGAGCTAAACCTTCAACGGGTTAGTTGTTATGCACCGTATACGTAAGATTTTGAGTAGTTTTGTTGCACAACAAGCAAATGGTGTTTATGCCCGCGTACCTGCCTTGTAAGTTAAGTTAGTACAGTGCGATCTTCACACAGCATCTTTTTTTTTTGTTCTCTTGCATAATGCATACTGACACAGGACAATTCCGCGGAGTAATAGAACAAATGCGTACAACCTGACAATCACTCAACTTCACCCTGAGATTCCTAGCCCTCCGCGGTCGAGTAATAAGAGAGCTGACACTATTTGCAATAATGATGTTGTAATCTACCAACATCATCATGCAGACATGCACTATTCCCTTTCGGCCCAAGGGGTCCGATATACCCCTCCAATGTTTGTTTTAAAACATTCCACTTTTGTTTTCACGAGGGACGGGGGGCCTTGGGGCCGGATAGGCCTACTGAAAATAGTTGGACACGATCGCTGACGGCGGATTGACAGTGCGTGAAAATTACGCAAAAAAGATTATTGTACACAAAATATGTCAACCAATTACTTTGCAAATGACAAGCTGTGACTGTAATATTCCCATATTATATCCCTTAACACAGGGCAAATATTGGCACTCGGGTCCCACAGTTTGTATATTTTGCAATCAAGCAAGGCTGAAGGGCATTATAGAAAAACACATATACCACACAAAACAACTGGCCATGGCGATTTGACGAAAATGCCACCGTGACATATTGGCGCGCAAACAAAACATTGCGCGCTGAAAATGGGTTGATGAGATTGTCCTTTTTCTTCAGTCGTTGTTTACTTACTTTCCAACTCCCAATCGGCTGAAGAAGTATATTATTTTGAGAATTGCAGGCAGTAAGCCCCCTGGGGGTATTTGTGCCCAAATGGAATATAGAATTTAGAAAAAAAAAGGTAGTATATATCTGCATGACAATAGGATAACCGCCACAATTGAAGACCGTGATTTCTAACTACGAGGCGTGGAGCTTTACAATTCACTCCATAAATGCATAATGGCATTGCGTACACGCGGAATTCTTTACTTAACAATGGGACGAACCGGGATCGTTGACTCGTAAGAGCTTATCTGTAGCTAAAGCTCATCAAAAACCTGTTGATTGTTCGATGGCATTCTGTGATTTTTTTTTGCAGACTTCATAATTAGACTCCAGAAATGGCAATTAATTCAGGGAAATGTTGGGCAAGGAGACCGCTCGGTTTGTTAGCGCCATGGGAAGGCGCGGGGGAGGCTTCAAATTGCCTTGACATTATCGGACGAACAATAAACTCCACAGGGGTAAACACGTTGCTCGGACCGACCGAGAAGGCATTTATATCTATGTAATTTATTTCCGGAAAAAGACTAACAAATGTTCGGGTGATTTCTAGGAGAGAAGTGGGGGAGGGGGGAGGAGGGGGGTAATCGTTATGTGGGGATGCAATGGTGGACTCGATTACCTTATGCGTAGTGGCCATTTAAGAGGGTATCTTAATGTAATTCAGTAACAATGAATGCACAAAAGATTCACTCACGTACATCCCAGCAAAACAAAGGCATTGCCCTCTATGATGGCTGCTACGCACAAGGTCTATTTGGATCAATAATCGATGACGGCTGAAACAATTGGAAGTAATCAGTTTCTCAGGACATCATTTTTAACACTGATAAATCAATCATTCCATAAATCGATTAATCAATAGATTAGTAGTTTTTGAGGTGAACTTTAAGTTATAAAATGATGGCCATAATCATTGAGAGATAGGAACCCAGAACTGGAGCCATTAAACCAGTCCAAGCCAAAACTTCTTTCTAAAAAAATTAGCACACCGCTTCTAAACTAAATTACAGCAAATTAAAAAAAACATTGATTCTGAAATAGAGATGACCTTCTGACAAATCATAATTTTGATGCACCTTACACTCATATCTTAAGGCAGATTGGGCAAGATCTTATTTTAGAATTAATTTTTATATTTCATGAACCACAAAAGTCTCTAAGGTATTTCTTGATTATAAATGCATAGCTTTCAACCCTCATCAGGAAAGGTCGTGGCTACCAGAAAATAACGCTGGGAATTCCAAAATCTTTATTGGAAGCTGTCCTTAGAGATTTTCACCTCGTGAACCGCACAAGCACGACTGCTCAGACTAGTGAATAAAATATTTCACCATGAATAAAACAATATTTTTGTATATTAAAATTCAAATTTAATTACACGGGAATCCGTGCTTCAGAAGGAAGTTTGGGGACTATTAATGTCAAGAGGCCAAGTATGTTTTCATATAATCAGAGTATAAACTCGAAAGACAATCAAGCCGTATAACTTATCACACAAGATGTAAAAAGTAAAATTATCTCTACAATAGGTTACTGGAAAAATAAAACTCGGAAAAATGATAATGATGTTGTGATCTGTTCTGCTGCCAGCAATTACATTGTACTGCCATCCGTTCTACTTGCGCCATCTTCTCAAGTAATCAAGGACTATGTATTGAGAGACATCTTTCGGTAACCGGAGATAGTTAATACCGAAAATGGGAGCTTTTTTTTCTAAGAAAGCAGGAAAAATGAAATCACTTAGGACACAGTTAAAGTGCCGAGTGTGGAGTTTCCAGTCGTCACTTTAGGGTCAACGCGTTGAAGTGTCGCGATGAAAGAAGGGTCTATAGAACTATTAGGCAGAGTGCTAACTCGGGCCAAGATTTTCATAATTATACATTTGGGTGAAAATATAAGCTTACTTACTTGGGTTTTTCTTCCTTTTAGAGCCAATCTTCTCTACATGTTGCACAGGATTGGAGTTGTGGTGAACACAATTTGTTACCATTGATCAATTCATCGACCTATTAATTTGATAGAAAAATTGGAAACAAAAGAAATGTGAATAAGAAAGGAGGGCAGAAAGAGCAGGAGAACTGGGCAGAGTTCATTCTAGAGGTCACTGGGGGAAAGCAGGATTTTCAAGAAAAATTGTGAAGACAACAACTTGTTTACATGGGGAAAGGGCAGACCCCAGCAAGCAAGCAATAATATTCATGAATGCCTGAGACAGTTTAACAATTCGTATTGGTCGCGAGCCCGTCATCACATGGGTTGTTTTAAATAGCCGGTAAAGCACTGCTGCATTCTGCGCCACATTGCGCATTGCGCGCCGTGCAGTTGCACCAATTTCCATATAAGGAGACTTTTCGCACTACGTGCATGAGGCACATACCATAGACATGGTCAGAGCGGTGTTTCACAAACATTAAGAAAACTTGTTGAACAGAATCACTGGAAATTTGCGATATTTTTTTTACTTGTTTTGACTTTTTGACCGAAAGGTAATGATGAATGGGAATAGTGCTTGGCCAGTACTGCCTTCGGCTCGGGCCATTATCCGTGTGCAGGGCCCCGAGACGGTTTTAACCGTACTTGTTTAAAACCGACCAGCACATTTATTCTCTTACAAGCAAATCAAGCCACAAAAATTCTGGTCGAGGCAGTAGATAGGCAGGGTGACCGTAAGGTCAGAGCCAAATTCTGCTAAATGCACATCAAAAATCTGTCAGATTTATCAAAAATCTGCCAAATTCCCCAGAATTACTCGAAATACACTATAAACACTTAAAATCACATGCAGATTGGTACTTTTGCCTTAATTGAGGTTCAAATTACATTATAAACAATCTATAGTCTCATAAAGATATTGTGAAATTATCGCGTAAATTTCGGGCAAAACGCGGATTCGGCCACGACGAAGTCCGTTTCCCAGTGAACCTCAGCACCTAGACCAGCCAACCTGTCCCTTTTATGCAGGGGTTTGTTTGAAAGGATTGAAGCTTTTTTAAACAAACGTACCATTTTGTTCAAATTTAATGTTTTCCTGTCAAATAACCATTTTTGCAGAATTCTGCCAGAAATCTGCCAAAAAAATCCATTCTGTCAAATTTTCTGTCAAACTCGTTTTTTTAACAAAAATTCTGTCAAAGTTAGCCGAGAATCGGCTAAAACAGTCACCCTGTAGATAGGTAATGTCAGGATGTGAGCTTCCCAGGCCAACCTGAAGAGTCACAGGACCATGACCAGGGGCCAGTATCATGTACCTGATAAGCAGAAACTACTGCCAAGCAAATTCATGTGCTAAGCATAAATTGACTGAGAACCAGTTACAAACTGTATATAGGCCTACTGGATCAGCATGGCCATTCATCAAATTTGAAAATCCCAAAATGACCGCAGAAAAATTCGCCAGACTTCCCAAGATATCAGCAATATGTATCAAAATAGCAGCAGAGACCCCAATTTATATGAATTAATGGGGCTCAACATGTGCTCAATTAACATACTTTCGTATGCTCTCAATGCGCAAAAACAAATCCCAATTAAGGCTCAGCGAAACATTCCCAATACCTGGTCTAAATTCCCAAGATCTTGGGAAGATTCACAAGGAGTGGCCACGCTGCACTGGATGAGGTTTTGGCTGCTAACCTTTCTTCTGGTAAGCAAATATTTTTCATGCTTAGCACATTTCTGTGCTTAGCAGCTCCATGAGATTGGCTCAGCTGTTGAGCAGAAACGGGCCAAAACACTCTGCATACAACTCGTCGGTTGCACCACAATGTGAGGTATCGTGTGCACAAAGTCCATAGACGATCCGTCACTTCGCGGAGCACCCAACAGACTGCTTGTGATGCACAAATAGATTATTCTACAAATAAACCTAGGGCCCAAATTCTTAGAGCTGTTTAGCGGAAAATACTGCTTAAACAAACTGATGTGCTGAGCAAAAATCAGCCGAGAAACCGCTTACTAACATATTTATGAAACTTGACAGAGACGGGTAAAAAGGATTCCCCTGCTACCATGCAAATAGGAATAAAGAGATGTGATAGAGGATAAAAGAAGTGTGCGTTCAAAGCTTCAACTGCTCTTCACAACAGTGGCGTAAATCTGTGCTGGGGACTGGGGGTGGATGACTACAATCAAACACTGCCCAGCCCTGGAAATTCGAAAGGGGGGGGGGGGGCTGGACACCACATGACAATAGGGGCTGTTCATGATAAAGATGTACATCCTATGTATACTTACACCCCTTAACGCTACATGAAAATGGCGCATCTAAAGCTTTTGTATTTTCTCTCCCCTTTTCAGTACTATTGAATACATTTTGTTGTTTGGAAGTTCGAAAAAATACCTCAAAATCTGCCTTTTTTCTGTTTCTATCCACAAAAAAGTGAGGGGGGGGGGGTCCAATAGCCCATCCCCCTCCTTAGTCAAAAAGTGGGGGTGATTTATACCCCCCCCCCCGGATTTACGCTGCTGCTTAAAAAGGCTTACTTATGCCACACCCTCCCCTTCGGTTTTTTTCTTTCCAGATGCCAGACTTTTGTCTCAGAAACTGTGAGGCAAAATGTTGGGAGCAATGTAAGATGAGGGAGAAAAGGGGGTTAATATGCCACAAATAACCAAGCCGGGCTTAAGCTTGCAGATTTAACCCGAGAAAACTGCAGGCAGACAACGGAACAGGAGATCATGTGCCAGTCAAACACCATTGGACCACCCAAACAAAGGAATACTCTTTTGGCCAATAAAAAAAGGACCATTGAAGGGGTCTTTGAGTAGTGAGCATGACCATTAACAACACCTTTCCCCCTCCGCCTAAACTTGAAGATTTGTGTCATCCAAACAGCCAGGGAAGTGCAATTGAAAACGGAGACATCCAATGGAATCCTGCATGTTGGCAAGACACTCAGAGACTGACAAGCGGTTACGACACACACTCCTGATCTTGCCATACACACTGCTCCCTAGGTCACAAGGAAACGGCATCCAGAAACCAAAGCCTCATCTGTTATTTGCATCACCGGACCAGCTCTCGATTCATTCATATCTCTTTCTCTCCACTATAACCCCCTCTTTTTTTTCACCACAAGAACAAGGAAAAGAGGAGCTGGGATGCTATTTAGACAATCTCCAAAGTGCCAGTCAGTTGTTTATTGCATTGTGATGGGGAATTAATTTGAATTGTACCCCCTTTCTCTCTCCTGTCATCTCACTGAGATGCTCCTCTGAAGGGCAACCAACGAGGCATGTGATTGCTGAAGGATAAGATGAGGGAAGGGGGACAGAAAGATGGGGGGGGGGGATTTCATCATTTCCAGGGAGTGGATTTGAGGTTCAATATGGGTTATTCTATAAAGTTGGGGTCCACTGTTTTCCTGTCCCTGTTACATCTGACATGAATGTTTTGTAAATTCTGGATGCACTCCTTAATGCCTTTTTCCCTAAGAGTGATCTTGTAAAAGAAAACTACCTACCCAACAAATGACAGTTTTTAATGATACTTGAGCGGGAAATCAAAAAGTTAGAGGTAGTAGGGACAGGAAAAATGTGATTAGCTGGACCCTCAGTGTCTAGAATGATGCATAATGGAAGTGATGTTCTTATGCCGCAACTTTGTCCATGTTAAAGGGAATTTACATCATTGGCTTTTGCTGTAATTTTCAGAAATGAAATGTTTGAGGGGTTAGTATAATAGATCAAATATTGTTACACTTACATGTTTGAAGTTTTGGGTTCGCAAATGCTGGAAAAACCAAGAGAAACAAAAGTGTTCAAGAAGTCTGGTTCCCTGACTCCACTAAAGATAAAGTGGATCAATTTATAGATGCCGGAAAATTGTAAGGTAAGGGAACCAGTTTAGCTGGCCTGCACCAGTTCATGAACATGTAACCAATAGCAAACAAAATTTGGACTGAAAAAAAGGGAAATTTGGAGCAGTAGTTGAAAAATATTTAGGTTACTGTCCTCGCCTTCCACCGCTGTGGCCCGGGTTCAATTCCTGTCCTGGTGCACATGTGGATTGGGTTTTTAGTCCCTGCTTGATTCTGTGGGTTTTCCCCAGAGCATTCTCCTGGGGTTTTCCTCCCGCCTCTCAAACTGTAATTTCTTCTCATTGTCTGCTCTCTACATGTTTCTTCAGGCTTTCGAGGTACAGTGCCTTGGGCACTTTTGATGAATCCTTGTGGTTTCATTGCCGGAAATAAACAAATAACTTAAAGAAAAAGTCATTACCATGTAGGTTGCTAAGGTTTTCTGTAAGCATGCATTCAAGTTGTCAAAGCTTGCATGCTGGGGTGACGTCCACTTTGTCAACTAAACAATTCACAGGGACGAAATAGGGTGTCCCAGGAATCAACAGTTTTGGACAGGGGTGGAGTTTCAAAAAAGGGGGTGGGCGACCTGCGGTATTATCCTGGACATACTGGAATTTAAAAATAACTTCAGTTGAGGAAAGAGGTTTTAAGCAGTTAAGATCAGAAATATTAGAAACACAGCTTGGTTTAGGCTAGAGAGGGGGTTGGGTTTCATTGAAATCAATGGTACATTTAGAATGAATCTTGTTAGAGTCAGAATATGCACATTTTAACCAAGTATGGATTGAATGCAACAGATCCATTGTTTTTTTTCTTTTTTGATACATGAATATGCATTCCTATTGGCTGAGTGAACTTGTATGCCAAAGCATGAATAATTTTTGGAAGCCGTGTACATCTCTTGAGGCAAATCAATTGGGATTGATAGTTTCTGAGATGGAATCTCACTACATGAGAAATGTCAGGGGACGATCAACTGGTTTTTATTATTCCATGAAATATGCAGAGAGCAAAAAAAAAAAAAAAAAATTCCATTCAGGGATGGGTAATGAAAATGTCTCCCCTTAATCGCCAAAATGGGAATAGAAATGAGAGTATTAGTATGAGTTGAGTATCCCGTTGATTGATTTTTTATTATTCTGTGAAAATGGAAGGAATACAGCAGAACAAAAATCATTTGAGAAAGGGTAATGACATTTCTGGACAAAAAAAAGGCTTAATTGCGATCCGCCTTGGAATTTGCCCAAGACATCCAGGCAAAAACTATTTTTTATTAATGCAAATTGCACATTACAAGTCATCAAGGATCTTTTTAGGGGATATTCTTTTCTTCTGTTTTTATTGTTAAAGTATAATTGCCATATTAAGACCTAGCTGCTTATGGAACATGTATGCGACTCTCATTTCTAGAAATGGGACCATTCGAAAAGACAGTTTCGGACCGTTCAGACATTTTTTTTTAGGTATTGAGTGGATGTTGAACTCCTTGTTTTTACAGACCCGGAAACTGTTCATTTTCTAAGAACCATCAGTGGTCGTGAAGAACTCTTATTTTATTATAAAAGGCCATATAGCAATAAATCCTACAAAACAAGATTTGTGGTCACTATACTACTAAGGTTGACATCTATCAAGTTTTATTTCTACTAAACTGTACTAATTTATGATCAACCTTGAAATCAGGGGAGGATACAAGCAGGATGCTGACAGTGTGCCCCCCTGAACCCCCCCCCCCCAACAACTCCACCCCAATCAATAATGGGATCTGTAAATGAATGCTTAACATACACAAACCTGTTATCCCAAGCGTCCTGTGCTCCATCCAGCGAGGTCTCATCTGACTCGTGTCTTGGAGAAACGCAGTCACCACAAAACCTCAATTTTCACCTCCTACAATCAAAACCAGGTAAAAATCAGGGATGAGTTGGCAATTAAAAAAAAAAATGTCTGAAAATTGGACAAAGTGGAATGCTTTCATATTACTATCCGAGCTTGTAATGTTTTTCTTTGCACAAAGATATACAAAGTTCTCGGATTCAAAAGCTCTTGATTTCAGACAAAATTCTGAAAGATTTCGTCTTTGATAATAATTTTAAAAAAAAAGAGACAAAAAGAACGACTATTTCATGTTAGGAGTCATTTTTAAAACCTAATAAAACATATCTCAAAGGAACAAAACTGGCTCATAAACACAATTTCTTTTGACTCAAACATTCAAAGGACATCTTACCTTCTCTTTCTCAATGCAGGGCTGTCTGTGGAGCAGCAACCTGCACTCAGCTTGGGGGAAAGATCTTCAATGCCCGGCCTGGCTTAACTGTGAACATGGTTGCTCTTTTCCCTGATTTCCCCTGTTCCCGGTATGTACAGGTAGAAAGGTCGTGCTTGCATCCATTAGGCATTAACTCTGCCAGGTGGCTCTGGCTTCTGAGGGGCAGGGGGCTCACTTTACCATTCCGCTCCTTTTTTTTCTCCCCTCTCCGTTTCCTTTCTTCGTTTCTCTCTCCTCTCGGCAAACCCTGACAAGCTTGCAATCCGTCTCTGTGTCAGTCTGTCTGTTGGGCTGTCTGTCTGTCTATCTGCTGTCAGTCTATCCGCTGTCTCTTTATGGTCTCCCCCCCCCCAATACTCTGTTTGACTTCAGACATTGGCTCTGTCTGTATTTTTACATGCCTTAAAATGCTGCATTCAAAAACTTACTCTGTACACTGACTGTACACTGTTAAATGAGTGGATACAGAGAAAGGATAGAAAATGTCACTAAATTAAATATTGGAAATATGAAGAGCACTGATATGAATGTAGAAGTCTGCACGTGCACTGAGTATTGCATCTAACCCCTACCCGAAGCTTACTGAACCAGTGTCTGAACAACTGCCTCAAAATTCTGCATGGAAAAGCTTGAATTCTTTTCATTATCTCGCTTGTTAAGGCATTTTGTATGAGTGGATCAATCAAACTTTGGTTACTAGTAGCCGTCAATAGGAAATGCACACACACGCTTGAAAACATCACAAATTTGAATGTTTTCACATGTTCATACAAGTGGTACTCTCCATGTCTATGAGGTCCATCAATGATCACATGATACATTTTGTGAATAAAAAGAAACAATCATTTTTTTGTTCAGGCTTGCTTCTGAAGAATCCATGGTTGTCCCAAAAATATGAATTTAAAGAAATAAATAATAGGCTCCCAGACAAAAAGTTGTTTGCAAAATTATGTTCATTACAAAAAACAGAATGTGTATAATCTCCCTTTATCTTTTAAATTGTCACAGAATGTAGGGAAGGCATTGTAATTTAAAGATTTTCTGGGGAACAACCCCCCCCCCCCTTCAGCTCTCTGAGCAGAGGTGTGTGCCTTCAGGATATCAGCTACTCCTTCACCCAAACCTGGGGAAAATTCCAAAGTGAACATTAAAGTTTACCACTAAATTTCTGTATCCCTTATTCAACTGATTTAAGCAAAGGTTTAATTTCCACACATCACATACACGTAGGTACAAAGCAAAATTGGCTGCACTGATCAAAATTGAAGGTTTTGTATGTAGTTTGCAACTATACACAACTGCGATATATGACTCGACTGCCACTTTCAACCCTGAGTCAACAGAGGGCACACTCCCTCAAGTGTCTTAACATGCCATCATCGGCGCCTAAGTGCAACATGAGTTCTATACATTGTTATCCTTTTTTTTTGGCGTAGACCCAATTGACCCCGATATTAAAGATGAATCAACCCACCTGTCATGCGGGTCGCGAGGAAAAAATGACCTCTATGAGGGGGGTGTTTGCACTAACCAGGGGGGAAAATTTCCATATCCTGATCATCATCCTTAATCGGCCCTATCTGGAACCAAAATAGTCTGCCTGTCTCATCCCTGCGTCTGCTGTTCCATATTCTCCGCAACAGGTGTGACCTATATTTCATATTACTCATTCATGCTGCTTTTTATTTTCTTTTTTGAACGCAGGAATTTAGCAAGGAAGCCGAGCTTAACTGAAATCATGTCCGAGGTGACACAAAAGCGTTTTGGAGAAACGGGCCGCAGGTTACAACGTTTTTTTTCTCGGTGTCATTCATTGGCTGAGCTGGGGAGACAATTTCCACCGGACCCATGGC
Organism: Patiria pectinifera; assembly: GCA_029964075.1. Taxonomy (NCBI): domain Eukaryota; kingdom Metazoa; phylum Echinodermata; class Asteroidea; order Valvatida; family Asterinidae; genus Patiria; species Patiria pectinifera. The sequence goes on from CM057141.1 coordinate 11,224,760, forward strand.
CAGGGGATCCTACTCACAATTGTTGGCACATCTGATAGGGAAATAAAAGTTGACAATCGGCCAACAGCAATTATCAACTATTTGCGGCACATGTATAACTAGTAATTCAGGCTTTTCTAAGACTTGTTGCTAAACACTTTTTTTTTCCAAGCTACACAACTACATGTACATGTATCATCAAATTTTACCATGAGAACTGAAGATATAAGTATGATCAATAAGTGGAACAAAATTGAGACTGAACTGATTCAATTGCGTCAAAGTTACTTTACTTACAGCCCGTCAGAAAAGCATGTGAAATAGTATGGACTTTTCTTCCTATATTTAAACAAAACCACTTACAATAATGAAAATAAAAAAAAACCAATAACTGCAGTGGTGTGCTCAGAGAAAAACTATTGAAATCAAGAGCTCCTCTAGGTTTTTGTCAATTATATTCAACATTTCATTAAAAAAAGATCTTTAAAATATCTGAAAATTACATTAAATTTTTATGTCCCCAACTGAGCTGAACAGTGGAACTATGTAGTGATAATGTTCATTCAAATTTAATTTCCTTTAAGACGGCGAGAGAAACCCATGTATATTCAACGTGGAAAATAGATAGCCAAAGCCAGACAAACTGAGAAACAGGTTTTTTTTCCCAGAAAGAAATATGAGATGCAGAGAACTGGGTTAATTAAAGGGGGGGTTGAGTTGGTATGTACACATACGCTTTAACTAAGGAAGAAGCTCTTAGATGCCCGCGCCCAAGACACGAAGGCCTGCAATAAAATGAAGGCCAGAGTCAACATTGGCTATAACAGCAACATCATCTTCAACCAATACACTTTATTCATCATACGTGCTTGCGAACATCAATACCCCCCTTATAATGCTTAAAATTCAAAATAACTTGTCAAATTGACCCAATTTCGCCAGGTCACACAGGGGAGGGCGAGCTGACTCGATTTTGACATTTGCAACTAAATTTAGGCTGAGCAAAGTGGGGCGGGTTTCGGATTTCAAATATGGGTCAATTTGATGGGAAATTTTGATTTCAAATTTCATCTCCCGGACCGAAGAGCAGCCGGGGGTCGGGACATAACTGCATCTTAATGGGGGAACTGATACTGGGAGCTTCAGAGAATTCTTGGCCTGAATTTGTTTCAGAAAAAAAATTAACTGGGTACAGAAAAATATAACAACTTGGAGTGGAAAAAAAAATGTGGGAAGATGTTCGTCACTGGGGCTTCATCTTACACGGTTATTTGATAAACATTCCCCTGAGCTATAGTCACAAAAGCAAGGCGTATTGACCGAAATCTCTGAACCAACCCTTGCTCTCAAATTGACTTTCTTCGCCAAATTAGCGACCAATTTGGAGGCGGACAGGGGTCGCATCTTACCGAGAGAGGGAGAAAAAAAAGATAACGGAGATGAGTAAAACCCGATGATATGAGAAGACATCGAGCAAAGAACGAGAGATTGAGGAAATAAAAAAAGGCATCACTTGAAAATGGGTCAAGTCAATGGATCACAGTTTAAATTTCAGATGAAATGAAAGAGCGCTGTTGATGATATGAAGTGGGCTCGCGATCAACTGATATGGTTTTGCCGGGGTAGAATAAATATTGATAATTTACCGTGCAGCTGTAGATCTTTGGGGCAGGTGGGGGGGCTTAAGGAGTGTCAGGATTCAAGATGATGCTGACATCTCTGACTTAATACCCCAACTCATCGTACATACTTGATACCATCAAACGCAGCTCACTTTTTTCCCCTGCCTCCTTCCCTCCCACCCTCCCTTTTCCCCTTTCCTCTCCGCTCGGTATACTTTATGACGTGAAATTTAAAGCAGGCGGGCTATCGGATTGACCCAAATTTTATGAAAACATTAAATGAAGGAGGCTGTTCTCTAACTTGGCGCGTACGTGCGTGACATATTGATGGGGGGAGACGGATCGGCACGGCACTGTGGGAATCGATTGGGTAAAGATAGCCGATCGGGGATTTATCAAGTGACGGTTTATTATCTTGAAATATGTGGCAATTATCGGACCAACATAAATGTTTCTTTATTTTCTGCGCTGAAAGTGAGAATGAGGTTAAGAAGTTGTCTTGGACATGGATGGGAGTTAAACATTCCGTGTAAAAAAAAAGAAGAAATCATTAGAAAAAAAGGATCTATTGCCTCTTAATGAGTAAGGCCTGAAACATTCAAAGAAAGCGAACCTGGTCCTTGGAAATACAAACTGAATGGCGTGCCCGATCAAAACAGCTAGTTAACTATGTACACTACATGTACATCATGAAATGACTAGACACACCCTGCTACTTGCTAATACAAGTTTCTGAAAATAAACTAAACCCAATTGACAATTCTGTCCATATCTTGCCAATCCATACATCTATAATGTGCCATGGAAAAGGCAGCTAATGGAGTATTTAAGAATATTCAAAGTTCAAAACTGAATGGGTCGAGAGAGAAAACACCGAGGACTTTGTTTGGAGGAGCAATTGCCCCCTTGCTGCTAGGTGGTTTCCTTAGTCCTGTTTGATCAACTAACTTTTATAATACGCTACAAATCAAATGGAAAAGGATGTTGTACTGCACTCTACAGGGTCAAAAAGAAATTGACCGAATTACCCCCCAAAAAACCGAACATTTAAAAAAATATGTGGCTCGCTCCATTTCATAAAAATAACATAGGGATAAAGTACATGTTATTGACTAGTAACTGTGAAAATTTCACACAATTTACATACTCTATTCCCAAGTTATGTCTATTTTACTAAAAGGATCACAAAATTCAGCTGTCCACCACAGATCATTTACCATCCTACGAACTGATGAATATCAATTAAATACAATGAATCATAGACGTTTTCCCACCTTTATGAATGACGAAAACTTGCAAAGGATAACATGCAAAAATAGCCATCAATATTTCAGGAAAAAAAAGGGTTGACTTGTTCCTCATATTCAAAACACAAAATCTGACAGTAAAAATAATATTTCAGTCTTGACTTAACTGATTAAAATCTCATTTGTATTTGAATGCCTTTGTGTAATCTGTAATTCTCACTCAGCCCAATAGCTTCCAACATTTTGCATTCCATGGACAGCTATACAAATAGTTTCTTTTGGTAAAACATGCATAACTTCTGATAGCATGGATCAATTTCAGTAATTTTTTTTCTCAGATAAGTGGAAGAGTATGATCTTTTAAGACATACTTCATTGGTGTATCCAATTTGATTGCTTGTTAAACAAGCACTGTTTCCAACTACATTTTGTCACTGTCTTACACATGTGTATCAACTCCCAAGCCCACTTCAGTTTTATTCAACAGCCCCAAAGTTATGTACCTTTTTCCCTCAAAATCAAACTTGTAAGCTGACAGACTTTCTGTTCTCAGCAAGAAACCGTAACCATGATAATTACACAAATGAATTAGGAGCCAATAGGCCTAGGGGTCAATTTGAACATGGCTACAGAAGAAATTATTGTGGTTAATGAAATGGAATTCTACAATCCGCGATGGAAAAACGAGAATACTATCGCAAATTAAATCTGACCATACCTAATCAAGGGAATACCATATCTGAAGGGCACGATTATTTGGCTGACCGGCAAATGTCAGAAAAATTGTTGCTGCTTCCGAGATTCTGCCCTCTGAACCTATCCTTCCCTTTATGGATTTCTCATATTGAAACATGTGTCTTCTTTAAAGTGTAATTTTATTTTTTGGGGGGTAGTTTAGAAAGTCTTCCAAAATACCCTTTTGAATGCAGTTAAAGGGAATATACAACATTTGCTTTTGCTGTAATTTTTTTTTAGAAATGGATGGATTTGGGGGTTAGTATTTTATGGCAATTATTGTTGCACTGACTTGTTGGATGGTTTGGGTTCGTAGATGCTGGAAAAACCAAGAAAAACAATCATGTTCCTGTAGTCTGGTTCCCTGACCCCACTTAAGATGAAATGGAGCAATTTGTAGACGTCGGGGAGTTGTAAGGTCAGGGAATCAGTCTAGCTGGCTTGTACCCATTCATAGCTGTGTAATCAATTGCAAAGAAATTGTGAACTAACAAAATATGGTAAATTGGGGGGCAGTATTTGAAAAAAGTCAGGTTTTTTCCAACGCTGGTCAACCGAACAGCGTTGGAAATTGATACAAAAATTCCACTTTTCTTGAAAATGACAGCACACCAGGTGCCACGAGACTGTCATTCTTGATAACTCGGTTGTTTTGTTTTTTGATGTTTGCAAATGTTGTATATTCCCTTTAATGAAACATAAAATCATGTTATTATGAAAATATTTGACTTTCCTTAAACCTTCTATTCCCTGGTATATAATATATAAACATTTATTTGAAGAAAAAAATAAATCAGTTTTAGAGAGATAAATCAACTACCAAAAAATAAATTTAAAAATAGGAAACAAAAAGCTCATGGGGGTCATTTGATACGGATTTTAACCTGTAAACAACAAATTTTTCAGTTTTCTCACAACGAGAAGTCTCCTATCATTTTCAACTGACAGTAAGACAGCAAGAAAGTATTAGAAAGCAATTAATACAATGAAGCTGCAATGTACCATCCTTTATACATACTGTAGTACAAGCATTACAACTGCAATGCTGGTTCATGTCAAACTGGAAACCCAACATGAATACTAATGAAGATAAACCAATGACACTAATACTCTCAGATCTGGACCACATTTGCATATGTATACCCATGTGACCGGAAGGGGGTGTTGCCTGCAAATATGCAAATTCAGATTTAAATTTAACCAATCATAAAGCTTCACATGAAGCTACATGTACTGTCCACAAACCAAGAACCTTCCCACTTGTGGTTGATGAGATACTTCCTGTACAAAAAGTTATTGATTTTTCACATTTGACCCTATTATGAGAAAGAAGGAAAAAAAAGGTAAACATGAACAAAACAACAGGTGTTCACTGCTTTAGCTGTGATCCAAAATTCAAAAGAACTTGCAATTCTACTAAACGGAATCAAATCAAACAATTTAGATATATCTTAGCAACAGTATTGCCATGGAAATAATACCCACCAAAAGATATCATCGATCTGTCCAGATAACAAGGTGATGATGTGACAGCATGAGCCGAGGGAGATAAAAAAAAAAATGAAGGGAAAAAAAAAACAGGAAAAAAGAGCAATAACGAGTAAGATATAATCCTGCCGAGCCGCTTTGAAGCACCTAGTGTCAAATTGACAGCACCATCTTCAACTACAGAGCCTCATCGTATTTTATATCATCAATACTCCTTGCCCGCGTGACTCACTAAACAGCGACTTGAATACCTGGCCTAGTTTCGGCCTCTCCAACATTCTGACATGGGACTTTAATAGCATCGGTCTTCTCGTATACTACCTTTTTCCTATTTTTTTTCTCGGCCACGGTTCTTCTTTCTTCGGGGAAAGTGGGCAGTGTTTTAAACATCACTGGTGGAGTGTAAGGAGAGAAATGTGGACAGCTAACAGAATAATTACTGTTGTCAATGAGGCCAATTTGTTTTGGAAGTAACAAATAACAAGGATGCAGTATATTACGTACATTTGTCTGGTATGCACACACACACACACGCTCACACATGTGGTGAATCCACCAGTTGGAGTAAAGGCGACATTTGGCCAGATAATTTAATCTCAATGATCGCTTTGTAACAGACAGCAAGTGAGGAAGATCATTAAGTCGAAATCTGCACAACGTTTGAGACACTCGCTGCATTAATTTGGAGTTCGCAATAAAAATTAATTAATGGGACAGGCATGATTAGCATTTGAAAGCACGAACCCAATCAAATATTATTTAACTTTGTCTTATTAGTGTCTGCCGCACGTCAGCAGCTGGCCTGCCGGTGACAGTATTAATTTCTCTTTTATTAATGAAGAAATATTGAAATCGCCCTGGGCTGACTGCACAGAAAAAACAAAAAGATGGCACATCTTCAGGTAGTGGTTGGTCATCCACGAGTGGTGCTCACAAATGCTGTCACAGCTGCTGTAATGTGTATAAATTATATTGCTCAACGATTTTTTTCGAAATCTTTTTTTATGGGTCCGTTTTTCTTTTAAACAGAAAGCTGCACTGAATTACCGATAGAATAAATAAAGACGAGAAAAACCCAATGCGTGCCTCCACTGGCAACCTCAGAATTTCATTTCGAGTCCTCGTTGCCGGTGATCAAAATTCTGTCAAGGTGCGTTCCGGCGGGTGAGCCCGCAGAAAATAAGGACGTCGCTGCTGGCGACAGGGTCCAGTGATATCCCTCCACCCTTCTCCATGGTCAGGTTGCAGAAATGAGAGCCTGCGATTCAAAAAACCAGTCGGGGCGCTGCGCAGGATGGACAAGGGAAAAAAAAGGCAGAGGGAGAGAGAAGGGTGGGATCAGCTCGCTCCTTGTAACGTAGACGCACCTTTCTGGGTGACCTTTATCTGTCAGTGCAATTGATGATTGCATCTGTCCTGTTTCAATTTCATAAAGTGAAATTCCAGGAGAGATCAATAAGGCAAGCTGCGGCGATAAGATGTTTAATGTTCGGCCGTGGCTCGGTTTACACCGTTCCTCTCTCCCATTCCGTCGGTCCGTTTTACCCTGATATGACAGAATACATGAATACATCAAGAGGCTTCCCTCACACCATTTCTCCCTCTTCTTCTCTTCCCCTTGAACCTTAACGGACTGGAGATGACTGGAGATGAAATGACAGAGAAGAATCTCGGTATTTACTTAGTGTCCTAACGTTTTTCCATCGCCGGGCTCTGAAATATTGATAATTGCTGCGACGCCAATTTCAATTTCTGAATTAATTGCTCATTCTCTGACAGCCACTACCATTAATGAAAATGGAAGAATGGAAAGGAAAAAAGAAATGATACAAAAAAAAACAGAGAGGAGAGATGGCTGATGATCACGGACTGAGTCTGATTATAGGCCACGAATTCTGGGATCACCCCGGGTGGGAGAAATTACAGCCAGATCCTTGAGCCGAATGTACACAGGAAAGGGAACCTCGCATATTGGTGCTGATATTTCTGAGAGCCCGAGGCATGGCCTAGTTCTTCTCCTGCCCTGACATTTTGGCCGGGCCACGGCAATAGATTGATGCCGTAAAATGAATATTTATGCATCATGAAAAGAGAGCGTGTGGGTGATACAAGTATGCAAATAGGAAATATCTGCAGCGACAATTTAATAATCTTTGCTGGAATGTGTCTACTGTGGCAGACACCCGGGAAAATGGAAATCAGGATCCTCTTGGGAGGGGAAACGTCCAGCAACAGTGGTGGGGGAGGGAAGGAGAGAGGCCAATGTAGCAGAAAATTGGCCTAGAAAGAATCCCCAAAACAAAGTCAAGCTTTAGGAAGGAAAAGGGAAAGACAGGCTTTAAGAAAAGGAAATCATTTATTAAATTATTGATGTTGTTTAGCATTGTTTTGGGGGATATGACTTGAACAGGAGATAGCATCAGCAATTGACTTGTTGTTTTTAGAAACAGTACCAAGGATGAGGATTTGTTTTTCCAAACGAATTAATCGGATGGCAGCAGTGACGTCCAGGGAGAGAGGGTTGACTGTGAGAGAGTGCACCATAGCGCGACCGACACAGTGTGAAGCTTGAAAATGCATCAATTTCATGCATTTATGGATACACAATCCATCACCCATGTTTGCCCAGCGAACCTGAAGACATTGACAAGTCATAACGTGATTAAGTGCGACATCACGACCGTGATGCTAAACCGTTCCCCCATCATCCCACGACTGTCAAGACCTCCTGTTTTCCCCCAAAACCCGGGCCCCTCAGCCAAACTGACGCGATTTGCGCTCCACTTGGCGCAAAATTGGAGGGCAGGGGCGGAGAACTACGAATGCGGGGAGAAAAAAAAAGGAAAAAGATGGGCCTAATTTAATTGTCCTGTCACAAGGCTGGTGGTGGGGAAAAGGGAAGAATTTTGTCGTCAGCGGCAATGGGGCTTGAACAGCAGGGCGCGAAAGGTGGGGAATTATTATTCTCAAGGTGTTTCCTTTTTTTTCTTTCAGGGGATAGGCTGCTGGCAGAATGTGTGTCTGAGCTGTGTTAAGTGTTGAGTGGGAATAAGTCCACACTTGGGGATTGGGCTGTGGTGGGAACAGGGGCAAGCCCTTGGCATGGGGGTGATTATGGTGTTAGTTGTGTTACCCGTCGGCAATGATGGTTCAGGTTCTTGTGCACTGTGAGAGCTCTGTGTGTTTGTGTGTATGGGGGAGGTGGTGTAGTAGACAGTCTGTGAGGCAGATAGGCAAGTGTGAAGAGGGGAGGGTGGAGAGAGGGATGTACGTCTTAATGGGATGTGAAGCATCACAGACACAAGAGGGGGCTCTTTTGACATCATGCCCTGAACGGTGCTGACAAGTGCCACCAATGTGTGAGCAGAGTACCTGCCAACAATCAGCTCTAAGGCAACAGGTTAATGCCTGTCATGACTGCAAAGTAACAAGGATCACTACACTGATTCTTAAGATCTTTAAACCTTACCAATTCCGTGTTTTGCCAAGCTAAATCCCCTGTGTTTGGATAATAACTATATGTAATTGCACAAAAAATAAGTAAATTTTGTTGTATTCAAGATTGTTTTCAACTGCACAATTGAGAGGTTTGTTATCACTCCTTGATTTAAAATATGTTATGCCTGATGCAGAGATTGTTGTCTTTAATTACATCAACACAAGTACCAGGTAAACAAATCACTATAATTTAAATGCATTATAATTAGCCAATAATAGCTAGTTTCAGTGCCTGCTATGCATTTCAAATTAAGAACTGTGTGCAATTTTACCAACGAAAGAACCTTCTACAACAAAAGGGAATTTTTGTGATGAGGAACCTTTCAACCGAAAAGGAACCTTCTACCATAAAATAAGCCTTCAACAATGAGAAGAACTTTCTGCCATAAGGTACCTTTGATACTCATTCATAAATGTAGCTAAGCCAGTTTATCCATTCCATTTTGTCGAGAGCCCATCACGTGACCGGTCTTAAATGGATGAAAAAGACCGGCTTTAAATTCGTCCACAAGAGAAACCTTCTACCACACAAGGAATCTTCTACTACAAGAGGAACCTTCTACCACACAAGAAACATTCTACCACACAAGAAACCTTCTAGATACCACAAGATGAAGCTTTTCACACAAGATGAACCTTCTACCACAAGAGGAAACTTTTAATATATAAAGAACCTTCTACTACTAGAGGAACCTTCTACCACGAGGGAACTTCTACCACAAGAGGAATCTTCTACTGCAAGAGGAACCTTCTACCACAAGAGGAACTTTCTACCACACGAGGTACGTTCTATACCACAAGAGGTAAATTGAGAGGAATCTCATATTACAAGAGGAACCTTTTACCACAAGAGGTAAATTGAGAGGAATCTCATATTACAAGAGGAACCTTCTATCACAACAGGAATCTTCTACTGCAAAAGGAACCTTCTATCACAAGATGAACCTTCTACCTCAAGAGGAACCTTCTACTTAAACAGGAACCTTCTACCACAAGATGAACCTTCTACCATGAGAGGAACCTTCTACTTCAAGAGGAACCTTCTACCACAAGATGAACCCTCTACTGAAGGGGAGCCTACTACCACATGAGGAACCTTTACCTCAAGAGAAACCCTTTACACATAGGAACAATTCTACCATAGGAAGTATCAATGACAGGAACATCCTACGAAATGAACTCTCTACTATTTGAGGAACCTTCTATCACAAGTAACCCAATTTACTTTCACCATAAAGAGGAACCCAATTATTAAATATTGTCATCTAATGAAAAAAAATATACTATTGTCATTAGCTAGGATTGATTGATCTTCTGCCACATATATGTCTGTATTGTTCAGACCGGTAAAGGCTATATAAGATATTGATATATTAATAACAGGCTACACTGTCAAAAGCAGAAAATGCAGCAAGATAAAGGAAAATTATAGCACAGAGATTTCAGACAAGTTGGGGAATTCATCGAAAAAAAATAATTAAACAGTCATATCACAAAACAATGAACTCTACACAGAGAAAGGAGGAAAGTAACAACAAAAATTCAAGAGAGGAGTGCTAATTTCCTCAAATAGGGGAAAAGACAGGGAGCACAGTTAGATAGGAGCAGAGGGACTAAAATAATGCTGCCAAAGAGAGCCCCAAAAGTCTCATTTTGACTTCAGAGTGCCAATTTCCTTTGCAATGCGCGGTAGGACAAGTAGGAAGAAGGGAGTGTGTGTAGAGGAAGAGCACACACGGCGGAGGTATCGCGCTGTTGTTACATTCGTGGGCGGAAGTCGTCTTTGGTAACACTCCTTCAAGCCGATTCTTAATCAAAAGATGCCCACGTGCGGATCCATCATACGCAAAGGCCAGGCCTGAATTGTGAGACTTACAGGGATTTTAAGTAACAAAGGTTAAAAAAGTAATAGATCATGCGGTAACTGAAGGATTTCTGATTGTACACTCTCATTACGGGAGAGACAGAAATACAATTATTTGTCGACAGGTTGGTTCTACTAAAGTTACTTGCTTCTGATTTTTTTTAAATAAAATGTCTGGAAGAAAGGCCAAGAATAATGCAAAATCCACTGAGAGCGGACAAAAAAAAGGAAACAATTGGTTGAAAGCGAGTAACTTAATATCATGTAACCTACAAAAAGCCACGACCTCATATCAAGAGAGTCCCCATTTAATTCCTGAAGGAAGAGAAAGGAAAAATGAAACATCCACTTCAGGTGAAAGAGAAATTACCGATGACGTTTTCGGTTCGACAGCTAACATTAGCACGGCCCAGAAATAATGTTCCATGGCATGCGAAGAGGAAATGCTGGCCATGTTTCCTAATAGAAATGTCAAGATCCTAAGCAGGAGCCAATTAGCAGACTAAAACTAGAACATCTGTGATTTTTAATTCTGTTCTCCTGAAGTTCCAAACCCCCCCTTTTCCCCCCTCCCTTGACAGTCTCATGTACACGTAACAAATCAAGTCTCCCGTTTGGCCTGCCAAGCTTGTCACAAGTAATATTTCAACCCCAACCTTCATGGATCAGACCGAATCAAATCAAATGACAAGTTTCAGATTTGCCCCGTTTTTTTTCTTCTCTATCTCTCCTCCCCTTTCTGCCCTCTCATTCAGTTTCCGCAGGTGTAATTTTTATTGTACACAGACTACAGGCCGAGCCGAGCCTAAGCTAACAGATGGTGCAAGCTGCCTTAATGAACACTGCCCAGAAATTATACAGGTTTTGTTGGTTTAAATACAGGTCAACGTGTGAAAGAAGATATGATAACCTGGAGAACGTGTTTGCACAAGTTCTCTTTTTGTCTCGTTTTTTTTTTCTCTTTTTTTTTGGAATGACAAAGAAAGCCCTGGACCAGTGTTTGGGATGGTGGGGTCCCGGAAATTATTATTTAATTAATAAATATGACACTATTAAACCCAACGCCACAGGGCGGTCGGCCAGCCAGATTTGCATTAAAAAAAGGGAATGTATATTAAAATTGTATCTTGTTACATAGCCACTCTTATTTGCCACGGATATATCCCCTGCAGTGCCGAGGGAATATTAAGATTTTAAGTGACTTCATTAAACCGTCAATGAAAATGGCTGAAAGCTGCTGGGGGAAAAATGACTCTTTGGAGATAAGTCGTCATACATTCACATGGACACGTCTGTCAGAAATAACAACCAAAAAAAAAATAAAAGAAGGAAAACAAAAAGTACTACATATGCGGACAATGTTGCCCAACTCATAATTTTGTAGTTGTTCACACAACTAAGTAATTTCAAGCTTTTTGTAAAAGTACTTACACTTAAAGGGAATGTACATCATTGGCTTTTGCTGTAATTTTCAGAAATGAACTATTTGAGGGGTTAGTATAATAGATCAAATATTGTTACACTGACATTTTTGAAGTTTTGTGTTCGAAAAGGTTGGAAAAACCAAGAAAAACAAAAATGTTCAAGTAGTCTGGTTCCCCGACTCCACAAAAGATAAAATGGATCAATTTATAGATGATGGAAAATTGTAAGGCAAGGGAACCAGTCTAGCTGGCCTGCAACCGTTCATGAACATGTAACCAATAGCAAACAAAATTTGGACTGAAAAAATGGTAAATTTGGAGCAGTAGTTGAAAAATGGTTAGGTTTTTCCAACGCTGGTCGGCCGACCACCGTTGGAAATGTGTACAAAAATACCATTCTCTTGAAAATGACTTCACACCAGGTGCCATAATTTTACAAGATGCTTGAGACTGTCATTTACCAACATCCTAGTAAGGTATTTCGTAAAAACTTGGTAGTTTTATTTTTGGATGTTTGCAAATGTTGTATATTCCTTTAAGGAGAAGCAAACATTTGTATAGAAAAAAATAATGTTTGTAATTGTTGATTTTGTGTCCTGGTCAAAATCATCTGAAAAACAAACAACCTGGCATTAGGATTCCAAATGCTTCATAAGAGACGTTTTCATAACAGATGCTTTTCAGTTCGATATTTATGTAAACTGAAAAAAGAAAAAAAATTCCCCCCTCCCTTCAGTTGTATAAAGTGCTGATGGTTACGTTCGTCCTTCCCAATGGTTGGGAAAAGGGGCGGGGAGGGGGGGGGGGAAACAGGGACAAACATATTCTGTCTTTTTCAAGAAAAAAATTAAAGCCTTCTTCATTGACTGTTGAGATGTCACAGTCATTTCTTCCTTTACTTTGAGTTCTGAATCCCCGTCACCTTGAAATATGACAAAGATGCGTCCGAAATACAAAATGTATTAACCCCCCCCCCCAAAAAAATGCGCATTGCACACAATAGCTCAACAATTGACGGTTGTTTCTCTATTGACAAGCGTGTAATGCACACGTGTAGAATAAACAATGTAACATGTTGGCTTAATTGTTCTTGTGAAATAATAAACCTTCAATGGAGAAATAAAGAAATACATTAATAAACTCCCTGTTGTGCACACAGACTATTTAAAGAGACTATACTGTCGACACTATTTTCTTTGTTCAACTTTTAAATTATAATAATGTCAGTTTCCCTTTGTGGTTTATTAGAAAAAAAATTGTAATAAAAAACCTGTATCCTCTCCGAGTGATTCCCGTATATTATATCCTAGGTTTTCGACAATGCTAAAGTTGCTAGCATCGTGACTTTTGGCATGATCCGTAGCTACATGTCATCTACAGATTTAAGGTTTTTGACTAGTGCCCCTTGCACAAAGACATTTACAAAATGGGGAACTGCCAACATATAGGGCTGGATAGCTCAGTTGGTAGAGCGCAAGAATGGCAATCCGGTGGTCACAGGTTCGAACCCTGCTTCAGTCAATGTCTCTGTTCAACTTTAAAATTATGACAGTTTTTTGTCTCGCGAATGGAACCAAAGAAATGCCAACTACAGAATAAAGAACAGTTTTCTTCAAGCTCTTTCTGGTCCAATGGTTACGGTGTTCGACTCACGTGACGTGGTATGTGGGTTCGAACCCTGACGGGGAACATGGTGCTTGCGTTCTTGGGCAAGACACTTTACTACAATTGCCTCTCTCCAACCAGGAGTATAAATGGGTACCTGTGAAGGCGGAGACCAGAATGCGCTGACATCGAGCTGCTGCAAAAACTGGTCTCATAGCCTGATGAACAGGGGTAATAATTGTGAAAAACGTTGAGACCTTTGGTGTAAAGCGCTATATAAGCACCACATTATTAATTTTGTTCAACCAAACAGTCGCATTTAGAAAACTCAAATTTTAACATGGCGTCAACATGTGGTGTAAGTGTGAGGACTCACTGTACTGTGTGTCTGTGTGGTCAGTGATGTACTTCTGAGGAATTAGTACCTTTAAGGACTGGACAAGTGAAAAGACTCACACATCTTAACTTATGAATACAACAGTTACAGGAAATTATCTCGTTTTCTCCATAAATATATTTGTTTATTTATGCAATTTCAAAGAAAAATCAATGGAGTAACAGGAGTATGTACAAAATCTATGGAAGAATTAACTTTTGGCTTAAAACAAGATGTTTGCCATTTTTTTTTAACAATTTAAAAAAATTTACAAAAAAATTACTTGAAGGAAATGGAAACTTTGCCATTAACAACTACATTCATTAAAAGATATAACAGCGATTATAATTTACGAGAACTTACAGTCCCGATCTGTTTGACGTTGACGTTTTGTTGTGAAAAACCAAAATAAAAACAGTGAAAAAAAAATAGGGTCCCTTTTTCTCCCCAGCCCAAATCTCATCGGCAACAATAATACCCTCAGATATTAGCCGGGCCGGAAAGATGTACGAAATATGACGCCATCCTTAAATCCTCCCCTTCGTCACGCTGCCACTTATGTGGGCCACAATGGCGCTAGCGCCAATCCTTTGTATATTTCCCTTGATCGTCCGCAGAAAATGATTGATGCGCGCTTGCTGAGTTAAGACTCGGACGAGCCAAACTAAGCAATTACCATGCAAATGTTCCGATGATCACTCAATTTTTTCCTCTCTCTCTGTCTCTTTTTTTCTCCGTTCCTCAAACCCCCCCCCCAAGACTGAGAAGAGCGGGGGTGAATAGATAAACAGAGTTTTCTGTCATTCATATCCTGGTATTACGCTAACATTGTTTTTACAACACTCTGATGTGCATTTTCCAGAGCCCCGATAATCGCACCACGGCCGCGCCGCGGATCAGCGTATCCTCCGCGTTGTTTTCGTATGGATATGATACGCATATCAGATTTTGCACCACCGAGGCCTGTTGATCACAAATTGTACAAGTTAAGACAACAGAGGGTTTTCGGGGGAAATCTCTCGGCGGTCGCTGGGGAAGGGGGCCTCAACGGCAGCTAACTGAGTAGCCAAGCGTTTATGCCAAAATCACAGATTAGTGCAGTTAATTAGGAAAAGATTGGGCATCAATTTTTAGCAAGTTCAACAAACGGCAGTGAGATTGTTGCCTCAGTAAAGACCCTTAGGATCAAGACACCACACATCAGTATTCACACTGTACAAACGAAGCTTTGCATAGTCTGTCAAAAAAAACCCAACGTTAACAGTGCTGCCAGCTTATGAAACTTTTTTCAAAAGTTCTTCTGGTGTACAAATGACAAAAGCTGAACAGTTGAAATACCAATCACAAAAAAGATCGGTAAACTTTAAAATATTTGATAAATGTTCAGAAGTTAAAAACATGTACTAGGAAACATTACGAATTCCAAGTAACATACATGTAAAATTGCTTTGAATGTCTCTTTAATGAGAAAATCTTAAGAAATATTCACACTTAAAAAATTACTCAACATCTTGAAGAAAGAAATGTTTTCCATAACACTTAAGGCACTTTACAACTTTCATTAAGCTAGTGTGATTTTAAAAATGGCATCACATCAAACTCTTTAATCTTTTGATTTACAAAGTGAATAAGAACATTCAACACAGTGAAAAGTAAAAAAAAAACCAAAAATCTGATTGATAATCACCCTGAGAAACAACTGAAATTTAATTAATGATATAAACTTGGCCCACTGTCCCAAACGGATGATTAATGAAGCAAATAAGCAGGGATTTGCCCAAAAATTCAAACAATCAAATCCAGAAATTGATTAAATTGTCATTGTGAGCGATGGCCGGGACGACAAACGGCCAAAATCTTTTAATTAAGAGGCGTCAAATCGGTCAGCCATCACTCAGGGGAAATGATGAATGAAATCAAACGATGAGTCGGGGGTCCAGCGATCAGCGCATTGGCCTGACAGCCGCGCATACACCAACAGTCAACCAGAATCAATCATAACAAATATAGTTGTTGGCACGCCAGCAACATTCATTTTCATTTTCAGCCCTTCTGAGACAAAGTGCCTAGTTGGGTATCGGACCGAAACAAGAATTGTGGATCCTGCAAACCTAAATACATTTCGGCAATTTTTGACTATACTGAAGATGTAGACAAACTTGAAAAGTGCAATATAACAAATGTTGCAATGCACAATGTGGACAACTTATACTTGAGTTAACTAACATGCTAAAGGAGCATTAAAATGCAATATATTAGTTCACAAGATAAATGTTATTTAAAAAGTCAACGTTCTATAGATATAAGAAAGAGATATATTTCTGAGGTGTGAAGGAATTAACAAATGCTTAAATAGACCCCTTTTGTGGTGCGTTCCTTGCTGAGGGCAGTTCATGTCATTCAAATTTACTGACAATAAAGTACAAACTGTCTTGCTTATCACACAGGAACAGATGTGACGTCAACTGCAAGGGGTCTATTATGACCAAATTATTTGACCTTTTATACTTTTCATTTTGGAGAATAATACATGTGAACACAGACACTGCTCATTTCACAGAAACAACATCAACCATGATTTTCAGCAAAGCCTATCTGGAGCTCCTTTTGAGTAGTGACTGTTCTCGTGATAACTGATCTGAGTTTCAGCTGTACATGAACATTTACCAACCAACCAATCAAGAGCTTTGTATCAAAACTTTGAGCCAATCAAGTACAGCAAGTAGTTTCTTAAAAGTTACTTGATTGGCTGATTCTAGATCCTTGAAATGGGACTGTATGTACGTACATAAGCATATTTCAGTTAGTGAGACTTAAAATCCATCACTTTACAGTAGAGCGACTCAAAATCCAACGAGTACAGCGACAAATAAAGGCACTTGTTTTCCGTCTATCGCCTTCTTATATTTTAAAAGAACTAAAAGAATTCAAAATATGCTTAAGGGTTTCTTTTTTTTTGCTTGAGGTACCAACACAAGTGTACTTTCCAGACTTTCTGGAATAAGGAAATGTTGTAAACTGTTCAACGTTTAAATCTTCCTACGCAAAACATGCTTCATTAAAACAAAATTTTACGAAGTAATGTTAACTTGTAAAGTGATATTGTATAAATTAAAAATTTAGAAATTACAAATGTAGTAACAAGAATTCCCATCACATCATAGGTACCAGACTAATTTAAAGGTAATATGCGACATTTGCTTTTGCTGTAATGTTCAGAAATGGATGGATTTGGGGGTTAGTATAGTATAGCATAGCAAATAGTGTTACACTGACCTGTTCAAAGTTTTGTGTTCATAGATGCTGGAAAAACTCAGAAAACAATGCTGTTCTTGTAGTATGGTTCCCTGACCTTACTTAGGAAACAGAGCAATTTATAGATATCAGGGAATTCTCAGGTCAGGTAACCAGACTAGCTGGCTTGCACCTGTTTACAGATGTGGAACCTAACTAAATTTGGTGAAATGGGGGCAGTATTTGAAAAAAGCCATGTTTTTGCCAACGATAGTTGGTCAACCATCGTTAAAAATTACAGCATACAAGGTGCCATTATGTCGCACAATGCTTGAGACTACAATTCACTTACATATACAGTGAAGTCAGGTATTTCATAATCATTTGGCAGTTTTGTATTTTGATGTTTGCAAATGTTGCACACTACCTTTAAATATGTCAGATTTATTTCCGCAAAGTGTTTTAAATTTCTCATTTCTGGGTAGTAAAAGAGAAATAATTTAATTAAAATACCACTGGGATTTGGCCGCTTAAACGACGGTACGTAAGTGCAGAATGTCAAACCTGGCAGCCTCGACAAATAACCTAATACTTCAAATGACTGCCCCAAACCAACGATGTTCTAACGTTTTGAAGATGTCTTTGCAACAAATAAATAAATAAAAAAATAACGACATGACTGACGCAAAGGTAACACAGTAATTGAATTTGTATGACTGCTTGCCTTTTTGTGTCCTCAGGGTTGGCAGATGTGGGAAAACGGGTGAACAAGGCGTTCCAAGCCATTCCGCAGTTTAGAGTTTCGCTCGAGACGGGAAAATCTGTGATAAACAAATCCAAAGATGCTGGTTAAACACTTGGGTTGTTGAAATATATTTAAGAGAGGCCTCCTTTTGAAAGGTAAGGTCCCTTAACACAAATTCAAGAGTTCTCTGAGATAAAAAAATGGATTGCACTGGCTTGCATCTAATTTGTTTTAATTTATGTACAGTGAAATCTTGATTAAAGTCAAACCTCAAGGGAACAGGTTCAAACTGAATAAGCACAGTTTTGAGTTAAGCAGGGCTGTATATCATTGTTATACTACTGAAGGCAATGGATTCTTTGTTTGACTTGACAGTTGTTTTGAGTTATCAGAGTTTGACTTATCGTGATTTCACTGTATTTATGTAGGATAGAATATTTGTATCTGGGAGAGGTAAATTACAATACAATCTGAGGACAAACAAATATTTGTATTCATTATTTAGGTTGGGGGGGGGGGGGGTTAGGTGGCTTATTGGAAGGTTGGGTTGGCGGCCCAGATTGATGGGGGACAGGGGGGGAGCTAAACCACCTTCAACCACCACATCCCCACCCACTCTTGGTAAAACCGCGCCTGCCATGATTGTCGACTAGCGATCTCACTGACATACTTCCCAGGCTACTTGCATCAGCCACAGGCACAACGGGAAGAAAAAAAATGAAGATTTACACGTGAAAGTCTACTCCGTGCATGCAGGGTCCTTGTTAAACATTATGCCTAAGCGAAGATTATAAATAATGCATTGTTGTTATGATCGCCGTGATGAGAAGATAAGATCTGTGCCTCAAGTCTTACATTTTTTTCTTTCTTCTTTCTCTTTTATTTATTTCTAATTTCTTATCCTTGGCAGGTATCAAGGACGCAGCGCATAATCTCATTTCTGGAAAGCGTGACAAGTGTAGGCCAGTGGGGATGAGAGAGAACTTGTCTACTCGAGGTCTGTAATGCGTAACCGTGGAGCATTGGGGGTGGGGTAGAGTTTAGGGAGGGGTTCGGGGGTGAAGTGGGGAGGGGTAAGAGTGCACAGGGGGAGGGTGTAGAGTGGAGGGGGGTGTAACACAGGGATTACACTGGAGGAAAAGGTGGAAGATAGGGGTCACCATATATCCCCCTCCCCTATACGGTAGAGAGTGTTCGTGTGGGTGTACTTGTTTACGCAATCAAATTGTGGACATTGAAAAATAGAGGACAATAGGGTCCACGATTGACCGAAGGTCAAAACTTGACGAGCGTGTACAAAACGTATGGGACGTCTTCCTAAAAGTTAGAATACAACAAAAGAGTGACAATAGGGGGTCCACAACCCTTGGGTGTGTGTGTATGTTAATTCTTTTTACTGTAGTTGTGCCACGACATATTTGTGGGTACCGAAAACACTGTGGGGACAGCAGAAAGTCCCCACAACACGGTCCTAATTTGCCTAAAACAATAAAAAACTTCCCCATAACGCGGTGTAGGCCTGCATGTAAACACCGGCAATCGTGGACCTAGGACAAAAGGGTTAGGGCACAAACAATACGCCCACGATTGACCGAACATCCACGATTGAAATTCGTGTACAAAATCAATGAGAGCTGTTGCTAAAAAGTACAAACAAAGGAATGAGGATTAGGGACAATAGGGGGTCCACGAATGCCGGTGTTTACGAGGATGGGAGCGTGTGTGTGTGTGTGTGGGGGGGGAGGGAGGGAGGGAGGGGAGGGGAGTGGGGGTAGAGTAGGGGATAGTTGCACAGGGGTAGCACCAAGGAAAAAGTGGGAAACAGGGGGTCATGTTAATCAATCTACAGCCAAAGGTACACTCAATGGCTGCCCTTAAATTCAGAATTTTCAACAAGGTGAAAAAGGGTGCTCATTTAAGCTAAAAGTTCTGCAGAGATTACGTGGTGAATTTTAACTTTTGTCAGTAAACAGCAGATGCATCATCATTAATTGACAGGGCGCAATTTAATGGTTTCCTCTCAACAGTGGCGTAAACCTCTAGGGGCCACCTGGGGGTGTACTATTTTTTTTGAAGGGAGGCACTGAAGACAACTGATATTTGTTCTTGAGCAATTCAAGATTTTCAAGACCCCCCCTCCCCCGTAGTTATGCCACATACCTCTCAAGTCAGGAAAATACAATGGCATCACTATTATCAGAGCTAGAAATGAAGTAAAATAAAGCACTAAGTATTGAACATAGTGGAGAATCGTTTCAACCTAAGAAACAGATAAAAACGATGAAAGTCTTGGGACCAAGACAATACTTTGAGGTCAAATCCCTTTTCTCCAAGCATATCGGACGGTAGAAAAAGGGGAACAAAAGCATCATACAGGCATAAAAAACATCCCTGACCAGCCTTGCCTGTGGGCACAGAGCATGGTCGCCCCACTCTCTCTCTCTTATTTTCTGTCTTGTCCTTGATGTCATCCCAGATCGGAGCAGAGTCTGTCAGACTTGGGGACAGGGTGCATCCCAGCATGAAATCAGCTTTCTAGCTCACAAAAGGCTGCCACTGAAATCCCATTAGGCTATGACAAGTAAAGTTTGTTTGTGCCCAATCACAACTAGCTATATTTCTTTCTTTCTCCTTTCCGTCTTCTTTTGGAAGTTGGTTCTTTTTTCCCTCCCTTTTTTCTTGGGGGGGAGGGGGGGGGGAGAGAGAGGGGATTCATGCTTTCTTAGATTTTTCAGACTGTAGATGAACCACATTCAGAACACATATTTAGCCTTTTATTAAAGAACTATGCTAGGGTAGGACAAGTAAAATTGGTTTGTTCCCAATCACAATGACTTATATCTTTTTCCTATATATTTTTTTCTCTTGATTCAGACTTCTTTTTCTTTTCTAGGAAATCTAAAAACTGTATTAAAGGGTGCAGATGAGCTATCTCTACCATACTTTCAATGGGGGCGCTGTTCAAATACGACAATCGTTAACCTTTAACGCCAAAAATAAAAATAGTCAGTCTCTGGTCAGCGCGCGGGTCGATTTTGATCATGCGCATCAAGTGGTTTTTTTTTATGGAGGGCACCAAGGCAAGTGATGGAGGACACCAAGGTATATGAGGACACAAAAAAGCAAATAAGTACGGTACCCACCTTGTCTGTACAATCCATGCTTGGAAAAAAAGGCTGAAAAAAACACCCCGCATCGCCGCATCAATTCCGGAACTTTGGTCTGACCAGAGACCGACTATTTTTAGTGTGTGGCCTAATACAGAACAGTGTAGAAATAACCCCATAACCAAGCTGGCTTTGTCCGAATGTTGTGCACAGGAGGATATTATTACAAGAATATTTGTTTGGGTGAAACATTGTGAAAATGGAAGACAAATTAATACAAATCCTATTACAACACAGAGCTAGAGCGTTGTAAATTTTTAAAAAGAAATCTTCCTTTTCCACATAACCTTGACAAGCAGCTGGTAAATGTGAGAAAGCTGTCATTTGTATGCAAACATAGTCATTACCATTGCAAATCTACTAAGAGTGCATGGGCTGAACAGATTTTATTTACCACATGATGTTGAGCACCTTAACTTTTAACAGCGACAATTTCAAATTGTCAGCAACACAGGCGCTGAAATAGGCATTAATTTATACACCTTACACCCATGTCAGAAACCCCATCTTTTATCAAGCCCTAGAGTCTGAAAATTAATCCAAAAGTAGCAAGGGACATTCAAGCAAGTCACTTTGATAATCTCCTACTAGTCTTCCAAAAAAAGAGCAGAGTTTTGGTGGATATCGAGTAAAATAAGTTCCCTGAAAGAGAACAAACCATATTTTCCTGGAATGGTCCCAAAAACAAAACAAACAAAAAACAAAAAAACCTCTGGGCTTCTACACAAGTTATATTGAAATGCATTCTTCCATGAGAAAATTTTAAAAAGGAAGGAAAAAAAACGAAAGGAGAAGAGAAACAAATTCAGGAATGGAAGGACAGTGATATTAAAAAGAACCATTAAGGGACAAAAACACAACCTGAGGATTTTTCTTTTTATAATTTGGGAGGCTAATCATCCTTACTCGCAGCTGGGATGCTGAATTGCGAAGGACGCGGCTACAACGTGGTCGGGCCGCTGGCACGTAAAGGCACCTCTGGCTGCCGGCCACATCGACCCATATAAGACCACGGAGCACAGCCTGAGATCGAAGTGTTTTTTTTTTCCGGAGGAGGAGAGGAGGGCCCCGGAGAAAACCTCGTGGCTGGCAGGAGAACGAGAACCCAGCACAACTCTACTCACCGCGGAGGATTCATCGAACCGACCGTGGTCACCTTGGTGAGAGGCGAGCGCTTTACGCACAAGCCACCCGTGCCACCCTTTTATAGTTGAGGGAGAAAGAGAAAATAAAAGGTCCCCTGTACAGTGCAAAGAAAAGGGAGATTAAGGAAATCATTACTTTGATTTGCTCACTGATGCAAGCTGTTGCAGAGGATACAGAGAGGGAGAGGTCTTTTGAAATGAATCTATGTGGAGGTAGAGAGACAGAAATAATGCAGTAAGTGAGATTCAGAGAGGAAAGAAAACAATTTTTCATAATTTAACCTGTAAACCTTTACATTGTGCAGGCCATTTACTCAAGAGCAATGGTTTTCAGTAAAAGCGCTTGCTTAATTTTTATTCATACACAGATGGCAGTACATGTTTGAAAATTGGTCGTAAATGCAAATGCCAGTTTTTATGAATATGAACATGGCATATCATTTGTACTTTATATGAACTTTGTTGAGTGGTCGGGCACAACCCAACCAGTCTTTGGAGTCGTTACGATTAATCTTTCTTTCTTTCTTTTTTCCGTACAGCACGTTTCTGCGGGTTTTCTCCTAAACGGTTTATGATAGGAACTTGTAACTTTCAATATATATCAACCCTCATCCTATGCATATTACTCTGACGTCATTATGACGTCATCGGGTGTCAAAATAAAAGCGATTTTCGTTAAAAAAATGACGATCTTCTTATACCTATAACCCTTGAACAAAATGATCAATTATGTTGAAATATGTTATACCTATAACTCTTGAACAAAATGATCAATTTGTTTATCCTGTAAACCTTTACATTGTGCAGGCCATTTACTCAAGAGCAAATGGTTTTCAGTAAAAGCGTTTGCTTAATTTTGTATTCATACACAGATGGCAGTAAATGTTTAAAAATTGGTAGCAAATGCAAATGCCAGTTTTTATGAATACGAACATGGTATCATTGTTGCATATTCCCTTTAATTTTTTACATTTTACAACAATGGAGGGAGTCAGTTTTTTTAACACACGCACTTAATTTTTATTAATACAGATGGCAGTAAACGTTTAAAAATTGGTAGCAAATGCAACTGCCAGATTTTATGAATACGAACATGGTACATCACTTGTACTTTATGAACTTTGTTAATATTAATTTTTTGCAAATTAACATTAATAAATGCAGTCATTTTTTTTTAGCACCTTAGCTTTTGGCAGCGACAATTTCAAAATGTGAGCATAACAGTTGCTGACAGATGCATTCATCTGTACACCAGAACCCCTATGTTTTATCAAGCTCTTTGAAAAAAAGAGAGCAGAGTTTTGGTGGATATCGAGTAAAATAAGTTCCCTGAATGAGAACAAACCATATTCTCCTGGAGTGGTCCAAAAAAAAAACCTCTGGGCTTCTACACAAGTTTTATTGAAAAGCATTCTTCCTAGAGAAAATAAAAAAATTAAAAAAAATAAAAAAGAGAGAGAAGAGAAACAAATTCAGGAATGGAAGGACAGTGATATTAAAAAGAACCATTATGGGACAAAAACACAACCTAAGGATTTTTTTTTACAGTTGAGGGAGAAAGAGAAAATAAAAGGTTCCCTGTACGGTGCAAAGAAAAGGGAGATTAAGGAAATCATTACTTTGATTTGCTCACTGATGCAAGCTGTTGCAGAACATACAGAGAGGGGGAGGTCTTTTGAAATGAATCTATGTGGAGGTAGCGAGACAGAAATAATGCAGTAAGTGAGATTCGAAGCGGAAAGGAAACAACTAAAATTACTTTTTAAAAATAGTACATGAAATTTACTAACCACAGAGCAACAGGTTGTTGCAGCTTTTCTTGACTTTAAAGGGGCCATGAAATGTAAGTTTTTTAAAGCAATCCTTGGAAATGCATTTAACCTTATTTTCAATTTTCAATTTCTCCATTTTCAAGGGCATTTTTTGTTTTTTATGCTAATGCAAATCTGCATATTCATGAGCAAAAGTGTGATGTCATTTCAGGCAAAATCCCCAATGTTACAGCTATTTCAGCACAAAAATTTGCCACAATTTTGGATATTTTGCTATCGTAAATTTTCTTTTCTTTTGTGATTTGTTGTTTCAGTACATGAAATTAGGCCGATAAGCAAAGTTTTCCACAAATGGAAAATTCCAAAAATGCTTCTTCAGACACATCTTTGGAAATTGCCTTCTATTATTGTTTTCTTCTAAATGACAGCATGCCAGAAAGAATCATTTTACAGGGAGTTTAGTGCCATTACTATCTTAAAACCAAGTACGATTTTCAACAGTGAATTCGTCAGCTACTTTTTGGATTATAGCTGCAAATGATATACTCATACCTTTACATTCCCGATATGACAAAAACTTAAATTTTACATTAAACAATAATGATTAACACTTGGCAACTGCTAAACGCAGGAAAAAGAACAAAGACACCGCTTTAACCTGTAAATATCCGAGAAGACATTGCTCAAAATCCAGCTCTCCCCCAACAAATAACTGGAGACAAGGGCAGCCAGGGAAAGGCAATAACAAGATTTGAAAACCATCCTCCAGCCCCAAAGTGCACAGGATAAAAAAAAAGAAAATTACAAGAGAAACAAAATAACCGCGACTTCCAATCCATTTCTCTGTCATTTCATATTCAACAATCACTCAGTAACTTCTAATTTCCTAATCTGTGTATGCCTGGCGGTGTGGCTGTACCTTCACTCAAATTTTCTTCAAACCCCCCCTCCCGCCACGATTTTTCTTGAGTAACGACTCTAGGTTTAGAGAGAGAGAGAGAGAGAGAGAAAGAAGGGACAAGGGAAAAAAAATGATCTTTCAAATAACAGGGCCATCAATTCCGGCCATAAAAGTGCAGATATAGCTCTCGGTGCTTGATGACACCTATAATTATGCGGCTATACGACTGTATTGTTTACCTTATCGCCGTTATAAACTATGGCTGGGGGGAAATTAATTTTACCCGCCTCACGTTTCAATATCATAAATTGTCTCTCTGGCGCAGACCCTGCACGTCATTGCCACTGCCCGGCTTTCATAACGACACAGGTGTCATATATCAGTAAAAGAATATAAAAAAAAGAAAAAAAAAGATACATCAATGGAAAAGGCATATAATCTGACCTCGGATGTCGGAAGTTTATTGCAAAGACATAACACTCATAAATCTTGATCGGTTTATTAATATCAGATTCAAAGGATCTCCTTCCCCCCCCCATGAAGTACAAACAACTTATTAACTGCACATGAACACTGTGCCAGGTAGGCACATTTCAGTGAGGATGCATGAATGTTAAATGCTCCATTGTAAACTACATCTAAATCTCAACAACCCAGTATTATACAAACTAGGGGTGAGATTGGGGAAAAATGGAAAATCCAAGCACGTTTGGCAGAGCCCCAGAGCATGCCCAGATCAACACAAGGCCTATCTACAGTGTGTACATGTACACCATTTGCCTTAAAGAAAAAATACAACATTTGCAAACATCGAAAAATAAAACTACCAAGTTGTTACGAAATACCTTACTAGGATGTTGGTAAATGACAGTCTAAAGCATCCTGTAAAATTATGGCACCTGGTGTGAAGTCATTTTCAAGAAAAATTGTACTTTTGTATACATTTCCAACGGTGGTCGGCTGACCACCGTTGGAAAAACCTAACTATTTTTCAACTTCTGCTCCAAATAAATTTACCAATTTTTTTTTTTAGTCCAAATTTTGTTTGCTATTGGTTCCATGTTAATGAATGGTTGCAGGCCAGCTAGAATGGTTCCCTTACCTTACAATTTTCCGGCAGTTTTGATCCATTTCATTTTTAGTGGATTCAGGGAACCAGACTACTTGAACGTTTTAGTTTTTCTTGGTTTTTTCCAGCATTTTCGAACACAAAACTTCAAACATATCAGTGTAACAATATTTGATCTATGATACTAACCCCTCAAATAGTTCATTTCTGAAAATTACAGCAAAAGCCAATGATGTACATGTACATTCCCTTTAAAAGGCACTTCTAAAATCTGCCCATTGCAATAGTTTCATGTAAATGTTTGACCCCAATTTAAAAAAAAAACCAGTAATGAAAATTTCTCATTTAGGCTTGCTTGAAATCCACAAATCTAGACAAAATCTGGAAAAATCTCATCCTTAATAATAGCAGAACTACAAGGAAAATGTAAGTTACAGATAAGAGGAGTAAATAAAATGTAACACAATGGGTAAACATATTCTTCAATAACACTTGTAATACTATGTACAATATCTGGGCATTACATGACAAGGAAAACAACTATTTGTCTAAACTCCAAGTATTCATACAGAAACAATGACATTATTTTTTCTCTGGCAGTACTGAGTACTAAGAATATTTGGAATAGTTCTGACAACGCTTGTAACAGAGAAAATAACTACTTCATATGAAAAAAAAACCCAACAAATACAATCACAATTCAATCAACTTTGCCTGTTATCAGAATCAATATTAACAACATACATATTATGTATTTTTAGAATGGGGAAAATATTTCAGCTTTGCTTTTGTGTATTTATGGCATGTTTATGACACAAGCAGCTACTGCAGAACCAATATTAAATCATGTATACCACCCATCAACTGCTGCGTGTAATTATTTCCTATCAAAAGGAGATACATGTAGGTAAACCTGTGTTGATAACATGTACATCCAGCAATTACATTGTAACTGTTATATTTAAAGGGAATGTACATCATTGGCGTGCGCTGTAATTTTCGGAAATGAACTATATTGAGGGGTAGTATAACAGATCAAATATTGTTACACTGACATGTTTGAATTTTTGTGTTTAAAAATACTTTAAAAACCAAGAAAACCAAAAATGTTCAAGTAGTCTGGTTCCCTGACTCCACTAAAGATGAAATGGATCAATTTATAGATGCCGGAAAATTGTAAGGTAATGGAATCAGTCTAACTGGTCTGCACCCGTTCAAGAACATGTAACCAATAGCAAACAAAATTTGGACTGAAAAAAAGGGAAATTTGGAGCAGTAGTTGAAAATAGTTAGGTTTTTCCAACGGTGGTCGGCCGACCACTGTTGGAAATTTATACAAAATACCACTTTTCTTGAAAATGACTTCACACATGGTGCCATAATTTTACAGGATGCTTTAGACTGTCATTTACCAACATCCTAGTAAGGTATTTCGTAAAAAAATTGTAGTTTTGTTTTTCGATGTTTGCAAATGTTGTATATTCCCTTTAAGCAGATCATATTGGACACTACTGGCATGTTATACAGTAACAATCCACCTGGATCACGCATTTCTGTTGATTACAGGCCAATTTTGTTAAAGGTAATACACAACTTTTGCAAACGTTAAAAAACAAAACTACCAAATTATTATGAAATGCTTTACTTGACTGCAAGTGTCTCAGTCAAGCATCCTGTGAAATCATGGCACCTAGTGTGCTGCCATTTTCAAGAAAAGTGGATTTTTTGTATCAAATTCCAACAATGGTCGCCCGACCATCGTTGGGGAAAATACTGACTTTTTTTTTCAAATACTGCCCCCAATTTTACCAAATTTAGTTAGTCCAAATTGTGTTTGCAATTGGTTACACATCCATATCCGTGAATGGGTGCTAGCCAGCTAGTCTGGTTCCCTGACCTGACAATTCCCTGCCATCTATAAATTGCTCTGTTTCGTCTGAAGTACCGGTAGGGTCAGGGAACCACAACCAGACTACAAGAACAGCAATTATTTTTCTTGGTTTTTCCAGCATCTCTGAATACAAAACCAGGTCAGTATTTGCTATAAAATACTAACCCCCAAGTTCATCCATTTGTGAAAATTACAGTAAAAGCAGATGTCGTATATTCCCTTCAATTTTTACATTTTTACAGCAATGGAGGTAGTCAGTTTTTTGAGCACATGCACTCTGTGTAAAGATACAAAAATTACAATTGAACAAAAATAGGAGGGGGGGGGTGGGTGGCAACTCCTTGAATTATAACAGAAAGAAATTGGAATTTCTCAGGGAACAATCATATCTAGGTTAGGTCAACTGAGTGATTGTGATTTGGAACGACAGTTCCCGACTTTAATCTCCCAGCTATTAACTTAACAAATATCAATCACGTCTAAATCCAAAAATACTCTCTCGTTCAACTGCCTTTCTTTCTTTTTTTTGATGGGAAACTTACAACTGCAATATTTTCCCCCTCCTACTTTTCTGGGGCAGACGTAAAGAAAGAGACGCAGAGAACAATAAATCCGAAATGAACGATTATCGGCAATCTTACAAATGCGGCAGTTCTTCAGACCGCAACAATTTGCAGGGAAATATCCTGAGGAGGTAATTATTTCACTGTGAATACCTGCAATTCTGGCTTGTACACAAATATTAAAATCTCAGTATACCTGGGTTTTATGACCAGTCAAAATGTCAGGAAGATAGAATGGGGTATTTTTTTCTTGGCTTTCTTATTTGTTGTAATATTAATGGTCAGACATTTGGTGGGTATGGAGTTAATACCGTTTGATGAGTGGATAAAACAATTAGGAGCGACAGCCAAACTTTCCGAGGCCCTATCAAAGTTGGGGTGAACGACCGGTAGGACAAAGCTGCCATTTTCGCAGGTTCCCCCCCCCCCCTCACAAAAAAAAAGCAGCTGCCATATTTTTGGCATGGCATGCCGACAGAGAGGCCGAAAAATAAGAACGAGGTACTGTAAAACTACGCCACAAGTTTTGGCGCTGAAATAATTATAAAAGCCACTTAATGTCGGGCAGTTGCGGGTCAACACTCCTTAATGGAATTCCTGATCTGAAAAATTATTTTTTTCACTAGGTCTCCCTAGTGAATTGGAAGCCAAGTCAGGTTATTATTCCAGTTATTATCCATAAAAAGAAAATATTGTGGAGGTATGCTTACTATGTGAAAGGGCCATTTGGAATCTATCACTCCCGCCACACCTCAAGTGATCCCGACATGAAATAAGGCATAAAAGGATGAAATATGCATGAACCGGGAAGTCGTAAACCATCAGGCAGTCCAGCACTTTTCCCGTCCACTTTCTTTTGCTTTTTGAATCTGTAATCTTGTGGGCGTCTTGTGCGTGGAGCTAGCTATCTCCCTGACAAAGTAGCCAGGATGATAGATTTAGATGTCAAACAACTTATGGTATAATTGATTCCCCTGGGTGACAAAAAGGTGACAGGGGTCTTTGTCCACAGTGGAGGGAGGTCATAGGTCAAGGTGGACCGGTCAGAACCGGGAACCACCACTGGCATTTACGGCCATTCCGCAGGTCATAATCTGAAGATGAATCACCCATAAATAACATAATTAACAGGGGCTGGACAATTTACAAAACTGTAGAAAAATAAACGGAGCTTGTTTTTTTTTTTCTGCCGCTCCAGGATCCAATCCCAGTCCTCCCAACTTCGGCTCAGAGAGTAGACGACATACAAAAGTCATCACAGATACATAGTTTATAGATATATTCTCGGCACTAACAGAACGTGATCACAACATAAATATACTTGAGGGGAGAAGCTTGTCAAATGGAAAAAACAAGAAATTAGCCATAAATCACGGGCACGGCAAAATGCATACTGGGCAAATAGCTCATCTATAACTGAGATAACACAGAGAGAGAGGGAAGGTTTATTGGTACACGGAATGCATGCAACATATCCTTTCCAATACTAAACAGACAAAACTTTCAACAGTAGACATTCTTTCAACATTTCGCCTCTTTTTCTTTATTAAAATTTAATTCCAAATGGCAAGATTCCACGCGACCTATTAATATTCCTCAACTGAATTCAGTTGGGTTTTGGAAAAAGTTCAGTCATGAAACTGTCAAACGCCATATGTAAAGTGTCACTCCGGAAGCTAGGTGGTGAAAGTAAAAGCACAATGACAGTGACCTTCACACCTCATCAAAGGAACCCCCCCTCCCCTCCCCCCAAAAAAATCCTGGACAAAAAAGGGTGCTGAACTCTGCTTTTCCCTAAAGGTCCCACCTTCACTTGAATTCCTGTAGATGTATAGTAACTGCCATCTTTAAGACATTCATTACTGTCAGTGTCACAACTGGAAAATTGCTAAGAAAAAAATGTACATATGCTGTTGCACCAAGTGAATACATACAATGTAGGGTTGAAGTTTAATGGCCCTCACTAAAGTTACATGTCAACAGAGATGAAGGTAGTCTGCAAATGACAGCTCTACATGGTCTGTCATTTTGGGGTGGCTGTGTATTGGCTATGTGCAGGAGCTTTGAGGGCGCTATTCAGCATAGCCATGAGAATCCACATATTGTACGTGTATAATGAATGGCATTGCCTTGACACTGAGGGCATGTCTACAGGTTTGTTCTGCAGGAAAAGGCTGCATCCAAAGTACCTGGCTACGGCTTGCAAGTACACATATGACAATGGAAGTTGACTAAGTCACTTCCCATTATATACATGAACATTTATACCGGTTATGCTGACAGTCCCCAAGCAATTTGAATACAGCCTAATGGCCCAACTCTGCACACAAGGGGCTAATTACAATCATATTGCAACTGACTGTGTACATGTATAACTGCGCCAAACAGTGAACCGGTACATAACTGCAGTTACATCTGCATGAGAGAAAATATACAATTCCACATTAATGGGCCAATTAGATAAGTTTATGGACGTTACATATAAAGGGTACAAGATGAGCTAGTGTTTTCTTTATTTTTTCCTATAACTTGCGAAGTTGAAAGTGATTGGGACAAGAAAATACAAGAGATGATATCTTTTTTATTTGAGAAAATAACGGGTCTTTTTTCTGTGTTATACGTGCGTAACATGGACAGACACACTGCAAGGGAAAGGGTGCTTAGGACAAATTCAGTTTCTAATAGGCATGCACTTTCATTTGACATTATCAACCCATTTTACATTGCTATCAACCGAAAATTATAACAATTTTTGCACTGGCTTCAAAGTTATCGTGTGATTAGGGCTACGTACGAACAGGGACAGACATTTTGTGACAAATGTTCAGTCTGTTCGTATGTATAAATCCTGATTATAAAATATCAAATATTTCTTCATATTGACTCTGAGTTTTCTAGGTTTTGACTGATAGCATTCCTTCAGGGTACATCTTCTTAAGTCAGACAACATTAGGGGATCATTAAATGTTACGCTTTATTGTGACATTAACTGTCTGTCCTTTGTTACATACATAACACTTTTAGAAACAACATCCACCGTATTTTCTAAAATACAAAACCAGTTACATCCTTTGAAGGTGAGAATATTTGTTCAAAGCTTGCAATGTTTACAGCAAAAATTGAAAGACCAAGATCCTAGTTTTATTATGAAAAGTCAAAAGGTCTTCTTGAATGTCACACTTTTGGGCCCATTAGTGTGGAATTGCACAAATGTCAGCAGAAACTGGTGCTGTTGTTGGATTTTTCTTTTGAAGGTGGCGGGGGAGTGGGGAGTCCCCCACCACTAATTTTCTAAGAAAGCCAATTGTCTAAGAAAGCCAATTGTCTAAGAAAGCCAATTGTCTAAGAAAGCCAATGAGAGGCTTTCCCTGAATCCCACTCTTTCTCTTATTCATATGTTGCCTAAAGTACCGTAGTACCCAATCAGGGGTGCAGACCGTACCAGTAGATACAAGTACATGTAGACCCAAAATTGCCTACGCTGGCCAAATCATGATTTGTATACTGTTAATTTTCTTCCCACTGTATACAGAGCTTGGTGGCTTGTGAAATGAAGGGTCAAAGCTCAAAACAGGTCATCGTATATTTTCTAAGAAATCTGGCAATGGGCTTCAGAACTGTTTTTAGGGGTGATCATCTTTTAAGAGAAAATTCACCCAAAGTCATTGGTTAAACATCCCCCCTCCCCCACCCCCCCCCCAAAAAAAATTGATAATCTTTGAGAATTTTGAGTATATTTTGAATATTTTTCACCCCACTTGCACTTTACTTCATGTGCATGTGCTTCTCTCACAATAGTTCAATTTATGGTTATGGATGGTCAAAATTTGTGTCCATCATTTTCAAACTTAGAAAGATAATTTCCTATCAGTCCACAGCACACGGTCAACAGCTGAACAAAAACTGTCTATAAAGTCAACATACGCGTACATGTTATTAGTACTTTCATTTATAGCCGTCCCTTTGTACAAATCAATGTTAATTGGAAAATTTCGTGATTGAGCACACAGGACACACTTTAAGGGATAATGAGCTGGCAACATTGATCTATTGATGAATCCTTAACAATTAAGGGAGCCACGATTGTTTCTAGCTCATTTCTGTTAACAAAACAATTCCAACTTACTGTTGGAAATGAACATATTCAAGTAATTTATTTGTGGTTTGTATCTTTCTGGGTGAGACTTTAATAACACGCTGTGGTTTCTTTATGGATGGAGGGCAGAGAAAAAAAAAGGACACACACAAGACAGTAACAATAATCACAGAAGTGCGCACATGTACACCCACACATCCAGTACCCCTCCGATTAGAATTACCCCCACCCCCCCCCCCAATTCGATTAAAATTGAAGCTAACTCACAGCTTTGAACCCGAGAGGTGTAAATGATATATTTATGACAGCCTCCTTCTCTGGCACTCCAATAAAAAAGTGGCTAACACATTTGGAGATTGCTGTCATAAACTTTTAATTGCTCAATATTTATTAGAGGTAAGATGGGCTTTTGACTAGAAACATATGGCAAATGTTTTATGGAATGGGATTTTGCTTTAAAAAAGAAAAAAAGTGAGCCATATATGTAAACCAACCCAATCCACTTCAAAAACTCTTTGAAAATGACCCAAAAAAATGTTACCCCCCAAAAAAACATATTAAAAACAAATTCCTTTTAAACTGACAAAGTGGGACCATGAAAGAAACTCTTTATAAAACACATCCTAGTAGATGAATCGCTTAGCCAATTTTGTAACACCCAAAAAAAAATTCTCTTCAGAAAAATAACCCACTTGATCTGACAGGGTCTATATCACTATGCTTTCCGCACCTAGAGCAAAAGAGCAGAACAATAATATATATCTATCCCTCCCGTCTGAGCAATTGTAGGAAATAATACCGATGCCCCAATGGGACAGGCTCTCCGTCAATAAATCGCCCGAACTCCGGTCATGCCACGCATGTATTACAAGCACACCTAACAAACTACAGGCCACATACCAGAGCAGACGTAGGCTCTAAGGTCCCCTCCCTGGGGCTTGGTAGGCTCCCCCTCTGCACCCCGTCGCTGCTCTCGTTACGAGATGACGGGTGCCTCACTGATTTCACGCCGGGGACTGGAGAGGGGAGAAAGCCAAGTAGCTGCAAATAACATTAAGCGCGGCACCGCTGGGAGGCAGGGCCAAGATCAAATGTTCACGGCCAGCTATGGATATAATTGTTGAATGGGATATCAAGAAGCTATTGGGTTGCGGTGGATGGTACCTGATGCTTGGGAGAGGAGAGCTGGCGGGGCTAAGATAGCCCACAGGGGTGAGGAATGGAGCGAAGACGAAGCCAGGGTTTCGCTGGGTCTCAACTCCTCCTATGACCAGTCTCTGACCAAGATGATAGGGAAACAGATCGACATCCCTGTTACAGACTCGGGGGCACGACTCTGTCATATTTCGGGGCTGGATACAGTTACCAGAATAAACAGTCTTGTGGGCATGTGGAGGGGATCCGTGCAGGGAGCAGGGAATACAGATGAACATTCTATACACGTACGCAGTAGCCACGTATTAAATGCGCATCAAAAAATATGCACAGGATGCCTGCCTAGCTGGCGTTAGTCACTTGTTGAAAGCATGAATTCAAAATGTTTGGAATATATACACGGACATTGTACAAGAAATCAAAGAAAAGCACTGACTGAAAGAGGTTTTTGTATTCTCCAAAAAATAATTGTATTCCAAGGGATTATGGTTAATTAAATTTTTTTTTAAATGCCAGTGACTTACATGTATAAACTGTCAATATTTTAGCAAAAATGGGCAAAACAATAAAATAAAAAAAAAAAATAAAATAAAAATAAAGGGGCATTCTCTAATATTCTCTCCAAAAGAAAAAATAACAAAAACCAAAAACAAAAACAGAACCCTCCCCCCAAAAAAATTATATAGAATATTTAAGACATCCAACCAATTACAACACAACTTATGAAAAAAACCCTTAAATCAGAATATTCTTAACATTCATTAAAACATTTTTCCCCCGATCAGCAGTCCCCTCCCCCCCAAAAAAAACCCACCAAAAAGGTAAGACATGGAAGCCATCACGCCAAATGCATTCAACAGTTTTTTTATAACCTGAGTTGCAATGCAACACATGTATCCCGAATCCCGGTTGTTTTGTGACAAAATTGAATTTATTTCCCTTTTGCCCGGTGTATAAATATTTTCTTCGCTGAAATTCCCTCAGGGGTCGAGAGCCAGGCAAGAAGAAAAAACAGAAGAAAAGAAGGCGAGAAAAAAAGAGAAAAAAAAAGAAGACAACACGAAGCAGGAGGAAAAGGAGCGAGAGAATGAGCAGGAAAAAAAAGAAAGAAATTGGCTGAAAATTACCATCTGAAAAAGGAAAATAAACGCCTAGCTACGTAGGTGAAATTAAAAATCATGCAACCGTGGGCAGGGGTATCGACAAATTTGATTAAGTCAATATTAAACTGTTTCCAGTGGTTCCCCCAGCTGGATTGACAAGCCAGCATTCCATAATTTTCTTATTTCTAACCCGTTTAATGCCTGCTAGGCATTTTATAATCACTGGAGCAAAACTATTGAATTATGAAATTATGCCTGTGGCTGACTCTGCCTGGCTAGCTGCGGACGGGGAGAAATCAAATAGAAGAATTTCCTTGGCTTGTTCTTTTTTCTTTGTTTTTTTTAAAGAGTGGGCTGAAGACGCTTGGGATTTAATGTAATTTTCTTCTCCTTTTTTTTTTAACGTTCACTCAGGAACCTTGAGGTTGATCATTCATCCATTTAACTGGCTCAAAAAACTGTAACTTTCTGGACGGGACAAAAATGTGTCTTGGGAAAACAAAAATCTGTGCAGACAGACACAACTTCATTTACCAAAAAAGAAAAAAAGAAAAAGAAATCCCTTTCATCAAACTGTTTGAGCACCTTGGCCGGACCCATTTTTTTCCCATCAAGATCCCCCACCATTTTTCTCTTAGCACCAGATGACGTGTATACCCGCAAAGGTTTTGCAGTATTTGGAACGGATGACAAATAAACACGCGTGGCATGAGGTCGAGTGAAAAGTAATCCCGCGCCTCGTTCCTTTCTTGTCAAAATAATCCCGGTGCGAAGTGGTTAAAAACAAAACCTTTCTGCATAAAATTTGTACACATTTTATTGGTCACCACACTTTGGACACTTTTCTAGCAACAAAAAAAAACAACGATTATTTTACTAAGAAATGAGGTATTAAAAGTAGATAACATTAAATAATGGCTTATTAAAAAAAAACCCCACATAATTGGGCATTGCTTTTTTCCCTGTTTATTTATTTATTTTATTTATTTATCTATTCCATATTATTTTACCAGGGTAGCCACATCAGTTGTCAATGAACTGTTCTCCCTGGGGCCCCTTGTTTCCACAATCTGCCAAATTTACAAACCACACAAAACACAACAGAGATGGCCCAAGGAAAACATAAATCCACAGTTTATCTTTCTAAAAGTGCAGTTCTTACATGTGTTATCAGTGAGCATCTTAATCCTTTCATAGGCTGCATGGCTCTGATTCAAGCTGTATCTGCCGCATCATCAGAATTCTTATGCGTTGTTAAGAACCAGAGGTCTGGAGCAAAAAATGTTATCCGAGAAATTGAATATTTTTCTCATGCACACCATCCAGATGGTTGTGTCTTTATTGAGAACACACTTTCCTTTTGAAAACAAATACTGAATACTCCTTTACTACAAATAAAAATTTAATACATGTTTTCATTTCTTTAATATTTTAGGTTTATTACACACTATTATACATTCAGATTAAGAAACAAGCCAACACAACAGAGCTTGGATAATAACATGGGTGTGTCACATAATAAGCTATAAAAGTTAATGTATAGGCCTACATCTGGTGAATGTTACAAAACTATATTCTTTCTTTTAGAAATCAGAATCTTATTAATATTTCACAAACTCACTGAGGGAAAGGGAATGAGTAGCATTGTTTTTAAAGCATTCATCTTCATCTGTCTTCTAATTTGATTACTATTAAAAAAATACACTTGTTGGGGCAGCAATGGCTCCCAGTTGCCCCCCTCCCCCCTTCCCGGATCTGCCCTTGCCGAAGATTTGCAATCAAAACCAGAAAGAAAAAAATTCCATTTTTGTTAATTCACTCTTCACATTGCATCCAAAATGAGGAAACTACAAGTCACTCAGTTGTAAGTACAGATTACAAGCAATCAGTCTGGCATTTGCTTTTGTAATTTCAATGAGCAAAATATGTATTTTTTTATTGTATAATAGTATAATGCGACACAAAAATTCATCGTTAACTTAACCAAACACACCAAGCCCCCCCCCTCCAAAAAAAAAAGACATAATAAAAAAAAAAAACCTTCCTACAATTTGCATCAGAAATCGGTCCAGCGCTCATTATTTCCTGCGGACACATTTAGCATTTCCGGAGCTCTCCACACGTGCCAGCAGCCAATTGTCTCACAGTTCTATCTCCCCAACTCGTTTGCAATCCCCGGCCGAGCTCACCCAACCAGAATTCAAAGTCTGCACTTTACTCTCTCTATCTCTCTCTCTCCTACCCAACACCCCCCCCCCACACCAAACGAATTTTATTTCTTGCCTCGCAATCAAAATTTAATTACCCGCCGGCTATAACTCAATAATACCCCTTGACATCCACCCGCTTTTGATTGTTTCCTGAAAATATGAATACCAATGAAGGCCCCTTGATCATGTATTCATCGAATTTGAAGAAACGGGGGGCTCAAGGAAATTGCCTGCGAGTTAATCAGGCAGTGAAAACAATGTCCTCTGCATCAATTACTAAATCATATTTTCTTCTTTGGGGATGCCCTGCCAACGCAATGGAAAAAAGGGGGATCTGAATTTAGGTAATTAATTCTCGGCAGGCTGGGACGCAGGGGGTAGCACAGGCGGGTGAGGTATTACTAGTGTGCGCTGGAGTGTGAGTGTCTACGTTCCAGTAACACATGGGGATGTCGGGTGCATGGCTTATCAAGTCAGATCCTACACCTTGGATCCATAAATTTCAAGCCATTTTTTCTCTCTCCTTCTTCGGAGCAGGATTGGAAACATGGGGAGCAATCAATGCTGGCTTTTGTAAAATCATGTGTGACTTCAGGATAAGACATAAAAAGCACATCCCAAAAATCCTTTTCTTTTCTTCCTGAATTCTATCCCTCCTTAGAGTGACAAAATCTAAGACTTGAACATTACATTAATTAACCTAAACCTTCCTAACTCCATCAAAATCCATCCCCCCATTTTGGAGGATTTTGACATGCAAGCCATGTGCACCAAGTCCATCAAAATCCACCTGTAGCAGCGGTGGATTTGTGGTGGATTTTGGCGGATTTGGTCCTGGAGCATAATGTAAAGCAGAGCGAGTGATGGATTTTGACAGACTTGGTAACTGTTCTTAATCAAACTCAGTATTCAGTTACGGTTAAGTGTATAATTATTAAAAAATGTAGGCCTACATCATTTTGTAATGGCTGTTGTTTTCATGAAAAAATTACCTGATTTTCATTGTAAACTATGCTTTACTTGAAACCTACAGTGGGGGAAAGTATTTTGAAATGGCCATTATCAATATCAAAAGGACACTTTAAATCATGTTTGGTTTTGGGAGATGCTATTTATTTGTTAATTTAAAGCAAACATTGTATGCATTTCTTAAAACTTTTTTATTTTTTTATTTTTTTTATGTTATTTTTTTAAATCAAAACAAGTTTTATGGAAGCCAATATCTCTTAGCATGTCTGTGCAAACTATCTGTTGTCTCAGATACATGCACATACCTGTATGTAGTATCACCTCACCAAAGGTGCTTTCCATGTTAAGTGGCTGGCTATGAGAAGAAACGTTGTTAATTATATCCTAATTGTTCACACACCAGTACCAATACCTGCATGTGGCCTGATTTCTTTAATATAAAGAATTGATGCAATGGGCCTAGGAGACATGTGGGACGCCATTGTTTACTTTGGACCCATGTAAAAGTAGATGCGTATTATTAAATAAGCAATCAGTTATCTGTTTTTTTTTATTGGGGGGGGGGGGTTTGAGTGGTAACTAAGTGAAATATTTGTGTGAGTGGCGCACAGTATGAAAAAAGTTACAATTCGTACACGCCAAAAAGGTTGTTTCTAGTTTATATTTAAAGGTAATATATAGGCCTACATGTACATTTGCTTCAGCTATAATTTTCAGAAAAAGATGGATTTGGGAGTTATACATTTTGAATTTTATAGCCAATATTGTCACACTGACCTGTTTATAATTTTGTGTTCATAGATGCTGGAAAAAAAAGAAGAAAAAAAAAGATAGTCTTGTAGTCTGGTTCCCTGACCATACTTAAGATGAAACGGAGCAATTTATAGACATTGGGGAAAGGTGACATGTAGGTCAGGGAACCAGACTAGCTGGATTGCACCTGCACAATGATGTGCAACCGATTCCGAAACAAAATGTGGATTTAACTCAATTTGGTAAATTGGGGGTATTATTGAAAAAAAAAACCTCTTTTTTTTCCAACGATGGTCGGTGGGAAGGGTGGGGGAGGGGGGCTTGCTGGACACCACATGACACTAGGGGCACTGTTCAAGATACAGATGTACATCTTTTGTATACATACGCCACTTAACCTTACAACAAAACGGCACACTTTAAAGCTTTTGTACTTTTCATCCCTTTTTTAGTACTGTTGAATACATTTTGGTTGTTGAGAAGTTCGAAAAATACCTCAAAATCCGCGTTTTTTTTTTTTCTAACCACGAAAAAGTTGGCGGGGGAAGGGATGATCCAATAGCCCATCCCACCCTGGTCAAAAAGTGGGGGGCAATACATGTATATATACCCCCCATCCCCCCGGGATTTATGCCTCTTGGTAAAAATGCATAACGTCCGAGTCAAAAATGACCCCAAAAAATTGTTACTATTAAAAGAAATCTATGAACCAGTGAAAGTTCCTGCAGATAAGCACGGATGAGACACATGCTTTAATACATTCTGGTTTTGTTTAAAGACTGCTCCATCTTCATTCTGTCGCAGGAAACAGAGGGTAGAGCTTTTCAGAAAAACAGCATATGCAAAATCAATCTTCCTGTCAACTATGATTGCTCACAGAAGCTGACAAAAATTCATCAAAATTTGTGCAAATGCTCAATTTACCTCCTTACCTCTACTCCACTCAAACTCATAAATTACAATCTTTCATTACCGATCGCTCACAAAAAAACCCGCTGCTTTGCATTACAATCAAGGATTTTCTTCTTCAAAAAAAATTAT
Organism: Patiria pectinifera; assembly: GCA_029964075.1. Lineage (NCBI taxonomy): Eukaryota > Metazoa > Echinodermata > Asteroidea > Valvatida > Asterinidae > Patiria > Patiria pectinifera. The sequence goes on from CM057141.1 coordinate 11,264,412, forward strand.
CCAATTTAGGCAACTCTTGGCTCCTAATAAAAATCAAAGTTTCCAATCGCCTTACCAAACACAAGACAAAAAGGTTATCTTCAAGAGAAATGTCAGTAGCAAAAGCAGCTTTTGACGGAAAAAAACCTCTCTCACAATTGACACAGATTCAACCAACAAGTTCACACTGTAAGAATATCTCCGGCATTTAAACGACTGCATATCAATTCATAACTCCTAATTCATGTGCCCGGCCACAAACGCGCTCAGGGAACGCGTGCGCGGGCCCATGTGGTAATTCCCTGCCTTGATGCAATTAATTCTCAGCCACTGCGGGCCCTCCCCAGAGAAATTAAAAATAATACCGTTCTGAAATTATCTGTACACACAAGAATGATTCCCTAATCTTGGGAACAGAGAGACGGGGAGAGGGGAGAAGGCTATACGGAAGAAAGTGAGAGGGATAACCTAGCCAGGGATTCTCGGTGTGTCAATACCACGAATCATGTTGTTACACTCGCTGACCAGAAAGAAAAAAAAAAAGAGATAACAATCCTGGTTTTGACTCTGGGAAATTCTTTTAATCAACTGGCCACGCTTACACCAGGACTGACAATGATGAAAGGGGCAGGCAGGAATAAAGGTCTCCCAGCCTGAATGCATGATTTCAACCTGTCAATTAATATAGCATTATAATTGATAAATTGCGGATTAACGGCTGGTCGGGCATGGCTCTGCATGCACGAACCCCCCTGTGACCGAGGGGACACAAGGGGAAAGAACCCCACAGACTTTAAGACACAGGCAGAAGGAAGGGTTGCTGGCAGAGTCATGCTCGCATGCTCAATCTCACAACGGATCCCGTGTCCGACTCATGCTCCGAAGCCCCCAAAACTAATATTTGCAAATCAATATTTCATACTTTTTGACACATGTCTGATTAGGGTTTGGTGTGTACGGTATTTAAAGGTAGAGTACATCATTTGTAATTTGTGCATTATGTTCGTTTGAAGCAACAAAAGTGCTCAAAATCTAAAGAAGGATGCTGAACAACTACCCTGATGAAGTTTTAGCTCTGTAAATGAGAAAACAATATTCTAAAATCTCCATTTTAAATCAAAAGTTGCCGAGTCATGTTTTGAATTGCGCCCGAATTCAGCACCGGACACATTCTCATTTAGCCTATTGCAGCCACGTGATGTCGTGCACTGAACCGACGAATTACATGTATAGCAAACGCAATTGTGCATCGTGTCAATGCTTGCGCGCGCTTCGCCGCATTAATAAAACTACAAATGGAAATTTCCAAAACAGCGTCTTTAGAAGCATCGTTGGAAATGGCTTTCTTTCACTGTTTTCTTCAAAATGACAGCTTGCCAGAAAGAATAATTTCACAGGGAGTTTAGTACCATTACTATCTTTAAACCAAGTATGCTTCAACAATAATTTCATCAGTTACTTTTTGGATAGCTGCAAATGATGGACTGTACCTTTAAATAGATCTCATATTCCAGCATCCTAGGGGCCTACAGCAGGGTACATGCATATGTTGACGGGAAAAATTTAGAAAAAACTTAACACTGGAAAAAAATAATGAGGACCCACTCTGGAAAAACTATCTGCTACATGAAAAATAATCATTTAACTCTCTTATACCCTACACAAAGGTTTCCCTCACCCTGAACTTGGGGACCTCAAGATGAGGCTCCCATGCTAAGCACATTATGATCCAAGGGGAAAAGCATTGACATTGTGTCATCCAGAGAGGGAGCCCTTGTTCAATGCAGTCATCACCCACTAATGCATGTAGTGTATACATGTATGTTACCTGAATGTGCAACATACAGCACATACGTAGTGACACAGGTCTACATTTTCTTACACGTGTACATGTACAGTGTATGTACATGTACATGTTTTCCCACTTGTTCTTAGCTCAACACCCAATTTACTCATCTTCAGCTCAAACACATCAAAGCCCAAGGGGGATAGAGGGGAGCAAAGGGGGCCATGGCCCCCCCTCCAAAAAAAACGAACCCATTTTTTTTTTTTTAAAGTTACGTTGCAATTAAGGCAGGCACTGCGCACACCACGATCTTTTCCAGAAAAAAAAATTGGTTAAAGTGGTCAGAAAATGCCTCAGATTGCACCTTAAACAGGCCCCGAACCCCACGCCGTAATTTTTTTGACCCACTTTTTGGGAAATTTTTTTTTTGGCCCCCCGAAAAATTGTGCTCTGGATCCACGCATGTCAAAGCCCAATTCCTGAATCATCACTTTCAATAAGTGTTTGATGGGAAAATGTGAACAGCACTTCAACGTGAACATTTTTTTAAACGAAATAAGAATAACAATTACATCTGTATTATTTACTGTTCTTCGCACAAACTGTGAGGTAAAAAATCAAACAAACAAAACTCCACTTCCTAACGAGCAAACGGCTAATAACAAGTACCACAAAAAAAAAATTGTTACAAAGAACCACATTTGCTCAAGGAGGGCACACGAGTGTGCGGTGTATCAGTGCCCATTCCATGATGAAAAGTACTTATGAAGAGGCCACTCTTTCCGAGCTGGCCTAACTGGAGCTGACACGGTTGTAATGTATCTACATTCAGGGTCCATATTTGTTGGTTATTTTTTCTCCCTACTTTAGTTGGGAGGAGGGAAAAAAAAGGTTGGCCTAGGGCAATTGCCATACATCAAAAGGAATTACTGAAACGGAGGATGCCAGCTCGGGGGTGAGCGGTCCGAGGTGATACATATTCCTCAGCAAACATTTGACCACGCGACCGCAAAAAACACCGCCCGCTGAGTTTGAGCAGAGAGCCGCGCACGCTTGACACCACCAATCCAAAGACACACACACCAGGGCAAATTTCTCTATCTCCACTCCAATCTCCATTAATTTTATTTCTCCAAATGGAGTGATCCGTCATTCTCTGCCGATAGGGTTGGAAGAACTGCGGAGTGAATGAGGACCAACAAACCCCACAACCCCCAAGAAAAAAAATCTAGGGAAACTGGACAAAACGGAAACCAAACAAAGAGAAAAACGGGAACCCGGATAAATTCCATTAGCTTCAGAGCCAGACTGCGGTCTATCTCTCTCTCTCTCTCTCTCGCTCGGGTTTGGAGTGCGAAGGGATTTCAAAGCCAAACATATCAGTCAGCTGTAGTGACATGCTATGATCACAGACAGTGTATCTCTTTGCTTCCTCTCGCTTTTGGCTCGGCCGGGCGGGCAAGCCAGCCACGGCTGCCACCGAGTGCTTCATCCCACCTACACGGTTTCCCCTTTCCCTCCCGCCTGTTTCACAGCTCGCCAGTGCACGCCGGCACTTCCTGCAATATTTCCCCCTGTAAGTGGCCGGGATAGGCGAAAGCCGACTGCGCGGGAGATTGACTAAAGCCACTGTTTGAATTAAAGGGGCGGGGGGAGATGATGATCAGGTGTCACGACATCACATCTACATGGCCAATCAGGGACAGCGATTCACAAGGAATCCTTAACCAATATCCAATCAGTGGATTATTAATTTCCAGATTTTTTTGTTTAATTATTAATGTTTGTTTTCTTTCGGAAAAGATTTTTTTTACAGATATTGCTTGGTTTTACAATATACATGTTAAGAAATGTTATTCCTGAAGTGGTTTGATATCTAATGAAAAAAAACACCAATTTTGGGGGGCAAGGAATGTCAACATATTAAAAATTAGTTTGTTACCCAATAACTCTTATGATTATAAATTTGTTGTCTTTTAAGTGTGAGAGAGATATTACCAAAAAGGAAACTACTGCCAGAACAGAGCGTGAGTACAAACTTGGCGCAGACAAACACAGCACGTTTTCAATCATTTCCCCTGCTTGCTGCTCTTTTTTCCTCATTCTTTACATCTCTCTCTGCCCTCTCTCTTACTTTCCCGGCAGATGATTGCATCAGAGTAGCGGTGATGATGAGAGCAGCATATGAATTGACGGATGGGATGGGGGGAGAGATGGATGGACTGAAGTGTTTGCCTCCATGCCGGCTGGAGAACTATTGACTTTATACAGGTAATGTAAGCCCCGCTACAAACCAAGTTAACTCAGCGCTCGCTCCGATCAAGTTGAAATGTTATAGCCCCTCTATCTTATGCATAACTCGAAAGTGAACGGCGAAGAGGAGAGCGGCAAGATATGGAGATGGAGAGAGGGGCAGTTTTACGAGTTTGGAATTAGGCCAAGACGACTTCTTTACAGAGAGTGAGGGGACGGGGAGAAATACAAGATTTAGAAAGGCCCCGGCTATTTGAATTTGCGCTCCGAGCACGTACCCTGCGCGTGGTGTTTCTGGTTGATATGAAAAATCCTTCAAGTTGGGGAACTGGGAGAAAGGGGGGGGGGGGACACAAATGCTTGAGAGGGGAATGCATTCAGAGGAACGTGATGGCTACTTTGACCGGATGTATAAATTATTGAGGGTATAATTGAAAGGACCTGGTTGCGGCAGGCATTATTATGGGTTACGGGGTTTAGCCGGGAAACCGTGGCCAGATCCGTTGCTGAAGTGCCCGCATGCATACAGATAGTGGTTCAGTGCATGCTGTGTTGTCATTTCAAAGTATGTGTTCGTAATGTAATATGCCTATACAACTTGTTTTTAGATTTCAGGGAAACTGGTAATTCTTGCTTGATCAAAACTTTCAAAAACTCCCTCTGTTTCACGGCCCCACGCTTTAAAATCTTCCTCCAAAAAAAAAAAAAAATCTTTTTTGAAACAAAAAATAAGAATAAAAAAATAAAATTAAATGAAATAATATTACAAAACTGTACAAAGAAATTAATTGGAGCAATGTTTGAACCTGCAAGCTCCGGATATGCTCTACCGATATTCCTATATATATTCAAATAACATTAAAACAAATTCACCAAAACAATCTAACCTGTTCCAGTATAGCCTGATGAACTTGGTTTCGGTCAGTTCTGGGCTAGCCTTGTTCCCCCCGCCCTCTCAAATTTTGAGAAAATATTTCTTGTCTTCTCCAGGTCAATGTACACCGCTGGGAAAGCCAAGTTGTTAACAACCCCAAGATCCTAAAGCGCCCTGGCATCTGCAAACAGTCCAATTGGGAAGATGATGTTGGTTTAGTAACAATACTGCATGTACGCCGAGTCCATTTTGAACCTTTCCCCTTGTTTTAACTGACAGATCTGGGAGGACATGTGCCCCTTGAGAATGCCTTCCAATATAAAAAAAATCCCTGGTATTCTTCTTACAAATTATGTGATCAAGTGGCTACTGACCTCTTGGAAAGAGATTAACCCAGTTGAAATTAAGGTTGTACTTGTTTGTAACTTGGCTCAGACTTGTTTGAAATCCGTGTTTCAAATCAACTTACATCATTTCGTAATTTTTTTTTTTTTTCTTCAATTCACCCCTGTGCACACAACACTGCGAGGATATGAGATGCGATCAAGCTAAATGAGTCGTTTGTCGGGAATTTTTATTTGGAGATACAGGCCAAAATAGGGCCACTTCATCACATCACTTCATCACATCTCTTGGTGTTCCAACTTCCATAACTTTCAAACTAAAGATGGTACCAGCATACGGTTTTCACAACAGTAATGCTGAGATTGTGCTCTTTTCAAATCTGTAATAAAAAATTTTTTGACCGGGGTCGACAAACGACTTATGCAGCTTGATCGTATCACATATGATATCAAGCCTACATGTGTTCTTCAAGTTTATCATTACATGTCATGTATGTACAGTGCAGTGGGTGCACTTCTGGTGGGAGCAATACAACCCTTCGTCTTCCTCACCCGAACTCTTCCATATCTAGCCTCTGAACAACTGCTTTTAAAACTGTTCAGAGAACTTCCTATTCCTCAGTTACACCCCATAAATATTGGATCACAATCTCCAAACCGAGTGAATTTTCCCCCTCGGTCGTGTAAATTAGGAAAAGACTAAAGCCACTCATTATATCAGCCCCCTGGTCATTTTTGGGGTGAAAACAAAGAGACTGCTCCCCGCAGAAACTTGCGGGACTACTCATAAGGAGACCAGTCCCTATACAAAATCAATTTGGATGATTAATTGTTCATTTCACTTGTAGGGTAACAGGATAGCCTTGTGGTAATCCCATCGATCCAAATGAACCCAGGGCCAAAGGGGACATAACTTTTGACCAAGCAATTTTATACATCTTTTATATGAATTAAAACTCCACCAGCACATACACACACAAAAAGGGGGGAGCTAAGTATAGAAGAAGGAAAAAAACATTCTAGTGAAATTGGAGCATGCACCTCAAGAGGTCGAGATATCGAAAAATCAATGGCTGGGAAACACCTTAACGAGACAGGGCGTGAGTTGATTAGCAAAACATTTTGGAGGGCGGGTAAACAGTTATGCAGATCTTTGCAAGTAAAATGGCCTGAATTGGGGCAGCTGCACGGCCTCCGGGCGCGGCAATTATGAACTGGAACTTGGGGTAAAAGAAAAGGGGGGAGAGCAAGAGGGATGGGGTTACGGGCTGGGCTTCGAAATTACGACAAGAAAGGTCAGTGCATCATTATTGGGATGATCATCGGCACGGCCGGTTATTTGGGAGGACTGAGACTGGGGGAGAGACTCGGTCCTTGGTGGAAATGATACACACGTTATTACAGTTTGTGCACTGCACGCACTTTGATTCCCTTGATGTATTGCTATCGTTGAGGGGGAAAACAACTGCACTGATTTTGAAGTACCTTTCCCTTTAGATTGAGGGCATAAATGTTTCTAGATTGAACATCCTATTTTAAACATACAAAGACATACACACATACTTGTTCTGTCGTTGTAGGGACTACACACGAGTTGTCCCATGGTACTATGGGGACCGAAGACGCTGTGGGGACAGCAGAAAGTCCCCATAACTCAGTCCTAATTTGCCTAACAATAAAAAAACTTCCCCATAATGCGGTGAAAGCCCCGCCCATGTACACACACGTGTGTATTTTTGTTATTCGGATTTTATTCTTCAAAACACAGACACAATGATTTTTCTTACTACTGACGGGTAGCTCAGGCAGTCTGTATATGTGTAAACGATTCTGATTGAGCTATTCACCGGAAAATGAAAACCCTTTTTGATAAGTTGTTTACGCAATATCCTCTGAAGGACAAATGTCTTTGATTTCTCACCCTTCATTGAATACCGCCTGACAGAAATCAATCCAACCAACTCACAAAAATGGTTTGACATTAATAAAGAAAAAATACACACACCCGGTACATTGACTACTCAATTGAATAAACATGTACACACACAAAAACCAGATATCAAGATTATTGATAGCTGGGGGACCCACAAGAGTTAAAAGCGTTCATCATTTCTTCTTTAACCAGGACCAAAGGTGTGAAAATCCGACCTTTTTTGCGCCCATTAATAACCCTCCCCAATCAACGATGGAATTCCCAACGACACCTTTGGCAGCGATATGTTTTCCAATTACCTTGTGCACGCAGGGGGAAAATAATTTGTCATCAGTCGCAAACCGAGATTTGATTCTCTCTCTCTTTTTTTTACTCTGTCCATCGTTCCCAAGGTGGATTGACAAACAAAGTGTGCTCAGTACAAATGATCCAATTGTAGGGGATGGCCATGAGATCGGCATTTACGCACTCAGACACACGTGTGCGCTGTCACCGCTGGCAGGCTTACAATACAATAATAGGCCCTACCTTCCTCCAATAAGCAAGGCTCACTGTAATGGTTGCTTTCTCTGTACCAGGTGGTGATGGCAAGTGATCTGGCTGATGCTCTTTTGTGATGACCTGTTGATGTTTTTTTTTTTGGACAACAGAGCAATTTTTGGTAAGACGTTATAGTGTGAAGTGTGTTGAGCAACAATGTAAATACTGTGGAAACGAGAAGTAAAAGTATTCATCCTTATGCTTGTATTCGTATCTTAAAAAGGTCTATATGATGGAGTAATTAATATTTCCATCTTATTGGTTTACTTCAACAGCAATAGTTAGGAATAAATCTACAAATGATTATAACAATCATGAACACGCGAGAGAAAAAAATTGAACTTTTTTGTTGTTTTCAGTATTTTTTTGGGAGTTGAGACCAAAAAACCAAGTGATCAGCAAAATAACACATAGCTTACACCCACCCTGATGTCTAGAGCATAAATGCTTGTGTTTGCATGGATGTGTACATTTTTCAACGCAACACAGAATTCCCAACTATTACAAAAGAAATCAGAAGAACAAAATCTACCATCCTTACCACTGATGAACCCCTAGGGTTATCGAAATCTGCCTGAATCAAACCAAATCCAACATATTCCATTTCCGATGGCAAAACTGTGAGAAAAGGCCCCATGTAAAAGTAACTAAGGCTCATTTCTTGACTTATATTCATTAACCCTCCTACTGTTTGAACAGTCACAGACAGTCAAAAATTCCACCCTCTTCCCCTGCCATGCCTTTTACACAGGCTAGTCACCAACAGTCAGACCATATTTCAAGCAAGCACTCTGACATGTCAAATTCAGTCAACAGACAAAAGCAGGCAACTGGTAGGCACATCTGTCTTATCAATAACCCTCAGGCAAAGCATAGCTGTATCAAGTTACATACAGTCACAGCCAGTCAATCCTGCTTTATGTAGGCTGGGAGCTCTCAACTGTTGAAAACAGTCACTTGGCAAAGAATGTTAATACCTGAAACAGTTTACCCGTTACCCTATTTGGTCGCGGATAATGGCCCTGGTCGCGGATAACGGCGACCATGCAGGCCCCAAGCCGATTTTAAACACACTTGTTTTAAACCGGCCAAAAAACATATTTATTTCCTAACTGAAAGTATCCTCAAAACATTAATAACTTGTGATGCATTTTTTGCAGACCATTGATGGCTCAGTTATGATATGTGATGATGCATGTACTGTACACTCCTTAGGCTTACCTCCGGGCAAAAAAAAACAAACCGTTTACTTTTACTTTTGTCTACAAAATCCAGTCTTAAATTAATCTGATCTGCAAAACAATTAAAATTTTACGCAGGTACATATTCACAGTGCAACTTGTGAAATCTGATGGCATTTACAAAAAACAAAAAAAAATGAGGAGAGGCCACCGCAGACTGATTATTTCCGGGCGTCTTGAAAGAATCGCACATTTCTAAAGGTGGTAAACCGAGGGTAACCAAGCCTGCAAAATTATAAATGGCATTCCAGTCATTAAATGTTGCACGACTAGTTATGAATGCTCTAGTGAACCAAACAACCACAGGTTGGATCTGGCCTTGAGATACTAATCTTTTTTTTTCTCCCTCTTCATCTTTTTTCCCCCCAGCCCCATCTGAAGAGCAGCCTCTACTTTTGAAAGTGCAGGTTGATTGTGGTTAGGCGGGGATGAAATTGAGTAACAAACCATTTTAGGCTGTCTTGTTTTTTTCAGAGAGAGAGAGAGAGAGGAAAAACAAGAAGAAATGCATTTATGTCTTTCAATACAATTCAAACTCTCGACAGTTTGTTTCGGACTTTCAGTCCTCATTTTGTGTGTTTTTCTATGCATCATTTCAATTTGTATTTTGAAATTGAAAGAAACTGTAGAAGGGATTTGCCAAGTCACCACAATGGGCTCCGTGCACACAAGTACCCCCTCAATGGTCAGAAAGGGAGAGTTGGTACTTTGAGTGACATGCGAACGCAATGCCGACAACGCCTGTCGCTCACGCGTAGATGCTGTGGCTTTGTGCACATTAAGAGTAAAATAAGTCGGCATACTTCACGCTATACACGCGCAAACCAGTACGCGCACAAGGTGTCCCATTCACAGGGGTCTCGAAGGTGCTTAATAGGTCTCTCTCAAATTACTTCCTACAGATTGCCACATGCATCAGCATTTGGGCATCAATTTGGGCATTGGCTGCGCCGTATTTTGAAGAAATTTTGAGCAACACACGTGCGTGTTTAGAACATTTTGCACACTGCGCACACACGCACCTGGTGGTGCTGAACACGCAGTTGTAATTTTCCTACAAAGATGGGTCCTACGAGAGAGATCTATAAGCGTCCTGTCTTGTTTGTGCCCATACTCGCAAACAATCTCTAGAATGTATACATCCACGATTTGTGCCACTTTCGCAAGCCCCAGTGGGAGGAACATACATGTACTGTGTGTGTATAGCGGATCGCAAGTGTAAGGCGCGACGAACGTACGACTTATTTATTCAGAATCAGATGCTGCTGGCAATGTGTTCGAATGTCCTTCCCAGTGGTCTCTCCCAACCATAGACATATAATAAAACCTAGACACGACATTATCTGCTTTTACGTTGTAAATTCTGTGAGCAAAACGGGCTGCGTCACGTGGCTTAATTACGCGATACGCATATGGCTTCGATTTACGCTCATACTGCTTAGTTATTCTGTACGCGCAGCATTTTGCTCACAGGCGCAATAGCAAATGTCGTGTCTAGGTTTTGCTCCCAACTCTCTCTTTGTAACCGTTGAAGGGGCTAGCTGTGCACAAAGTCAATAAGTTGTATACAAAATATCATTCAGAGTCTCAGAAATAGCAATCTGGGTTTAATTACATATCATGGAGTGCATGGACATGTACGTGTATGTACATGTATGTAATATATACATGTGTGTGCCAGGTACTCCCAGGTAATGAATGCTGGTTAATCTACACCAGTTAATTGGCCGGAATATTTATAGTCATACTTGACAAATTTAATCTCACCTCCCTGGATATTATAAAACAATTTGCCATCGACACCTCCAAACTGACACTGACTGCATCAGAATGAAAATGTACATAACAATGAAGAGGGAGTCAGTTTCTAGTCTCAGTCAGTGAAAGCTTTTTGGCATCACTTTTCAAACCTTTTTCCACTTCCACTGTGTAATTTGAAGAAGAAAAAAAATTAAACCTTACAGTATTTAAGCGAAATGTGATCAGTGACGAATGGATAATTGGAGACGTGATGCGTGTGGTATGGACTCTGTCGAACAAGTGTCCCGTCAAATGTTACCAAGACAGAGCTAGGTGGGACTTCTGAATGCCGTACGCCTGATGTGCGAAGATGACACCAGATTGTGCACACTCTGAATAACTTGGTCTTGCATACATGTACTTTGCGCAAGTGTGCGTGTGCAATGAGTCCAGCCCACGAGGCTCTCACCGCGCACATGAAGAGCGCCATCTACTGTTTATGCGTAATTGGTGGAGTCCATGCTGGAGAAGTTGACTCCCTCATTGCCTGCACACTGGAAACCAGTCTGAACACCGACTCAACATGGCAGATTATATGGACAGCCTTTAAACATTTAAAGTCGGATACCGGCCAGCACGTCAATTGCATGGTTGATCTACGACATAGGGGTCAACTTAATTTAAATATCGAATCGGATGTGTCGTGGGTATTGACTACGTCCTGTGTTCTACGCTCTGCGTGTGCTTGTAAGCTCGGCCAATCGGTACAGTGTACAAACATTTGCCACAGTGTATAGTAACTGATAAGACATCAGAAGCATAAGGTCATTGCCTGCCCTCATATACACATTTGTTATGACGTCAATTCACCGGTCTAACGGGAGCCATTTTGAAATTCTTGAACCAGCCACCTATCCTTCAGAGTTCCATGCTTAAACTTAATCCCTATATGAACCGGTCCTAATTCTCCAGTCGTTTTTTTTTTTACACCCTGGAGCTCAGGCATAATCGTTCTGATGGATTACTAAAAGACAGTTCACAAATGTCACAGATTTCTCCATACTCATGCTGATGCACAACTTAGGCATTCGGGGTGCATAGTCGGCGAGTATAGGGCTACAATTTAAATTCAATTAAAATCCCATGCCCCGGTTGGTTTTTAATTAGAGCCCAGTGTTTTAAATGACGCAGGCGGTGCGAAACTTGAGCTGGGCCGAAAATTGACCACATAACCACTCCATCCCCAATTAATCTACATGGGTGATACACAACGCTGACCAAAAAAAAAGGAGAAGATATCTGCCTAACTGCTTCCCTGTGAAGTATAAACAGGCATTTAAAGGGCACTACTCAATACCTACGGAGAGAAAAATGAATATTTAACGGCGGCCCCGGGGACATGTTGTAGAGGCTGGATCAGGATTTGGTTACAACCAATGATACAGTTATAATGCAGGGCACATGTATTGGAATTTTTTGGGGGTTCGGGGCAGAGAAAAATGCTTCAAGTACTTAGACACGAAAGGAATATATATCTTCACCATGTCAGTTTTGAGAGGAAATAGAATTCTTGTTTCTTGACGATCGCATCACCCATCTTGGTCACGAGGAGGTATTGACATTTTCAAAACTTTTTTTGACATGTCTAGGTGGCGAAAAAAAACCCAACAACCTAAAACTGTCAGTAAGTAGCTGACGGTTAAACTTTCTACATGTATGTGTGTACTTTGTCAAGTCTTGACTTATTTTGAATAAATAAAAAATTATCACTAACAGGGGACTGAGTAATACCGGTAGATGCCTGTGAACAGACTGATCAGGTATTGAACGTGCCACATGTGGCACGAATGGTTTGTAGTTAAGAATGCCACTTAGTGGTGGGTACCGGTAGACTTCACAAAAATATGATCACACTTCCAAATTTTTCGACGAAGGATTCGAGAATTTCCGCTTGCCGGCAAAATCCAGAATATAGACCTATTATGACGTGTTACACCATACATGTATTGTTCATGTCCTATGACATTTGATCATTCTAGAAATTTTGTGTCCACTTTTTTTCCAGCCCATGTTACATCTGACATGTACAATTTTGTAAATTCTGGATGCACGCCTTAATGCCTTTTTCCTGTAAGAGTGACTAGTTAAAGCAAACTACCTACCAAACAAATGAGAAAAGTTTGAACTCATTATATGTGAGCAGCAAATTAAAAAGTTCAGAGGTAACAGGGACAGTAAAAAAATGTCACACTTTGGACCCTAAATTTATAGAATGATTCCACTAGTTCTGCCAAGTCTATATCTCTTTCCATCATCGTCTCAAATGCTTAACGTAGCTCCTACCTTAACCACCCCATCCTTCAAACCTTTGCAATCCTAAACATTTGCCAGAATTTGCGCCTGCGTCAATCGGCGATTAAATCAAGCAAGATTCCACTTTTTCCTTCTTGCATAGAGTGAGAAAAAAAAAAAAGGAAATAAAAATCAAATAAATAGTAAATTCTTCTCCGTTGGGCCACTGAGAGCCTTTCTTGCCAATTTCATCCCGCTAACTATTCAAAACCCCCTCAGCGTCACGCTCCGAGAGTGTAGATTAAAATTGATTTCACCCCGAGCCGTTCAGCTAATAAGACGACGCGGAATGTGCGCTGGCGAAAGAGATACATAAAACAAACCGATTTATTAATGTAATGTGATGTGAGGCTCGATACGCCGCCCCGAGCCATGAGGACCAAATAAGTATAATTTAAATAACATATTTTGTGAAGAAGTTTGCATAATTATCCACTGAAAAACAACTTGAGCGCCAGGAAACAGCTCGTGGTACGAGTGCCGTGCTTTTGGTTCAGTGACCCTTGCGTTTTGGAGGGAGATGAACAAGTGCAGTTGATTTCAGGGGAGTCAATGTGGAATGTGGCGCCCTCAACTGGGCATAATGAGATAGCGACAGGCAAATAAAAAGAAGACTGAAGTCTATTGTCATTTGTACTTGTAAAGTTACAACTCGTTTAACAACAAACACTTCACTCAAGTTCAATGTAGCATTTTATTCAAATTGTAGTTTTCTGTTTTTGTTTTTGTTTTTTTTGTAGGTATTTACTTATGTTTATTTTCTTTTTTTCTGGGGGGTTCAATTTAAGGTGCATAATGGTGCGAAGTCACAACTGCAATCTTTATCTCTAGTACACTATAGCTGATCTTTTTCCTCATTGTCAATAGAGGGCGCTTTGGCTTCATGTGATCGACTGTGGCACTCCATAGAAGGGAAACAGTGCAGATAAATTCAGCCCTTGCGCGAGGGTTGGGAGTCCACATGGGGCGGAAAACACATGCAAACCTTTGATGTGTCTCACTATTTTTTGTTGCAGTCTTGTAGACGACAGTATTTCAAGTCCCTTTATCACACTAAAATAACTGAAACCATCTAATTTTGAAAACCCCATACCACCTTAAACAAAATATGGAAAAGCAAAAAGGTACAGAATTTGGCCTTCTTAACCCTCCTGCTATCTGAACAGTCACAGACAGTCAAAAAAATCAATCCTCTTCCCCGGCCACTCAGCCACTAGACAAAAGCAGACAACTGGTAGGCACAGCTGGCTTATCAATCACTTGCAGTCAAAGCATAGCTGTATCAAAGTTACATTAACAGTCACAGCCACTCAATCCTGCTTTATGCAACATGGGAGCTCTTAACTGTTGAAAACAGTCACTCGACTGATTTTGATTGAAAGAACAACTTGGCTCAGAATGCATGTTTGCATAGGAGGGTATCGTCATTTGCAATTATTAATGATCCAATTCTTAACCAAAAAATACAAAATTTATTTCTGGCAATTTTCACCACAGTTGACACCTACCATATGCTAGAGTTCATAACGATTTTCAAATCAGATAGTTTTCCAAGTGGCAGTCCCCTCCTGGTGACCCCATTTCAGTTAAAGTTCAAGTTTCTGCTTCTTTATTCCCCCCCCCCCTGTCATTAGACACAATTATAGTGTGCCTTTGGCTTATGATTTCAAAATGTAATGGCGGCAATTAATAATAGTCTAAACTCTCAATGCTATTTACATCAGTGATTCCCTGAGGTAACGTTGTGTAGGCTACCAGACAAGTGTCACAAGATTAGAATGATAGTGCAGAGGGCAACTACAAGAATGGCCAAAAAAAACAACCCAAAACAGTGTTTCATGTTCAGACACTTCAGTCTGTTTCACTTAAAGGAAAACAACTGGAAGAAACTGTAAATTTCAATAAGAACCAAGTCATCTTTCATCAAAAATTATTTTAGAAAAATGAAATGTTTTTGTCTGGCATGCAACATTTTCTTCTAAAAAGCTTCAATAATATTAGGCCAAGGCAACTAAAACAAAAATTGTCTCTATTCCAGTGTTTTTCTTTTAATTACTATTTTTAACTTTAATAGTATCTTACTTCTTTTGTTTATAAGATGTTTCTCCTGTTTTATCTATGCTGGCACTTGTAAAGAGCATCATTTATAAAAAAAAAACCAGCAACTTTTGAATAAATTTTACAAAAAGATACGTTTTCACTAGCTTCACAACTCCTTTTTTTAATTTTTAAATCAGGCCCTTTTTGAACAGAGGCATTTTGGGGGTTTAATGGAAACTTTTGGCTATACCCATTTCGTCTTTGTCAGGAAGAACAGGCATGTACATTAAAACAGAGGAGGGAAGGAAAAAAAGAGACCTCTAAAATTCTTTTGATGGAAGGCAGACTCCAAGTCATTGACCCCAAGATGGATGGCTGGTTTTACGATTAACAGCCTTGTAGAAATACATATATGCATTCATCATTTTCTTTTGATTGAAAGCTGTCGGCATGGCAGCAGGCAGCAGGCCACAAAGTTGTCAGCAGTTTGGGAATAAAAGGCCAAGAAAAAAGAAAAAAAACTTCCAGGACTGAGTTTTTAAGTTTAGAGGCCAATGACCGGCCCTGTCTTGCTCTGACTTTACAACAACCAAGAAGAATGTTGTGGGTCACTCCAGGGTTAAATATGAGTCGCTAAGGGCATTCAATTCATGTAATTGCTGCTCTGTACATTCGGGAATTCATTTCAATTTTTTTTTTGGGGGGGGGTTATGGGGTTGAGAGTCTGTCATTGTCTGCATCTGTCTAAATCAAACATTGACTTTTCTGGATCACAACTGCTGTTCCGACTGTGGTATTCCATGCAAAGGCAAACATGTACACTTTGTCCGCTTGAAAAACTGGACTGGAACAAAGCGTTGGGATTTTTTTCTCCTTTCTGTCATTCTCCCTCTTCTCTCTCTCTCTGTCGTCCCATCTGCCGCTAAACATGACTCCTGCATACCCACAGGGACTCCATATATTTAGTTCACTTCAGATTCCAATCCAGGCAACTGCCACATATTGTCTTTCAAACTGAGCACATAATTAATTGGAAAATTATCATCCGGGGCCATGGCCGCAATCAATTCTCCTGCACTGTTAACAGCCATTGATTAAATACAAACATCCCGTACGATTCTCTTTTTCTTGCTTTTTCTGTCTTTGCCCCTGAAATTCACTCCGAAAAACAAGTTCTCCAAGTAAGTGCACATCATCTTGAGTAATGTGCATATTTATTCTGCGGGATCATTACTCTGCGATTTTTTTTCTTTCTTCTTCTGTAAATGTAGCAGGCCGGGTTTTTCCGGCTGTGCACACTGAAGCAAAGCAGCACTGCACTCAGGTATTCTGTTCTCTTGGACTGTTTCCCCCTTTGTGCCACGAGAAAAAAATCTGTCAACCTCCACTTTGCCCCTCATCCATAACACTTTTATAAGCAAGGGTTTGCCAACATTTTTAGGTGGGAAAACACAATCTACGCAAATTGGCGCACATCAGGGTAACCCCTTCCTTTTCTCTCTCTGTCTCCCGTTCTCTTATTCTGTTCTCCCTGGTTGAGTATTTGCCAATGTTTTTTTTCTTTTTTGGACTGATTGTTCAGCTCCTGTGTTCAAATACATCCATCTTTACCGGCAGAGGCATCCAAAAGTGTAATTGTTGTTGACATCGGTAGATTGGCCATCCATCAGGTGGTGTCATATCTTACCAATAGGCCCGCAGTCTGGTCTAGATATGTCCCTAAACAAAATCTTCAACCATTCAAAAGGATACAGCAGGGTTGCATATCTATTTCTTTAGCAATCCGCTATCCTAAATGTTATTTACAGGATTGGAATTTGCAGGGTTTTTTTTCTCATCAAATGCAAGAAAAACATACAGGTCTTCAGAGCGGTAGAAATGTTCGTTTTCAGAGGCTCAAAAGCTGCCCATAGGTCATTCTATAAATTTAGGGTCCAAAAGTGTGACATATTTTCCTCTCGCTGTTGACATGGTACTTTTAAAGTCACTACTCAAGTACCATTCAGAATGACTTCAAACAACATTTGTTCAATTTGTTAGGTAGGTAGTTCGCTATTCATCACTCTTGGAGGATGAATGCATTAACCCTATAACCATACCAACTCCATCAAAATTCATCCCCCCCCCCCATTTGGGGGTAGACCGAGTCCACCAAATCCACCAGCACCAGTGGTGGATTTCAATGGATTTGGTCTTGAAGCATTATGTGAAGCAGAGTGAGTGACATGGTCTTCTACTCAGTAAAACTAAGTAGGGAGTTAGGGTTAATGGTGTGCATCAGATTGTAAAATCATAGATGTCAGATGTAACAGAGACAGGAAAACATTTGGACCCCAATTTTTTTATAGAACGACCCATGTACATGTACATGTAGGGATACTTCAGAATCCTTCACTGTGTAGAAAATGAAAAATAGCAACTTTTGTAAATACATAGTTGAGAGCTATTTGGAAAAACCATGTGTACCAGGTGTATATCTCTTGAGAAAATGAAAGTTTAGCTCTTCCTCAGTCGACATGTAAAATGCTAAGTGTTAACATAAAAATCCACGTACATCTTCTCTGATACTGCAGTGCAACATCAGTGCAGTGCTCTAGCCATCGTCTCCTGACGATGACTAAAGCAGGCTAGTCGAAACGTTGAGACCAAAGTTTTCTCACTCAGCCTCAGTGAAGATAATTGCGAGAATTCCAACTGCCTTCCAACCTACTTAGCGAAAGTAGATAATAAGCAGGACAAGTTCTTTTTGAACTAAGCAGGACAGTTCTTGTCAGAACTAAATCAGTTGTTACCACATGGTGTTACCGCAAACGGTAACTATATTGACACTCCACCATGCAAAGCCTAAAATCTTATAACAAAAGCTAACTAGTCAATGTTTGCTGGAACTTGCCTCTCTGTATTGAAACTTCCTGGGCCACTGTGCCCAGCCCCCCTCAATTCTGAAAAAAAACACCTTCTGAACAGATGTACATGTGGGACTGTCCATAGCAAAATCATGAACAAGAAGTGTAACTACAACGGGCATCTTTCCTCTCAATGTTTCAAAATTTCATCTTTCAATGATCACAGATAAGTTTCAAGTCCGTCAACTTTTAACCGCTTCGCGCCAGGATTATTTGCTGAAAATTTCGATTTTCACAAAAGGCAAAATTTTCCAGCCAACTTCTGATAAACAGCCAAACCCCACAAATACTGATTCGCAAGAGTCATTTTAACAGTATAATGTACGATATTTCTTGCCTTAACCTCATATGTTTCCATACTCCGGGGTGTGCACTGGAGCGTAAATTGTGCAACAATAGGCGGTGCACAACGGCCAATTCAAGATCAACACACAAACCGCCTCCACAGACTTCACGGACTTCATTTCTGTATGTGTACAAAAGACACGAAGGATTAGCGTGTGTAGACGTCACCCGGAGGCGAGTCGAGGCAATCTTGACGTTTTAAGCTGTCAGCCGTGCCTGTGTACAAAAAACAGCCAGTGCGTGTTATCACGTCCTCCGATGCGAACTGGTTAAGGGTGTTAACAAATTATAAAAGCAGTCTTCGGTTTGAAAAGTAAATTTGTCTACAGGTTGTGTCTGAATGGTCTATCAACTTATTTGTATCCCCTGCCATTACTGCGATGCAAACTGGTTCAGTTCACAGTACAGGACGCAGTCGACACAATTTCAACCCTGATTCCCAATTTCATAATACCAAAATAGACTCATTCTGTAGCTAGAATAAGTCCCACCACCCTGCAATGTACATTTTCTCAAGTGACAAAAACAGAGTACAGAGGAAAGAAGATGAAGACTAAAAAAAGAGCCATCGTGACAGCTTTTGATGGAAAAGCACCATTACGATTGAATAGACTTGAAATTGAAGTCCATTACTTAGTAACGCGGCTTTTAAGCGTTGGCGCTAAGAAGCATGACTGGGTGCAGACTAGTGATCAATACCTCAGCGGCTTAAGACTGATGTGTGGCGGGGGGGCCAGCACCGACGCACACGCTGGCATGACACTTGGCCGGTCTCTCTCTCCTCACCCTTATCTGATTGTACAGACACGGCAGGTGATGATGATGATGATTATTGAAAAGAGAAAAGGATGGAGAAAAAGTATTTGTCCAGTGGTGTGCGTGTATGGGTACGTGCATGTGTGGGTTGACATGCCGAGTGCAAAGTTTAATTAGACTTTCGATTTTTTTTTTTTTTTGAGGGGCATATTCTCTTTTCAGACATTAAGGTACTCATTTTTTTGTTGAGCTAATTACTATTCGGAAAAAGTATGCTGCTGTTAATGACTTGTTGCAACGACGATTTTAGATTTGGAGAAAACTTACCAAGTGAACCATACAGATACACAGGTGGGACACTTTGTAATTTAACCATGCATGATTTTTGGGGGAAGGGGAGATGATTTTCCCTTGGTTCAAAGTGCAATGCATAGATCTGTACTTTTTAACCCAGTCAGTTACAAAAATGAAAAGTCCATCCAGTTGCAGTCCGTTCCTGAATTCATCATTCCAGCCACGTAGGGACGGTACTCTCTGCCATCACGACACTCCCCTCCACAAATTGATCTTTTTTCCCCCCTTCTCTTATTTTCTCCCAACTAAACGCAGGGGTCTCCGAAATCATCTAGCAATTTTTCAATTTCTGGCTTCCCCTCCCCCCATCTGCCTTTATATCCTTGAGTAATCTTTGCCGATGAAATCGAAGGAAGAGTGTCTGTCCGTCAGGGTTAACTGGGGCTTGGCAAATGCATCTGGCAGTGCACTAACCCCCTAATGTAATGATTGCGGCCACTTAGGCGTTAAGCAAGTCATTTGGCCGGCCCGTTTTTGCCCAATTTTTGATGGGGGAGGGTCGGAGGGGGCCTAGAAATTTATTTGTATGAGTAAAGGATAAAGAATGGAGGACGATTAAAAAAAAAAAACGAAGAAAAAAAACCCCACTAAATTGCTGTGTGGCATGGGAAGCACATACTGCAAGAAAAGGCAGTACTACAGACGAGTGGAGTTAAACAGTGCTTTGCTGTAAAATACAGAAAATTGTGTTAAAAATGTACTTCACATCTGAAACTAGAAAGCACTCAGAGAGCACAAACCTCCGTCAAGGCTTAACAATTCCCCGCCACATTGTCAGTACACCCAAAAGAAATACTCGCATAAATGGTGAGGAATCCTTAAAAAAATCCTGGATCCAGACCTAGATCAGGATCACTTCCAAAATCTAATCGATTTGTACTTGTACCAAGGACCACCCCTAAACAAATTTTCATGCCCATCTGTCCATATCTTTTTTAGTTACATACACGAATCTTATTAACAGTTAAACAAACCAACTAACCAACCAACCAACCACAAGAACTTTTAGATAGATGCAGACAAGCCAACAATAGGCTTTACACAAAAAGTAGGCTTGTTCTAAGGAGTTTTGATAGAAACATCGTTAAAATGGACATAATCACACCAGCAACTTAAGGTATAGTGGGGTAGCTTACATTTATAACATAAAGGCAATAAAGGTGAAACACAAAACCATCTTGTCAGAGAAGACAATGAGAGACAATCCATGGCAAAACAAAGTTTAGGAACAGCTGTTATATTGTTTTAATGCTTTGATAAATGTCACTTCTTTGAATGGATCTATCACATTTTAGATATAACTCTTCCATTACACAGTATAACCGACTGACAGACAGAAACGACATTTATTCCCAAACTGCTGCAATGACAGTTAATGGAAACACAAGATGCGTACACTCAAACAGCAGAAGTCTCAAAGCATGGGAATCAAACTAGCTGGTAAGGATTTCTCCTTAAAATTAGTACAGAGCAAAGGACCAACACGCCTGAGCAAGAATATGCAAAAACGAGGGAAGTGGAAAACAAGATAGTTATGGTTCTTCAGCTGTGAAATTGCCTCTGCCCTCCATGTCAGGAACCCTGATGTCCCAACATCAGTTAATGTCACCGCGGAATCACCGAGCACCCCTCCGACAATTTTTTTTCTTCTTCTTCTTTTGCCGTCTTCCGTTTCATCAGCTGATGAGTTGTAGGTAAGATCGTGATTCTC
This sequence comes from Patiria pectinifera, assembly GCA_029964075.1. Taxonomy (NCBI): domain Eukaryota; kingdom Metazoa; phylum Echinodermata; class Asteroidea; order Valvatida; family Asterinidae; genus Patiria; species Patiria pectinifera. The sequence continues at coordinate 11,285,566 of CM057141.1, forward strand.
CTGCAAGGATGGGCCCCGCTCATCCGCATCATCCAATCGTCAAAATCGGGTTCCACTTTTGTGGAGCCTGCCTCTCCGGCAGAGTGTGAACTGCCTTTGTTAGCGGCACTGTTGGAGCGCACAGGGGTTGAGCACGAGAAGCAAAGAGAGAGAGGACAGAAAAGGAAAAGAAAAATTAGGGAGGGGGAGGGTTGAGTTTATCAAAATGCATAAAAAAGTTAACTCCAACCGGAAGATAATGCAACGAAGATGGCCTGACTTCACGCTGTGACAATTGCGCCGTGTGGTTTCCTCACGCCTTGTTTGCTCGCGAGATTTGTGATGGGTTCTCGTCACTCTAGGACAGGAGGACCGTGAAGGGAACAAAAATGATGTAAGGTCAGGGTAGACATGCATTAACAAGTACTAACTGGTGCTTTCTGCATGTCTAACCTTTGAAGACAAAAATAACACCCAGAAATTTTGGTCTGTGGATGTGGACTTGGCTGGACACGTACGTATGTGAGGCATGCAAACGTATGTGAAAAGGTACTGAGTGAGATTTTGGTCTGGTAAGACAGAATATAGTTACCGGTAAATGTCCATTAAGTATTTTTTCTCTAAACCTTCTTAAATCTCTCAAATTCCTTCAGCGACGGAAACCCAAGTTGCACATAACTTGCCTTGGACTCTATTTTCTAGGTACCTTCGAACAACTTTCAAAATCCTCTCCACTTTGAAGGAAGCCAATGGATCATTCTTTATACTTAAACTTTCAAGTAATGGTCAGTAGCCTGGCTCTACCTTCCTCACTCCTGCAAAATCCTTGAAAAACCTCCCAGTGGAGTCTGAATGATCTGGGAGGTTGGGAGAATAGCCAAATGCTTTAAGCTGGAGTTAAGCCGGCCTCAGGTCGACCTGCAATTTGCTTGCGCCACGACGGAACCGTCGGCATCAAGCAGAAATACATGTATAATGCTCGGGTCACAAAACTGAGAAATCGTGTGATTCTCTTGAAACAAGCGGCATCCCGACCCAAAATAATCGCAACCATGCATATGTCACCCACGACGCACTGTCTGATTCCACAGCAGCCGGGTAGCAGCGAGGCCGGGTAACGTGTGAATAGTGCTATACGGCACCGTCCGTGCACCCGGGCTGTACCGGTACCTCGAGAGTACAGAAAACAAAACGGAATGGGGCGTGATCTGATATACAAAAAGTATGCAAATTAGACGCATGTGCAACAGTGTTTGCAAAACCGGTCTTCGAATGCAAAGCTGTAATACTTGCAAAGCTGTAATACTTGAGTTGTATGAATACAATATGGCCGAGTAAAGTGTCCACCAACCAACCCACCAACCAACATAAGCAGCTTGAGCCCATGGCGTGTTTCACACCGCCGTGGGAAAAAACACCCTGTCCCTCAGAGATACCGTATCGATACCTGCAATGCATGAGGTTTGTAACCATGACCCTCCTTGGGTTACCTCTCTGCCCCTTGCTGAATCCAACAGAATCAACCGACAGCAATACACCATTGTAGAGTTCTAAGGCCTACTGATTACAAACAAAATCCGAGGAACTCTGTGTCCAAGTGCCCCATCAATGGTTACGAAACGAGAATTAAAAAAAAACCTCTAGAACAAAATGCTTCCATATGGCTGGGGTTTACATGGAGATGCTACAGGTTTGTGCACAATCAAAATAACATTATTCTTTGGTAGGGATGTGCACTGACGGGCAGTACGAGAACCGGGTATTCGACTGAAAAAACCCAAGGGTATCTGGCCGGGTACCCGTTAAAGAAACCCAAGCCCAAAACCCCAAAAGCTTTATGTTGATACATGAACATATGTAACTGCAACTTTCGCTTTGTTTTTCCATGTAGCCTGGTTTTCATTTTGAAAATTCTCCACAAATGACATTCAAAACGTTTCTTTTTCATTATCTGAGAAGTTACTATTAAAGTAATTTTAAAAGTTGGTTAGGCCTACAGGTACCTGGGCCCAATTTCATAGAGCTGCTTAAGCAGAAAATTTGCTTAAGCACGAAAAAAAAAATTAATTAAGTAAAATTAACCCTCAGATCTGTAAATCTGGAACCGGTTCATCACATCAGCATTCGGGTATTCGAGTACCCAGTTTCGATGCACAGCCCTATTCTTGGGTACTTCACATCATATACAGTGTACATGTACCGGTACGTGCAAACCCGAACACACATGCCGTGTTTACGGCACACAGAGCTGGCCGGCCATACAGCGCCCTCTACAGTTCATGGACAGACTCAATTATTATGAATAAAAGGTCGTTAAATCTATTAATACCGAAAACGTAAACTAACGGTAAATCTCAAAATTTAACAAAACAATTCAGATAGAATGTAATTTAAGGGAGCAGAAAGCCTTTTTTTTTCATCCTTATTTATAAAAGTGCCTTGCTCAAATAAAAAGATAATTAACATTAACAGCTCGGTATTTCTATTCACAAGTAAAAACTTTGTCAGTTGATTGTTTTGAATGCATGGCTTGAATGTGATTAATTTAAATCTGTAGCATATTAATACTTGCTTAAATTATTACGTACATGAACCGGTACTGACTCTAACTGGTACCTTGAGCACAGATCCTTTCAATAAAGTACAGACACAATCATAGGACACCATTGGAACAATTTAGAAAAAAAAATCCTAACAATGTAACTTAAACTGTTCTGTTTTCCTGTTTTTTAAACAGGGAGCACTGCCCGCAATATAAAAGTGGCACACAATTTTTTCCAGAATACGACCATTATCATATGACCGTCAAAAAAAAAAGGAAAAAAAGGGGGAGTGAAAAAATAATACGAAAAACAACGGACACACACTTACCACTATGAAAGGGGATACACTGGCCGCTTTTCAGCTAAAATATTATACAGTAGGATAGATATATATGCACGCGGTGGGAGGAAACTAAATCCTCTCGGAGGCATCTAATAACACGATCTCCTGACCTAATGACATACATGCCATAACCTTACCCCTATCTGGTGTCATACATTCACACTGATATGAAATCTATTGGCGAGTGCATCTTTCATCCGGTTCTCCGAACCCAACCCCCCAACCCCCCCACCCCCTTTCGAAGAAAAAAAATGCACCTGAACATAAATTGATTTTTTGAACTGCTGAAGTAATTTTGCTTGAGTCTAGTGTCTTCCAGTTTTGATTCTCATCCAATATATTGATTGTTTCATCCGATCCGAATATGGCGCCCCAGGTATTAAAACTCACAAAAAAAAGTTTTGGGTGGGAGATTGGATGTTATTGGACTCTAGGGGGCACTGTTCAAACACGTACATATACATATGAGAATACATGTATCAGTGATTGTCCTGCTGAATTTAGGTGAAATGGGTGGTGGATGATCAATATCTTCGAGCTATTAATTTGGTGGGAAAAAATATTGTGATTATTATTTTTGGTAAAAAATAAATACACATTGGTAAAACATGGTGAAAATTTTTGAACTTTTTTTGGGGGGTGGTGGTGGTGGGTGTACACTCCCAGTACACAGGCCTGCAACTCAGTAAAGATTCAAAACCAAACTGTTCTTGTTTTAACATTTTTTCCAATTAAAGACATACATAGTATCATAAAAGGCATATAGTATCATAAATTTGCTTTTCATGCATTTTGTTCGTTTCCAGTACTTACACCACTCAAAATCCAAAGAAGACTGTTCAAAACCTACAGTTACCAGTTGAAATTTCAGCTCAGCGGATGTGACACTTTTTGAGAAGACACTGAAAACCATACACAACCTTTGATCAAGAAACAAGATTTCATTGATAATACTCTCTGTTTTTAAAACTTCAGTCAATTGACTGGTCTAAATGCAGCAGTACCAGTGCGCTCTTTATTCCAAGTAAGTTTTTTTTTATAATAATTGATAATAATTTGGAAGAAGCTTTGGGATAAATGCAAATGCTCCTACCGGATGCCTTTAATATGGTCCTTTCCCCCTCATTTTCGATACATGTATTCATCATAAATAAATAAATAAATACATTTAGCTATATTGATTTTCCCCCCAACTTTATGCACCATGCAGGTGTCACTGACTCCAGACCACAGTAGATTCTTTTCTCGCTGGGATATTAAAATTGAAATGATTTAGTGACTTAGAGTTTGTACAACTGGGAATAATCCACATGCCATGTTCAAGTAGAGGGTGATATTTTAACAGGTGTTTGGGTGTTTTTTCCTTGGTTTTGGCTTGATTTGTCAACGGTAGTTGTCTATGGCATTAAATCTCAATTTAGAATACAAATGTACAAGACTCCCCCCCCCAAGCAAGGCTGTAAAAAGTTTCTTTTAAGCACCAGAAATAGTTCTGTACTTTACAATTTTAACTGCAAAACTCAGCATTAAAACTAAACAAATTCATAAATTGAAACAACGTTCCCTTGAAAACACTCCCAATTCAATGACATTTTGGTCTTTTGAAATTAAAATTTAATTTTCAACTTTCATAACTGGCATGGCATGGGTGCTTTTATAGTGAATCATATATATCTGAACATTATTTAAAATAAAAACTGAAATTTCTAAAATAAAATTGTGTTTCACAGTTTCGTGTCATATCCTGATATATCCTGTCCTGATATTCCCAGTACATGTATGTGTCTCATTCGCAAGGTCTTTTCATGAGATAAGTATGCATACACAACCTTACTGGTCACAAGTTCTTAGAGGCCGGAGCTGATTGGTTGCACGAAAGATTCCCGCTGGCCAATGGGAGTGTCTGTACCGATATATTAGCATCTCATTTGAATAGCATCACCTCATTTTCACACACCAGCTCACCACACTGAGCAAGTCTGACCAGTAGGTGGCGCTGTAATATAGTAGCAGTTTTATGAGTTTTCAACACAATTAAATGTACAAGAAAAATACGGTGAAGTCCTGAATGGAGAAATGGTGTTTTGAGAAAGGACCTCGCCTTCTTTAATATTAAAAAGCCCTTGTCCCCGCCCCCCCAAAAAATAAATAAATAAATAAATGAGTGAGTGAATGAGATTTTCTCAAATTTTTTTTAACAAACACATAATAAAACATCCTAACAAATTTCAAATTCTAAAAATTGTCCTGAAACTGAAAGCCTGTCTAGACTTAATTTTATCTTTGCTTAAATTGTCAATTTCTTCTACTCTGTGAAAGCATTCCATGTGTCGTGCCACACAGTCATAATTTTTTTGCACTTGCATGTACAGTACTTGGGCGGAAAACAGTATGAATTTAATACAAACTATAAACAATTACATAGGAAAAGTGTACTGTCGTCTGTTTTTATGAATCTACATTGTATGATCTATTTTTGGTCAAGATCACATGATATGACATCACTTCCTGTCATTGATAGTTCAACAATATTTTTGGGAAAAGTGCAGCCAACTTTGCACGTTTATGACACATACACAAATAAACATGAGTAATAATACATGCAGGATGTGCCGGTACATACATGTACATGTACATACATACCTGTACATGCGTGCCATGTAACAACTTTTTAACCTTCAGCATAAAGCAAAAAATTGACAAATTACTATGGGTTTTTCTTTGTATTTCTTTAGTGTACTTGACAGATTTGTCTTTTTTACAAGAAATTCTTGGGAAAAATTCTAGCAACCCAATATAATGCAAAGCTGCCAGTAATGTAAAATGCATAGCTAATAATAAAAACAAATTGTGACTCATGTTGAGCATAGTGAAGTATTCAAATTAAAATTTATGTACCAGAAACGCTCTTTGGTTCGTTTCGTAAAAATTCCTAGACAAACAAGATGCAATTCAGCCAAACCATGCAATTTCTAGTGGACCCAAAATCCCTAAAGCTAGTCCTCCATAGTCTTAATGTTTGTCAAAATGTTTATCAAAGCATTGGCATAGTGTTTGCATGTGTCAAATTATCATTCATAGAAGCAGCGTCACCCACAGCAATGGCCAGCTGGAATAACGGAATAATCAAAACTGGGGGAGAGAAAAAAACTTTGTTGAGACTTGGGAGTTTGAGTTAAGGCATGCTCGAATTGACAACAAAAACAGCCGTTTGCCACCGGGCAAGTGAAGAAAAATTATTTTGAAGAAGCCTCTGTTTTCTTGGGAGAAAGGGGAAGAGGGAAAAAAATGGGGTGGATTGAGGCAAATGTGGCTTGTGATAACACGTTGGGCAGAGTTTATGTTGGGACGGCTGCAAGGCGGTGGTAAAAAAAAAAAAAAAATGATGCGTGATTCAAAACGCATTATTGCCCCTCTGGCTCATTACCGATTGGCACGAGCAGACAGGTGGGATCGCAGACAAAATGACGCAGCCAAAAATTGACAGAAAAATTATCGCGCAAGCAGCCCGATCGTTACTTGGGGGAAAGGAGGAAGGTGGGGGGGATGTTGGCAAGCAAGAGAAAGGAAAAGTGAAGTGAAGAGAAAAGAAAAGTGCGGCTGTCCATGCACACAAACATTAGATCCATAGTGCGTAATCCCTTTCTCGCGGGCAATGGAAATAGCAACATGATTTTTATCATCATGGGAGAATTGATTGAGCCGGAGCATTGCTTGCACTTGAGCTGATCTCGACTAATACATGCCGGACCTCTCCATCAGAAAATATGGCTGGAGGCGAGCCGAGTGTTACAGTGCAAGGAGGAGAGACTTATCGCTCCACATCAGCGCTCCCTTCTCACGAAAGAGAGGAGAGATTGGGGGGGGGGGTGAGAGAGAAGAGGAAAGAGGAATAACTGAAGGGAACAAAAATCCATCAGTCATAAAAGTCATGCGATGATGGCTGTTGGAGGTCATAGATGTGTGAATGATCAACACACCGGGCTGTTGAAAATAGGGGGAAAAATGACTAGTATAAAATGCTAAGATGCTGCGAAGGCCGTCACAAAAAAGGACATTTGAACCTGACAGGATTAAAGGTACTTTTGCCACGCTTTGTTTATCCTTCTTCATTTTTTTTTTCCAGTGACTTGCAGCGGTGCTTAAGATACTGCTACGGAAGTAGGATACAGGTCATTACAAAGACATAAACACTGCTTGGTACAACTCCTGGGAAAGAAATAAAGTTGAATTTATGTTGTATCTCTGAAAATGGCATCTTGAAAGTACTTTGTACATCCACACACACAACAAAAATTCCCAAACCTTGAAGTTGCTCTATCTGTACCCTTCAGAATTTAAAATCTAAACTTTTGACTGTTTTATGTAAAATGGAAAAACTATTGGTTTTGTTTTCTAGTTAGGACTTTCTCAATCCTCTGAAAATATGTTTTTCTTCTGTGTTGCTTCTGCACCAAAAATGCACGAAGGAAACGATTTCACAGAATGCTTCAGACTTTTATTCACTCATAGTCAAGTAAGGTATTTCATAATAATTTGGTAGTTTTGTTTTGTTGATGTTTGCACACGTATGTTGTATATTACCTTAAGTTTCAGAGAACCTTCCCATACAATGTGCATACATTTTTACTGATCTGTCCACCCATAAAACAAAACAAACAAAATCCATATGAAGGCCCATATGAAGGCCACACTGTGTTTTTCACAACCAGACAATACTGGACCTCCAAGCTACAGATATTACTAGGCTGAAAAAAAAAATATGACAAGAATCACTGCCCAGACTCAAAACTGCATAAACAAAAGCTCCTCATAAATTACCAAATCTTTAAACCGACTGACCTTCCCCAGACCACAGAGATATTGCATTATTGCCAGGGACCACCCAAGACCTGTGTGGGACAAAATCCCACGGGATCACGATCATGTTCACAAAATATATCATTCCACCATTCATCATGTATTATTAATGACATCTTGACATCAGACACCTTGTACATGCTAGTCCTTGGAAAGGCCGTATTGTTCATCATTTTTCAAAGGAGTACTTAATTATTTTCGTAGTTACTGCATACCGTACATGTGAACATGTTTTTAAAAGTCATATGGCAACCTAAAGTATATTCAAGTACAGTAGGCATCATCTGAAAATAATCAATGTTATTAAATGTAATAAATTGCAGCAATTATATGCTTTAATACACATGTAGGTGTGATATGAGACGCAAGATTACCTTTTTTTTGGGGGGGGGGCCAAGACATACTGAAGACTGTATGCATTTACATACATGTGTAACCAAACAGCTCATGTCTTTGACTAACAAATGCCAACTTGACCCAGTTAACAACATTTGTGATCGGACGCTCATTTGCGAGACAGAGATGTGAAATGCCAGGTGTGGCAAGTGACAGAAATGTCCACGCTCACAGAATCGCATCACGGGGTCTATAACGACTGCACATGTACGTGCTGCTACTCTCTCGACAGCGTGTCAGAGAAGAGAACCAAGCACATGTATGTATTTACATTTGGCCACCTGCTATACACCAGAATATTGTGTGGCTGAGGGAGGAAGGGGAGGGGTTTGAGTAGAAGAAGTAGGGGGTTACAATGCTTAAGACTGCAAGGGTTAAGACCAGTTTCTCAAGGCAATCACAAGTCACAATTCCGGTCACAAACAACACAAGATGAACAACGGTGAAGGAACTCTTCCATCACAATTTACCTGAATAGCATGTGACTTGAATGGGGACTTGATGATTTGTGATGGACTTGTGATGACCTGGCAACTATGGGTGCATGTCATGGCTCTGCTTGTACCACCAGGGATGTCGTCCAGTCCATCACAAGTCCCTGCAAGTCCATCACAAGTCCTCCAGTCCCAACTCAACTCACAAGCTGTTCAAATCAGCTTTGACAATGGCATTCCTTTGTTATTGTTCCTCCACTCTTACTTGTGACTGGACTTGTGATGGACTCACCTACATCCCTGCTTTACCACAGAATTCTGTGCTAACTCTGTGTAAGCACAGAATCCTTAGTTACGGGATATGTACGCATACGTGCATTTAAGCCACAATTCCTCACTAACCCTTAAAATATGCTAACCTTAAGCATGGAATATTTTACTACAGTAAGTATTTAAGTTGTAAAGTCTGTCACAAGCCAATGGGACCCATCAGGCCGGCGCAGCGTTTATCTCCTGTTTCGGTAGAATGAAACGACTGAGAATATTTCTGTTCCCCCTGGACGGGATGCTAGTCCATCAGGTTACTCCCCAGCTAATGCCAGTACCCATTTATATACTCCTTGGTGGAGAGAGACAAGTGGGGGTAAAGTGGCTTGCCCAAGGACACAACATATGTCAGCAGCTGGATTCAAACTCCTGGCCCTCTGATCATGAGTCGCGAACCCTTACCACTATAGGCCACAACTCCGTATTTTCGGCTACAGTAAGCTGGGATTTTTTTTGCTAATAGCAGAGCCAAGAAATTGGTCCCTGAACTTCTTTCACCAAATTCTGAACCCCCCCCCCAAAAAAAATATATATACCCAAAATAATCCCCAAACCAAACAAACAAACCAACAAACCAAGAAAACAAGATTATCATCTAACTTCAGGCATCCCAGCCAACCAACCTTGTTCAAAACCAATGTTGAACTTTGCGATTTGACATTTACACAGCACAGCACTAAAATTCCAGTTGAGTTTATGACTTTCAATTTCCAGCAATCTTCATCATGTCAAATCTCTCCACCTCACATTGTTGTGTGTCATTCCAAAATACCGCTCAGAGCGTGCCGGGCAAATTAAATTAGATAAATAAGTGGGGGGAAGAGAAAAAAAAAACCTCCAACAACTCACTGGATACATGAAATATTGATTTTGACCCTGGGCAAATCTGTTGGCATTGTAAAATAAAATGCAATATTCATATTGGCCTGCAGAGGGAATTTAATATTCATCCATCACGATAATGACTTTGAAATTTGCGAACCTGAGGAGGGAACCAAAAAAACTGTGACATTTGTCGGATAGCCATCAAGCAGGAGTAATCTATGAATATTTGTGATATCCACTCAAATTAAAATTTATCCAACTAGACATGTCGATTTTTATTTATTTAGTATTATTTTTTATTTTTTATTTCACGTCTCTTGGGAAATTAAGCCGGATATTAATCCTGGTGGATGCAGTAAGTTAGCAACCCACGTAATCTTGGACGAGACATCAAAATGTCCATGATTTAGTGTCAGTCAGCAAATATTTGCAGTGGATGGTGACTCGGTGAATCATATTTCTCCTGAATACATTGAGCCTGTTCCTTCCTCAAATGTATACAATTTATATCAATGTATGTATACATTGTGAATAGTCATTCTGGGCTACAGAAAGAAACAGATTACCTGGCAAAATAGTACAGATGATTAAACATCAACCCCCTTCACCAAACAAACGAAGAAAGAAAAAATAACACAAAAACATAAACTGCTACTAAATAAAACAAAATGAAGCGCACAATTTCTACAACTAAAATGACATTTCAGTTAAAAAAAAATGACAAACTAAATATCAAATATGCTAAATTTTTTCTAAAAATGAACACATTTTGTACAAATCTATCATTTATGACCCTTATCAAAACAAGCGCGAGTGCACAATAAGCTCAGGCCCGGTTCCGGAATGTCTCGCTTCATATGCAAAATAGACGGCACGCATGCGCATCGATCGAGACAAAGGGGCGTGTGCCAAAAACTTTCGCAAAAAGTGCATTTACTGACAACGACATTGCATTTGGTCTATTTTTGGTCAGTTGGTAGTTATATTTTATGGGAAACTTAGGGGGGTCTGTTTTTGGTCAATTTTCCGGAGACCGACCGACCGACTGACCAACCGGCCATGTAGAAGCTCCTGCCCAAGATTACAAAATAAACTCCAGAACAATGACAGAGACACGTATAAGGAATACACTTATTAAGACTGTTGCCTTTAAGTCTCCTAGCCTCCCTTAGTACTGTTGCCGAGAACGATCGAGAGTTTAATAAAAAGTAAAAAAAAAGAAAAAAAAAGCACTACACAGAACAACCCAAGACTATTCATATACACACTTCGTAATGGAGCCATATTGACAATGGATCAATTTGCAAAATAAGAAAATATACAGTTCTGCAGATATTTTTTTTCCAGGGATTCTCTTCAATGAAAGGAGCAAAATGAATCCAGACATGCCGTCGAAAAAACCCCAAGAAACTTGGGGCATGCATGGACAGTCACAGACAAAAGCCCCTATGAAATGGGCAGGGTGATTGTTTACAGTTAGGAAAAATGTAGTTAAAATGATTGGGTGGTATATGTTCTGGCAACTTATCTGGGGGAAAAATAAACTGAAACTTGTCCTGGTGCGCCAAGTTGCAGCATAACTTCTAAAATTGCTTTCTGGGGATTGAGGGTAACTATGCAAACGACTGTATCGTTTTCTTGGTGGAGCAATCTGAGAAAACGGGGCCAATGAATTCAGGCCCTGGCTTGTCATTACCAGGGAACGCAATACAATTGTGCAAATTTATACAAGGAGAGCGGCCGATATTCACAACGATTTTTTGCGGTTAGTATTTTTTTTTCGTGCGTCTTGGTCGGAGAGGGATGATGGTTGGCGATTGTTGGTGTTCTGTTTTTTTTCACTCTGCCTTTTTTGGGGGTTGGTTTCAGATATCATGGCAAATTATGATGGAGTGGTTTGAGCAAATGAACCAAATCTAGCCGTCTGTGTGCACTGGTGTTGGTTACATTGACAGGGCTGGACAACAAACTGACAACTTATGAGCACATGTATACAAAAATGTAACTTAAGCATTCCAACAAAGATGCTGCTGGTTTTCTGAAATGAAGGGGGGGGGGGCCTGTCACTTCCCCCCCCCCCCAAAAAAAAGAAATCTTCAGATAACCAGGATTGAAATGAATCCCAACAGTTTCTGCCTCGACACCGTCATGGAATCCTACTCAACCAAGACAAATAATGGCCTTGCCGTGAAATGGACCCCAGAAATCTGATTTTCTGGATATAAACAAAAGCCCCTATCAATAACCCAGGAGACATCCTAGGCTTAATAACTGCATAGCATACATGTAGGCACCCAACCTCACGGAAGAGACAGGACAATTAATGGGGTATTTTTGTTTTGTCTGAAGAGGTAGGGGTTGGGCAAATAGTTGTTGGCATCATGCTGTTATGAATGACAATTATGAGGGGGTATATTTTGTGTAGGTTTTTTTTTTTAATGTACATGTAGTTCATGAATGGCTAGTGGTATACATTAATCCAAGGAACCTTATAAAACTAAGTCTCCTATTAGTATTATGTACAGGCCTTTCTGACCAATTACAGTCGAGTCTCGTTAATACAAACTCATTCAGACCTAGCCAAATTGTTTGTTATATCAGAATTTTGTATTAAGAGGAACATCAGTCCCATTCATTGTGCACATAAATGCACAGTCGGGACTAAGACTTTATGTTTGTTATAACCAGAATTTTGTATTAACAGAGTTTGTACTAACGAGATTCAAAATCCACTGCATTTGATGGAAATAAATGGAGCAAATAAACAGAAAATGGAAAATCATTTACAAAACAGACACAGCTCTTATCTGGTCAACTACCTTATACACTCTTATCAAAGGACAATGTACATAACACCACAATGTAATTCGTTTTTGTACATCCGCCGAGATATATATCGTAATGCTAGGTACTGATAAAGTCAAAGTGCAAGTGATACTATGCTAGTTAACTACAAAAAATACAGTGGCCAGAGTGACCTAAAATGACAGGAAACTAACAAAATGATAGTTCAAGCTTTCCTGTTGAAAATCCTGTGCAAACTTCCCTTGTTAAATCCGGAAACATATTTCGCAACTGTATGGCCATACATAAAATGCATCTTTATTTCAACACCCAGAAAAGATTTGTACTACTCTCCTGGTAAAACGGATGAATTCACTCAACACTGGAGAAAACTACATGCTTGCATATTTAAGAATTAATTGTCAAACTTTTGTTTGAAAGATGCCAAAATGAAACTTGACTCCTGAAATTGCAAAGTCAACCATTTTTTTTTTACTGATCTAAAGCCAGATTGTGTCATTACATTTTAAGCCAACTTGTTTTCATTTTTAAATAAATTTTCAAGAATTTAATTGTGGCGTTTATTACGACTGCAGCTTTCATTGTTTTAATCTTGAAAAATATCACCTGTTTCTTGATTGTGATCTATGCATTTGGTACACATGCTTTTTTTTTCTTATCTTTTCATCGTATTTTCACACTAGTATCGAATGCACTCAATCTACTTGACCAGACAGTCAACAGTAGCAATCATACAGTGTGAACTAATACAATCAACAGGCATTTGGTCTCCTTTTGATACCAAACCATAATGGTTAAGGGAAACTGCCTAACTAGTCACCGAGGATTTGGTATTCGGATCAGCACAGATACCGTTAACTGCCTAACTCTGCAGTGCACTGTTGTTTATGGCCACTGTAACTAGCGCCCTCTTGTGGCCTAGTGCAATCACTGTGTTCCACAATGTTGTTTCCTTCAAAATTCACTGATCACAGTCATAAAGTAATCATTGTTCTTAAAGATAATGCACAGAATGCAAAAAAAAAAAGAGGCTAGCTCACTAAATGAAATATAAAACTGAATAAAATATCAACAATTTTAGGTAAATAACTTGAACCTTTGCACAGTGAAATAAGTACAAAAGTAAGAATTGCAGGATGAAACCGTGGGGAAAAAGTCCTTGTGAAGAAATGTTGGTTATATTTTTTGGACATATACATACATGTACTCCGTCCATTCTTGATGGACAGAGTATACTCTCCAAAATGTTGAGAAACTCCCTCAAAACTTGGTAAATTTTTCCCTTGTTTAATCAGAACCACACTTGTTCACATAAGTTGATTTTCAACAGGTGTGTCATCTATTACATGTAGTTTACCAGCCCCGCCATTGTAATTTTTATTTGAATAAAGTTATCTTGATGTGAGTCTGGCCAATCTGGCGAAAGGACATATGTACCGCTACATTCTGCATACACAGTACTGTCCATTGACCCTCGGCTGTTGGATGTCGTACTCAGCATAAATAATCAAGGCGTGTTGTAATTGGCTGTTCTGATCCCGAATGCGATTTGTTTTCCCCCGCATATGATAGGCTATGTCCCTTACCCAGGCGCGGCGCGCTTCACATGTGAACGTTAACGAAAGGAGATTCTTTTGGTCGGGAAACAGTTGTACACACCCAGAGTTGCACCGAAAATACCTCTTTTTATCTGGTTCGACTTGATCGTATTCTCATTTTCAGTGGATCCTACGCTGCATAAGGGATAATTTATCTGCTGTCTTAGGTGAGTTTTTGCTTGTAATTTGAACGAACATGGAAAATATCGGCCCCAAAATTGAAAACCATCGTCTAAGTCAGGGAAGTAATTCCAGCTCTACTGGCGGATCTCCCCCGCCACGTCATGAGCCTAGTAAGCTGGAAATTTCAAGCTACACTGTACCCTCACCCTAGTTATTGCAGAATATGTTGTGCAAACCCGACCGAAACCGGCCAGTTCCGAAACCGACTTTGGGTCGGGTCGGTTAAGCGATCTTGTTAAAAACCCGAAACAAACCGAAGTTAACCAAAACAGTTCGGAAATTCATGTGGTGCAACATTATTGAAGAGTGACTATTATAAGCCTTTTCGGAGTTCCAACTGCGCGCATTCGTAACCTGTGACAACGCACATTGTTTGTCTCAAATGCCCTTTGACAGTACCCACAATGCACAAACAGCCTTTTTGTAAAGTCAGTGGCGCGATGTTGTCAAAGGCCATTTGAGACAAACAATGCGCATTGTCACAGGTTATGAATGCGCAGTTGGAAGTCCGAAAAGGCTTATTGAAGAGTGACCAACGTCAACCCGCCGCACAAATGTGCATGTGGTTTGTTGTCTATCAAGCAGTCTATAACGTGTGGGCCCACCAGTAGGCAACGTTGCTGGTCTTTACCATATGGTCATGATTTAATACTGAGAGACGACGTTTAGGCACAAAAAGCAGACACAGTTGACCAAGCCACATATTCAGGTTTTTTCGGTCGGCTCGGTTTGGTTTTTGCTTGAATTTTTTGGGGGTTGGGTTGGGTTTGTGGAGTTCAGATCGGTTTCAGTTCGGATTCAGTTTATATAATGTTTAGGGTGGTTTGGCCTGGTCAGCCCGAGCTGATGCACAACATTATTGCAGGTATAGTAGTGCATTTTTTGAAATTATATTTTATTTTATGCAAGTTTATCATCAGTGCAGTCTTGCCCCACCATGAACACAGAACTGCTTTGATTAACATGCTATTGTTAACTGTTACGAATGCATGCCCCCCCCCCAAAAAAATTAATGAATCGACCATCATCCCACCTATTTTTTTTTTCTGGCTATAAAAATTAAGAGCAAAATTTTTGTTTTTAAATAACTTATTAAAAACATTCCACCACTCCACCCTATACATTTGTATTTAACAATTGTTAATTGCTGTGATGTGGGATATGACGTTTTTAGCACCCGAGGGGCGCATAGCACCCAAGGGGATTGAAAACGGCATATCCCTCATCACAGCAGTCAACAATTGTTTTATTATATTGTGCCGATAACTCAAAAAGATAAATGGTTGTAACTTAGGCCTACTCTGTGAGAAATAAATTGAATCACTGCGATGTAACCTTTGATAACTGAAGGTTTCGATGTCCTGCCGGACATAAGACTGAGCGTTTGACGTTGCAGTTCTCATTACGCAAAACTAGCGCGCCGGCAGGTTCTACACACGCGCGCAACGCACACAATGAACTCAGTGCGATATCACCCTGAGTACGTGTGTGACATGCGTTTTTATGAACCAGACACGTGGCCGATCTAGACCAATGAAATGACAGTATCCAAGCACACGATATAACAATTATTTTTTTCCAATGTAATAGGAAGCATAACATGTTTTCCTTGACTTTATGCTGTGATACGATGAGAATCCCAACCCTACATTATTAGCAAACACACACACACACACCCCTGTGTGTAAATGCCGGCAATCGTGGATGCCCCATTGTCCCTAATCCTCTTTCCTTTGTTTGTACTCTAACTTTTTAGCGACAGCTCTCATTTTTTTTAGCACATTTGAGATCCCCAATTCTTTTGTCCTACGTCCACGATTGCCGGTGTTTACATACTCACACATACACAAAATCAGATTTTACTCACCAGATAAACATTGTGCACACAAGACTGCAGACGACCCGGCAGAAATCTAGATAGCACTTGAAGTGGCTGACTGGGCGGTTGGGATGATAGTTCCTTGATTCTTGACCCTGAGCGATGAGATATTAATGTCTGTGATGGCACTGGGTGACATGAGGGTATTGCAGGCTGAGATGGGAGCCAGTTGTGGCACGTGAAGGATGTTCGTTTGAGGAGGTAAAGTTTGATGTCTGATCGGTTCTCCAGGCTGCCGCTGCTGTGGCAGACCCAGCTGTGGAAGGTTGGTTACATGCTGCGTGAGTGCTCTGATGGACATGGGCGGTCCTATCGGGGGAGGCACACCCATGAGTGGAGCTGGCGCCACACCCTGCACAGACATCTGCTGAGGTTGCTTGGTACCCTGCAGCTGGTGCTGCGACATGACGTGCAGCTGGCTTCCATGGTTATCAACGTGAGGATGCTGCAAGGGGAACTTGGTCACCGTTTGTAGCATGTTGGTGGGGGGCAACATGCTGGAGGTGGAAAATGTTGTGCATGCCTGTGGCTGAGGCATACCTGTTTGAAACTGGTTCATATGAGATAAACCATTTTGCTGTGATGTGGTTGACAGGTGATAAATTTCAGGAATGGTGGATGATGCCGTTGTGCACTGAAGTAAACCACTGAGTAAAGGCATGTTGCTAGCATGCTGTGTTAGTGACTGGTGCATTGATGGCGGTTGAAGAAAGCCCTGTGGGTTTGTTGGGTTGGGCAACCCCTGTGGTTGGGACTTCTGGGTCAAAGTCGGATTACCAACAACATCATGCGAATGGGGAACAGAGAATGGGGTTCTATTGAATTGAGGAAGGAAACCTCTGGGGGATACACTTAAGCCGACAGGGACCGGCAACTGGGGTGAGGACTGATTCATTGGGGTACGTATCAGCTGTTGATTGGTTGGCTGGATAGGTGGTGGTTGGCACTGTGGGAACTGAAGAAACTGTGGATTCCTCACGGCGGGAAGCTGTCTGAGCACAATCGGCTTGCCTGAGAAGTTGTAGCCAGTACTGGCCGGCTCTGGAGTGATGCTGGAGCTTTCAGTGACAGTTTCGTGGGAAATAACTTCCAGAGTGACCTCGTCACCTTCAATGTGCTCTGGCTGGATGATGGTGATGGAGTGAGATGGAAAGTCAGAGTTACTGTAAGTGTTGATAGAGGGACCATGCTTGGAAGCATTCGGAAGGGAAACAGCTGGGGCAGAAGTATGAAGTAACTGCGTTGAAACCACATTTTGGGTTGGATTTCCATGTGATTGTTTCTGCATGGAATTTGTAGAATCTGTGCTGGGATCTAGAGCACAAGGAAGAGGTGCTTGAGAGTTTATGACACTCAAGAGCATTTCAATATCGCTGGCACACGAACTTGCTCTCGGACTCACCTCGCTGAAGATGCTGTTGTTGTTCTGGTTTGGGTTAGCTGTGTGCCTAAATGGGTCAGGTATGGAAGCTGGCACTGTGCATGCTGTCGGCGGCGGGGGAAGCTGCTGCAGCTGCAGCACAGCCAATGCTGCACTTTCAATGGTGGGTGTGTCCTGTTGGTGCTGTCTCATATGACTCATATACGACTCCTTCCGCATGAAGGAATCTGTGCATTTATCACACACAAATGGCTTCTTGCCATTCAGCTGAACTGTCGATGGTTTGGGATTTCTCTTCCTTTCCACTTTGCCAGCCTCCGATGCCTTTTTCCGTTTGACCGCTTTCTTTGGCTGCTTTTGTTTTGCAAGATCAGGATGGTGCTTCTTAAGATGACAGGCGACCTGACTGTGATATTTGGCCTTGTAAGAGCAGTGGGGGCACTTTTGAGGTGTCTCCTTGCTGTGCACACGCTTGTGTCTGCGAAAGGCCCTCTTGTTTTGACAGAGGACGTCACAATCCAGGCACTTGATTGGGTTGTGTGAGGGATGAGTGCGTTCATGTTGCCGTAATTGTTTCTTGGTGCAGCACGTAAAGTTGCATTCCATGCACTGGAAATTCTTCTCCCTCCAGTGATTGTTCTTCATGTGCGACTTCAGATTACTGTTCAGTGCACTGGCGTAAGGGCACAGGGAACATTTGAACGGCTTTTCACCTGTGTGGATTCGCATGTGACGCCGCAAGTCAGTCTTAATTTTAAACTTGGCAGAGCACTGCTTACAGTGGAACGGCGTGTCCCCTGTGTGGATCCTAAGATGAGTAGTCAGTTGGCTGGAGTTGCGGCTGGCATAAGAGCAGATCTGGCATTTGAAGGGCCTTTCTTTGGTGTGAGTACGCATGTGTTTCTTCAGACTACCACTGTCCCGGCCTGCGTAAGGGCACTCCTCACACTTGAAAGGTTTCAGCCCGTTGTGGATGCGAATGTGAAGCTGCAGCTTGTCCTTCCGTGTGAAACGGTGCTGGCAGAAGCTGCAGGTGAAAGGCCTGTCACCCGTGTGTATCCTCTTATGACGGATGATATCTTTCAAGTGTGCGGTTGCAAAGTCACAACCTTCATAGAGGCACTTATAGCATTTTTCACCCTTTGCCTTACTCTTCACTTCAGTGGATTTTTTACCACCAGCAGTGGTGCCTTGAGCACTTTTACAGTTTCCAGTTGTCCCCTTATTTCCTCCAGCTGTAAATGGTGTTAACGCAACACTGCCGGTTTGCGGAAGCCCCGGAATACACAAGGGAGCCGAGTTGTTCAAAATTTGGCCAGTGTGTGCAGAGGTGCTTATGTCGCAGGGCTGGGTGGGAGCGGCATTGCTACGTGTAGGTGCTGCTGGTTGAGCAACCTTAGGTGATGTCGCCAAAAGAATGGGTTTTCGCTTTTTTTTCCTGGTTGCGGCGGTGGTGGAAGGGGTGCAGGCAGGCCCACTGGTAGTCGTCACTGGAGTTATCACATCACCAGACTGACTTATGGACACCAATGAGGCTGCTTTTAACACATTGGCTATAACAGGCAAATGAGAGTTCTGCTGGGTCTGGCACCCTGACCTCTTATGACTGAAGAAGGCTTCTATTGATGTGAACTGGGCCTTGCATCTTCCGCAGATGTGAACATCATCCATAGGGTCCATATTGACTAAGAGAAAGAGAGAATAACTACCATGAGAATTAAAGTCACATTTTGATGCCTGAAAGTACTGGTAATACTGGGGGGTTTTCGGAGTCGATATTGCCAATATGATGACAAAACTGTCAACAAATTAGAGAATTCTCAATAATGATATGCTAAAGGCCGATAACTTAGGTTAGCGATCTTCAAAATGCTCTGGATATAAACACACAGACTGTTAGTCTTTGACAAAATAAGCATTTAGGATAACCAGTTGTAGTTATACTAGCTCTAACATGTACCTGTATTTTCCCATGTAAGCATTCTTAACCGCCAAGAACCACGTGGAGCATGAACTTCAAGTTTGAAATCAATGTGAGGACTTTACGTTGGCGCTGTGAATTATTCCAGCAAAGCAACCATTTTCAAAAGCAATAGCAAGGCTTGGACCACTGTTGTAGTACTCGTACTCGAGTACTTTTTTGGAGTACTCGTACTCGTACTCGAATGTCAAAGTACTCGTACTCGAATTGACGGTACTCGTACTCGGGCAGCAAAGTACTCGTACTCGACATGTCGAAATTGTACTCGATCAGCAAAGTATTCGTACTCGAATAGCAGTACTCCGGGGGAAAATGGTGTAGCTTGACTATATACCACGGCTTTATTTTATCGACACTTTCAGTTTGAATGGTTGATTGGCTTGTGTAGAAATCAAGGTTTCCTGATTTTTTTCTGGGCACGTCCGGACAAACACATTTAACAGCCAGCCGTTAGTGGGTCTGTATTTCGGTTTAACTGGGCCTGGGCCAATTACGCACAACGAACCATTTGCCGTATGGCCGTATTTGGAAATACAAGTACTTGTACTCGTACTTGTAAGTACAAATACTCGTACTCGGAGACCTGTTGTTGTACTCAGAGGTACAAGTACTCGTACTCGTACTATGCAACCTATGTACTCGGCAACCTACGTACTCGGCAGTACTCGGTACTCAGACAAAAGTACTCAACTACGTGTACAACACTGGCTTGGACTTGAACTCAAGCGGCATGCTTGCAAGCTGGGGGCGCTATCCACGTATCCAATATCTCATATGGTGTAGGCCTACTTGTATACGTGCATGAGGGCACTATAAGCCAGTTAGGTATTCCAAAATAGTCTGGGCCACAACAAGATTCGAAAAATTTTATTGGGGGATAAACACAGCAGATAAAAGCACTTCAATTTTGCTGGTAGCCCACCCCGCTATGCTTTTGCACGCATACAATGAAATGTTTATCCCAAAAGAAAAATCGTCAAATCTTGATGTGCACATGCGCAGTTGGATTACCGAATACGATCTGCCAGCTTCAAAACAGAAAAAAAATGCGGGACTGGTTCACAGGTGAAACATTCATATGACTTCCAAGTATAATCTAAACTTAAATTCATGTTTTATCACGTCGCCGCCAAGTGCCAGTTTGATTCTTGAATCATAATTCACGTGCACACACTAAATGTTTTTAAAAAAGTACACAGCGATCAAACAGAGTTTTATTTTAAACTTGGCCTGCCCGAAAAAGAAATCAATTTCTTGCATTTGCTGGCTGATTTATCTAGTTCGATTTGGGCCGCCCGCTTTAATTGTTGATTTTTCTGATTTTTGAATTCGTTTTAGAACGTAGTGTCAAACTTTACTATTCAAAAATGTTTGACATAACGGAACACCACGTGCACGCACGTTGTGACTATCATACATGTACACGAACGTCACAGTGTATTCCGTGTATCATGCGTGCACTGAGAAAAATAAAGTCTGTTGACTGCACGTAAGATCTGCCGTACGTACTCCTACTGGTATGTGTGTGTGTACGAATACAGACATTTATTTTTGCAGCTGGGTGCCGCTGCTTGAAGTATCGGTACTCTGGGAATGGACTGGTTCTAGTTTGTGATACCATGAACATAATGTACATCGTACAGTGGGAATAGCGAAACCAGATTCAGTTCGTGCATGCAGTACATATACATCGTTTGCTTGGCTGCTTGCAATTTACGTTGTTTCAGCCAATTCTAATTTATCCGGCAGAAATCTACACTCACAGCCGCTTTGAACTAGGATTTTTTCCAGGCGTGTCAAATTGGTCAAAACCCGTATTTTATGGGGGAAAAACGTAGAGTCGTATTTTCAACAAATTCCCGTACGAAATACGGCAGAATCGTACTATAGTACTTGGCAGGTCTGCGATAGGGTCCAAGCTACATGTAATCCGTATATGCCGAACAACACAATTTTGTCCTTGATCCAAAAACCCAACATTGCCCAACAAAAACATCAGATTTCACCCTCAAAATGGCCTACAAATTACTAGATACGCCACCTGAGGTACAAGTAGACATCGATGATTAAGATGGTTGTACTGAAGTTTACTTACGATCCGGATGAAAAGTGAAATTTCCCGTTCAATTCCAAGAGCTCCCCTCGCAATCGTGAACAAGTTAAATTTCCGACACGTGTTAATGTTTGAACGACGCGATGTGGTCTTCATGCCCAGCGTACATTCGCTGGGCATGAAGACCACATCGCGTCGTTCAAACATTAACACGAGTCGGAAATTTAACGATTGGGAGGGGAGCTCTCGGAATTGAACGGGAAATTTCACTTTTCATCCAGATCGTAACTTCAGTACAACCATCTTCATCATCGATGTCTACTTACCTTACTCCTAGAACTATGAGGCTCCACGTAGTGGAGCCTCATAGACAACTTACCCTGCAAAATTGTTTGCCTCTACAAAACACCAACCAAGTACAAAAACGTCCATCACAACCAAGCTATTTCCCACAGAACCGCTGCACAGTTTGCCCCTAAACTCCGTACAATACCTCATGACATAGGCCTACTCACGTTATGTGCACCAAACAAACATCGGTGGATTCTGTCGGTTTTTCGGCAAAAATGATGAAAAATATGCCCTTTCTGCACTGAGCCAACCTGACACTTAAAACGTGCACGCACGCAGAATGATCGCAGTCACTTTCGGTTTGATCGGTCACACTAGTGGGGCTAGCCTAGCCCCACTAGTGTGGCCGTCGGTATGCTGCGCTGAACCTCTCAGCGCAGCATACCGACGGCCACACTAGTGGGGCTAGGTCTGGCCGTACTACAGAGCTTGCGATAGTACTGACTACTGTACGGGCAGATGCAGTCGGGCTAGTCCGAATGTTAAAAAAGGCGATAAGTTGGGTAAAAGTTACTCGGTCTATTGTCTTTTATAACCTTTCAAACTGAAGTTGACTGACAGATACAGGAGCCAGACCATTTATAAATCGAAGTGGCTATCGTTACGGCAGCCGTTGTTTAGCTCCCTCTACGATACTTTTTTGATACGCACGCAGGTATATTTTATTTGTTTCCCAACATTTTAGCAAGCAGTGCGACAGCTCAGACGATAGAGGGTAGGATTTTGCACCGCGAGGTTGCGGGTTCGCATCTCAGTTTTTGCTCTCAAATTTTTTTCCTTTTCTAACCTGAGGCTTTGGAGGATTTTTTTTAAAAGGGAAATAAAGTCCAAATTTCATAACGTTCTTCATATTCACTTTTTTCCTTCTAATTTTATATTTTCTTCTCATGTTTTTATAAAAGTTGCAGTCTACCGTAACGATAGAAAATGGGAAATGCGTTACGGCTGCCGTAACAATAGCCACTGCGTTTATAAATATATTCAATTATTCTCCTTTTTTTTATTTATATATTTTTGTTTATTCGGCCGGGTAGCCATGACGTGCATGTAGTGTACGTGTCCGAAAACTGGGCAACTACTTTAAATTATTCGAACAGGTAGGGCTAGGCCTACTCCAATTTCGATTAGTTATTAAACGAATACATACGCTGGATGGAAACCTCCACCTGCCCAGAATTCATGGTGTTGGCAACACGCAGCTGGTAGAAGTCTCAAACTAAAGACAACTGGACTCCACTTGCAGTAGGCCTACGAACGAACAGCAACGTTCAGCCATGGTTTTTCTTTTGCACCGGATAAGTTTCTGCGCATGTCCCTTGACCCAGTTTAATTGTAAACAACACTGCACCCGAGGGTGGAGCTTTTCTCTAATTTCTACCGAAGCAGTTTGAACGTTTTCGAAGGTTGCTTTTTTCCCCTCACTTTCAAAAATAAGAATAAAAACATTAACTACATTTTTAAATAAAAACACCATTTCATCTACTAGTAAGTGACCCAAAGCATGAATCAACCGAACCACGGAACAACGAAAAAACAGCGAAAGTGAAACTCAAAGGTCTAAACGAAATAAAGCCAACCAAATGAAACAAAAACAAAGACAATGCATAAAACAAAAACAAAGAAAATGCATGAAGCAAACAGTAAATGAATGGGGCGGCGGTTGTAGCGCAAGTTATAGTCGCCTATAATTTATAAACTATGGTATATGGAAGAAAATATTTTGATCAAACTTCAGTCGATCTCCCAGTACTCTTGAATTTAACATATAAAGTTAATTTCTCTAAACGAATCTTAACTTATTTTATTTCAATGAAAAAATAATAAATACTGTGTTTTTAATTCTAGGCATCTGCAACTATCTAAAGGCTTTTATATCTTGGCTGCTCAAGTTTTACGCCTGTTATTACGCACACAAAGAGTCAGAATTTCTGATCGGGTGCAATAACTAAAAGCGGGTAGATTATTTTCGTTCGACGTCTCGTTCAAATGTGAATAACTTTTGTATTGCTTACTGCTAATTTTATGGTTGGAAAACTAGAATTCAAAAAAAGAAAATTTGGGGTGGAAGTGTGAAACTCAAAATAGCGAGGGGCGAGCAAGTGTCAGAAGTTGTAATTCGACTGTCAAATCAAAGGCTTTTTAAAACAACTGATATCAAAGTATTAATAAATAAGGCACAACAAACCACACTAATCTTTTCAAACTGCATGCAATTCCATATTTTTTATTGTGAGGTATTAACTTTCCATTTTCAATCACACAAAACTTGAATGTTTAAGCCATTCAGATTAGAAACATTTCTACAATTCAGGAAAAACTGCAACATGCAACAATTATTATATGACTTTTGTTTACAAATATCTGTTTGTAATTACATGAGAGATGGACTACCATGACTGAAGATAACTTTCTTCTTTTTAAACAGAAAAGCTATGATGAGCAGTTTTTGTTATCAGAGGAGATCAGAGTGATGTCCACAAATTTCAAATTAATGAAAATATAAATTCGGAAGAAGTTTAAACATTGTATTAGTTTGAAAGGTGCACCAAGCTATCGTGATGCATTGCTCAAAGAGGCTAAAATTATAATGGATGTCAATTATGGTTTTGATCCAAAATTCACAGAATGTATGATCCAGGCTTTAGCAAATTTGAAATTGGTTTCAAAAACCTTGGATACATACCACTGATTGTATACCTGCTTCTAATTTTGCCAGTTAGTTTGGAAAAACACCATCTGTTCATCTAAATGTGTTTTTGTGAAGCAATATTTGTAACAAATTAAACTAGTATTCAAGACACTGTTATATTTATTTATTTATTTATTAACTAAATGTAATATTTATATTTTTGTACAGCAGCAAAGTTGTACTTACAAGGACAACAGTCACAAAACAAATGGGTACGTATTATGACATTTCAATCTCACAGCAAGAAATGTGTCAATTATTGTTCATGAAAGTCGCAAGACTTTGAACTGTGTGGAGTTTACATCAAGATTTAGATTTGAATTTTTGAATTAAAAGTATACTTACACTTTGAATCAGACAGAAAGTGCATGTTTGTAAAGGGGTGACTATTGAAATGAAACAATTCCCAAAAGCTATACAATTATTTGCTTTCCTTTTTTACACTTGCCAAAAGCATTTCACTGCTAATTTTTTTTTCCAGATGTGTGGGGGAAACCCACTACAGACAATTAACAAATCTGATTTCCTTTTTAGCAAGTATACAAATACTAATCGTTTCATATCTGAGGAAATCCACAGTGTTGTAGTTATCACAAGTCAATCGCAAGTTATCTAGTTCAAGCTCAAGTTGTAATTTTTATAAAGCATTCCTTTTTTTACTGTTTACCCCTCGTTATTGTGAATTATTAATGACATTTTGCGATGGACCTAACTTTAACACTGGAAACACGTAAAGTATTCCCTCCACAAAAGAACACTTTCATTCTAGACTCTTCTTCTAAATACAGGCAATGTTAAATAAGCAAAGTCTATATAAGATTTGAGGCTTTGCATGGTGGGGTATCGGTATCGTTTTGGTTTGCGGTAACACCATGTGGTAATAACTACTGCTTAGAAGATATTAGTTCTGAAAAGAACTTGTCCTGCTTATTATCAACTTTGCTACGTAGTTTTTTTGTTCTGATAAGAACAGTCCTGCTGTAAGTTCTAAACGAACTTGTCTTTGGTCTCAACGTTTCGACTAGCCTGCTCTAGAACAAAAAAAAACTACTTAGCAAAGTTGATAATAAGCAGGACAAGTTCTTTTCAGAACTAATATCTTCTAAGCAGTAGTTATTACCACATGGTGTTACCGCAAACCGAAACGATAAGCAAAGTCTACTCCTCAAATCTCAACCACACAAACTTTTATAAGATGAATACAAGCAATACAATTTCTAGACTAAACAAGCACCAAAAAGACAAGCGGCTCTTACCACAAGATGCCAACCACATTTGCTGTTCAAACACTACAGAAAATAAAAAATATTTTAAGAAGATGGCCAAGTACCAAGCTATACTAACACGAGACAATTTAATTGGTTTCTTTGAAATTAACCCATGATTCAAAGAAAGAAAGAAATTGTTAACAAATAATTTCATATTTTTACCCTGAGCTACCAATTCTATAAACTTTATAAAGTACATGAATACAATAAAAATAAAAAAAAGGATTTTTGATATTTTTGGTACACAAACTCTATCTGCCCTGCACTGACCCGCACAGTAGATTTTTATGTCCAAAATCATGTGACATGACCAAGTGACAGATTAATATCGCACGGCAAATGAACAAGTGATGGTTTCTAAACAGCACCGTATAGCAAACACAACACAAATTTGCACAGCCTTAGAAATATGTTATTGAACAACATTACCCGGATCAAATGTACTCCTTTCTCAGTTAAAAGTCATTATGAAATCCTTTTGTTATTCACCAGTGATGCAGCAAATCTCGAAAAAAAATAATTTTGGCCTCTGTTGAAATAAATGGTGCTCGGTCATCCGTGACTGCAGAGATGCAATCTAACATAAAACCCTTTAAGAGAGAGTGAGCCACTTTGGCAGTGTTCAAGCTCATAACTTTTACATAATTTATTACCCCTTTATTTTGTTGTCACCTTTTTTTTGGGAGACGCCCTGTAGAGCTTTCCGGCACATGAAACAGTACTTTTTTGGCAATGGGATAAAGTTCTTGCCCAAGAGATGTATCTATGGGTGTGGTGTTGCAAATACAACGAATCATTTGTAAAATTTGCAGGTAAATATAATATAAATTTGAATGCCCTTCACAATACAAAATTACACATTTCATAATTGCATCCGTGGACTTTGTCAGACTGGTTTGGCAGACTTGGCCAATTTGGCAAAATTTTAAAAATGCACTGCGACAAACACAATTGCAGCAACTTATATTTTTTACAGTTTGGGTTAGTGTATCTAAACTATATGAATGTTGTTTGGGTTAGTGTATCTAAACTATATGAATGTAGTAGAGACTACACTTCTATATACCGACTAATTCCTACAACATTCGCAGTAAATAATCACACTCAGAAATTCAGGAAAACCAGCACAGTAAACTACTGTTTTCAACACAAAGCAAGAGAAAAGGTCCCGTCTTTCCAGCAGATTTGAAATTTGATTACAAATTTTGATACTTCTGTCCTTTTTTTTTTTTAGTGAATTCAAAGGATGTGTGGGAAAATTTCAAAGACAAAATGTGAACCAAATGTTAGACTGAATTTAATTTGCACAAGTCACGCCATCTACAAAGGTAAGCCCCGTTGAAGTAAATAAAAACACACAAACTTAAATAAATGGGTGAACTATTTAACTAAGATGATATACATATGATATTCCATAAATAAATATTAAATCATGGAATAAATATAATTAATGAAATAATTACTAACTGTACACTGGCATTTGCATACAAGTAGCACACTTAAACAAATATGCGGTAAACACTGCAGCATGTTAAATGATCTAAAAAGCGGTAGCTAAAAGCAGACCAATCAGTTGAGTAATGGCTGGACCAGTCACGCGAGGACCGAGCCACTAATTTCCTTTACTCAAGACAAAGAATTCTTCCTCAACTAGGTGACTTAAGTTTGTACTTACTTAACAACTTTAACAAATGCATGAACTTAATCTTCTTAGGGAAATGCCACGCATCATGTGTGGAAAAGGCTGACAAATATAAGTCTAAAAAAATTTCAATTTGTCTAATTCACAAATAAGGCATACCAAGTGATATACCAAAACCCTGGAAGAAATAGTCACCTGAAAATATTTTTGATTTTTGTTGAGGCGTCATAAGCTTTCTCTATAGCCTTCTTTCAAGGCACAACTTTTCCACTACGTTTTTTTATGATCAATGTCTTTGGCATAAAAAAGTCACAACCTAGACTTTTTTTGAGGAGATACCATCATTACATCGTCCAATGACGTGGGCATTAGGCAACTTTATGCTGCACATTAATACCACAGGTTCTGTGTTTGGCCAACACCAGAACTGTCTGGTACGATTACAAGTTAAACTTAACTTTTATTTACACACTTAAAGGAATATTTGACAGAAACAAGACCAGAATCTGTGACATTTTTACAACCCTGAATGATGAAAAAAAACCCCACAAAACCAACAAACAATAAAAGCAAAAACAAAAAGTCTTGACTTTGGGTCCAAGTATGCACTGAAATAACTAAAAACTGCTTGTTCATCAACAAAAACACTCCTCAGTCTTTGGAGTTTTAGATTTGAAAATAAACATGCGCAAGGCAGTTTTAACACTGTGTGGGTGCATTAGTACATGCCATTCATGATACTAATCTAAACGCTCCCCAAAAAAGAGAAAAAAAGTCAACACTCATTGGAGGGGTCATAATTTTGAATCTGATCGTCTTATGATGACGTCTTTTTTGGGGCAGTATTTATTATTGTTGGCGTTCTGCATGTGCAAAATGGCTGCCACTCTTTAAATTGGAACTACATTTAAACTTACACTATCCAACTAGATAGTGCAGTAACAGTTGTCAAATTAAAACTGGAAATGTTTTGTGACATGTACCTTTTCACAATGTCAAATCTCCAGTGGAAACAAACATTGTGCTTTAGAGCTGAACTTGTTTTTTTAAATGGTGCATATACTCATTTCTTACCCAGGAGTCTTATCTCTTTTGGAACACTCAGGAGCACACTTGATTCAACATGACTAACACAGCCCAAACATCTAGAGCTAAACCTATTCAACCTATTCATTACATTTGGCACAAGTTCAATAATATACACTGTCTTTTCGCAAAGTTGCTTTTGTAATCTACATATACTTATATGTACAATATAAACAGGAAACCTGACCGGAATTGTGAAAAGGAAACTAAAATCGAACAATTCTCTGAAATGGCCAAAAACACACACACAAAAAAACAACTTTTGAATACAGTTACATTAAATGGTGCAGAGACCCTCAAGCAAGTAGGAAAAAAATGGAGCAAATTACAAGCAGCTAAAATTGCCTAAGATAAAAAAATGCACTTTGTTGTTTTTTTTACAACTGTGACCACACACACACAAAAACACTGTACCTTTTTAACTAGTATGCACCATATCTGTGGCATGAATTTGCTTAAACATGTATGCTACAGCACGCAAAAAAATGGAACCAAAATTCAACCCTGCAAAAACGATAAATTTATCAGGAAAATATACATCAACAGACGTAGAAAACAGTTACATTACATGCATTTTAAAACCTATTTTATATATACAATATTTGCATCTGCACTTACAAGGATGGGTGCAGGAATAAACAATCCACCCTTTTCTGAACCCTTTTTTTAAACTGTGGTTTTGTATTCACACAGTCCCAATCACCTTTGATGCTGTTTGAACTACAATGTACATGTATGTGGAAACTGTCCCCTTTCAAACCCTACTTCTCCATAATACAGAAGTTATCCCTGCAAGTTACATCATCTTGCTTCGGCCACAAAAATCTCCGGTTTCTGGTCCGGGGTTGGCTCCAAAAGTGGTGCAGCGACACATTTTTTCGGTTTTCTTTCACTTTCTGCCCCCCCCCCCTCCCCCCCCCCCAAAAATAGATGCTTGAACAAGCCGCTTTGTAATAATTAATAGATGATGGGGGACATAAATTGTATCAACAAGTTCTGCTGGTATGAAATATGTTTCTAGAAATTGTGAAGTAAATTTCTGAAAGAGGTAATTGTGATCTTGTCTCTTGTCAAC
The DNA here is from genome assembly GCA_029964075.1 of Patiria pectinifera. Classification (NCBI taxonomy): domain Eukaryota; kingdom Metazoa; phylum Echinodermata; class Asteroidea; order Valvatida; family Asterinidae; genus Patiria; species Patiria pectinifera. The sequence goes on from CM057141.1 coordinate 11,315,264, forward strand.
TCTTCATTTCATGAGACCAAGAAAATGACAATGGGCCTGTCAGGAGTTGTAATAAATAGCACTCCAAATGAAATAAATATATGAGGCAAAAAAGTGGTCAGCTCCAGAATGCAATGGAAAAAATATTCCCACGAGGTTAAAGGTTGAAATAATTCGCACTGCTCAATGTAAAATGTTTCACCTCATGAAAATATGAATTCTATTGCACCTTTGCTGTTTCACTGCAGGTGAAATATGCACTGCCCAGATTGATCCTAAAAATTCAGTCATCGACTGTTCTGTGTCGTCGCAATGTCGACCTGAGGGCAGCCTCACAGGTACAAAGCGTTTACAACTTTGAGATGTACATCGTAAGACCAACTTTCTTCCTGTCTGGTTCCCAGACCTAAAATGCAAACCTGATGATACCGTCAGACAATGGTATCCAATTAACATTTACTACAGAATATATGGGGGCCTGGAGAGGCCACATGAGCTTATTAATTGTTCATACCCCCATCTAAAAGATGTGTAAATTGCGCTGCAGGAGGATTTCAGCCAATCCAGCAATTTTAGTAGCATTTTGACATCGTTTCTTATTGAAAAAACCTTTTCTTTTTGCCGAAGCGCAGGTCTATAGCGACATGCAAACTGACCTTTTTTTGGCCTTATTTTGGCAGTGGAATTTTTCTTTGACTATACCTGGAGCCCTCTTCAGTCCTTTTCTCATTTTCCATTTAGCCACCTCCTAGCTCTGTTTCCTCTCCGTTTCCAGTATCTCTGAGGGTAAGTGTGTCTTCAGGTGCTCTACCAACTGAGCTCTGTCTGTACTCTGGAAGCCACAATCTTGACAACAGAAGGTCACTAGGTTACGCATGACCCCTGACCTCACATTTGGCCCTTGGAATGCCGGGGTGCTTATTGGCGGGGTTGTACAGGTATCACTTGCAGTGGTGCTAGTGCTGCTGTTTGATGTTGTTGCTGTATCAGTGATGATGTTTTGATTGCCTTTGTAACTGTAGTTTGGATCACTGGCATGCCTCCACATATGAGACTTGAGGGATGGAAGGTAGTTGCAGGTGTAGCAGCAGAGCTTGCACTTGTACTGCTCAGGAAGCTCTGATGACAAGCAGTCGGGGCGCCAGTCAGGCTGCATGTGCATCCTCATGTGGGATCGCAGACTCTGAGGGTAGGCACCAGTGAAGCTGCACTGCTGGCACTTGTATGGCCTATCTTTAGAATGAAACTTCATGTGGTTCTTAATTCCATTCTTGGCACTGGATTTGTAGTCACACAGGTGGCACTTGTAGAACTTGGGCTTGTGGTGGCACTCCTTGACATGATCTTGGACCCCCTCTGCTGACTCAGAAGTAAAGCCACACTCTTTGCAGGACCGTATCTTGCGCACCGGACAGCTGAGAGTGTGCAGCAGCAACGTGTTGGTGTTGATGAAACCTTCCCCACAATGAGAACACCTGACTGGTGGTTTCCCAAGATTGCCATGGACAGTTTCGCAGTGACTGTCATAGTCTGCCCAAGTCAACATTGTAATGCCACATTCCTCACACTTGGGCACCTTCGGAGATAAATGTGACTGCCTGTGAACATGTAGCTCATTCTTCGTTTGAAAGAAAGCTGAGCATTCTGAACATCTGTGTAGTTCCTTGTAGTGCTCCAAGATGTGAAGCCTGAGGTTGTCCAAGGACTCAAAGCACTCCTTACAAAGAGGACAGCGGAAGGAGTTGTGTACCAAGTGCACCTTCAGATGCTGCTTTAAGGAGCTGTAGGTTTCAGATGTCTTGCTGCACAGCTTGCACTGGTATGGCTTGTCACAGCCACTGACAACATTCATAAAGAAATTCACAATGCTATCCTCATCAGAGTTTATGTCTGAAGGCATCTCATTTCTCCCCAGTTTTGTTTCTGGGTCACTGACTGGCCTTCCCTGCCCATCTGTTGTTGACTCTGTACATAAGCCCTCCTTAATGATGGGAAGGGGCATCTCCGCATTTGATTTCTCCTCATGATGACAGATTCGCTTTGTCCCTTTAGACATATCACTGGCTGTCAAGTCTGCAGCCCGTTTCTGTCTGCCAATTAAAGGTTCAATTTCTGTGTTGTTGTTCAATTGCTTTTCCTCGATCCTCTCACACTGTTGTGCAATTTGAAGGCTACCATCCGTACTTCCATGGTCTGAACTTCCGGGATTAATAATTGAACCTTCCTTCCACTTTGACTGTGAAACTGTCTCGCATGTGATTGCCTGGGTAGATTCTTGGCATGACATCTGCTCTGACTCGCACAAAGTTGACTTAGCTGGATTTTGACTTCTTGGAGGAGTTTGCTTAATTGCATGTTCAACAACCGTTTCAGTGAGATCCATATCAATGTGCTTCAACCGAGACCCTGATTTCATAAGATGTTTTGTTGGATTTTCCTGCAGTTTTACAGAGCTGCTTACAGATTCTTGACCCTGATATGGTTGATGGAAGAAGTGTCCACATTCTGATGGTGATGAAGTCTCAAGAGAGGAAGGCACAGATTCCACTTGTCCAGGTGTAACACCGAGGTTCTTCTCATCATCTTTAATCTCGTCACAAGAATTTGGGGTATCATTTCTTCTCCAAGTGTTTGCAGCTTGTGGAATTGTTAGATTTTTACTATTTTCTTCAAAGCCCTGTTGTGGAACCTCGCTTTCACATTTTTGTGGACATTTTCCATCATTCTCTGCATACTGGGCAGTAGCCTCAGTCAACTCCTCATAAAGTGGCATGGAGCTAAGAAGAATCTCAGAGCTCAGATCAGCGGCAGAGACTTTGGTGTAAGACTCGGGCCTGTCCGCAGTCCCTACTGACTCCCTTGTCCTGTTAGAGGGTGGGATGAACACATCGTCAGTGGTTTCCAACTGTTCCTGATGAGGCAGTGCTGAGTTCTGCTCAGTGACAGCCTCTACCACAGCAGCAGGCTCAGGAATTGACACGTCTAGGTCCAGGAATAACATCAGTGGGTCAACTGGATCAATGACCAACACTTGAGGTTCAAGCTCATTGCTCTTGGACCCCTTTTCCAGTGCAGGCTTGCCATTTTCTGCAAGATTTCCACAGCGCACTGTATTGACGCCATCACTAGCTTGAAATTCACGTGTCTTGCTTGATGAGGTATTCTGACGAGGGGCTGAGGGACACTCACTTTGGTTTTCTTTCTCTGAAGTTGGCTGACGGTATTGTTCTGTTGCAAATGGTTTCTTGCCTGCATCATTCGCTTTGTTTGATTTCTGGCTGAGTTTTTGCTGTTTCTTTTGGAGGAGGAGTTCCTTGATGTGGGACACAGAGGAAGGAAGGATGTTGATACCTTCACAACGACAGCTGGATGATTCATCTGATGAATGTGTCGGACCACAACAGCATTCGTGAGACATATTTGATTCATGTTCCGCAAGGACTTCCTTCTCATTGGTGTCATCTGTGCCCCCGACCCCATCATGCATGTAGGCTGAGCTTTCTCTTGCTGTCTCAGTTGCTTTGATGCTGCTGCTAGCTTCTAGTGGGTATGATTTACCAGAAGGGGATGTCTGTGAGGGGGCACTGGAAAAGTTTCTCTTGAGATATTCATCATCATCCACCACCGGATAGGAGCATTCTTTCTCTCCAGCATGGCGCCAGGCATGCGCCTTGAGTGTGGCCAATCTGTCGCAGAGGTAACCACAAAGTAAACACTTGAAGATGTAAGGCTGTTCTATGTCGGTGGTCTGTGTTGGCAAAGAAGGGCTAAGCACTGGTTGTGACATCTCATCTGAATTCCTCCCTGGATTTGAGGTCAGTATCATTCCCGTTGAATTTGATTTCCTCGTTTTGGCCCCGGTCTTGGAGATGGACGGAATATGCTCCCACATGTGGTTGCGGAGGATATCTTCACACTGGCACGAGAAACCACACTCAGAGCACTTCAGGAGAAGCTCCCGGTGCATGTCATGGTTCTTCATGTGCTGGCGGAGTCCAACAACCTTGTCTGCCACAAAGGGGCAAATGCTGCATCTGTACACACGGGGTGCATGGTGAACAGTGGCATGCTCCTGAATCCGCATCTCAACAGTGGTGAAGAAGTCACAGAATTTGCACTTGCAGATTTTGGCATCTTTATGCTTGGACAACAGGTGATAGAGCAGGTCCACGTAGCTGACAGCAACATGACTGCAGAGTTCGCAGTTGACTTTTGTCTCAACCGCGCTTGTAAATGTAGGTAACCCTGTCAGCTGACCTTTGACTGTCTTACCCTTGCATTCCATCAACTTCTCAGCATTCTCACAGCATTCGCACAGCACAGCCGCCTTACTCTGCAACTGTTTGGCACTCAGGGCAAAAAGGCAAGGACACTTGGGACACTTGTAGAGTGGATCCCCCCTCTTTGGCGAACCCATTCGTTTTGACTCATGACATACAGATGGGGTGCTCCCTCCCTGCATTCTTTCACTGTCGTTTACCAACTCAGTCAGCTTCTCGATTACGACCGACAGCACGTCATCTTTGCTGGGTGGGGTGTTTGCGTGGTGTCGTTGTGGAGATGTACTGCTCATCTCTGAGCCTGTGTTCTTACTTATGCAGCCTGGCCCATTTTGTGTCTCGGGATTGAACGTTACCTTCAAGCATCTGGGTTCCATAACCCTTGGACTGGATGATCTGGTGCCTGTCAAGAGAAAAATACCAAAGCTTTAAGAGCATGTGCTTATAGATACAATGTTTAAGTTTAACTAACCTATATTTCAAGTACAAGCATAACATATATATTTTAATTAGTCACAAGCCATTAGAGGAAACTAGTTATTAGGGATAATAATTTGTCTGCAGTGTGTGCATTAACCCTTAAAGAGAATGTACATCATTGGCTTTTGCTGTAATTTTCAGAAATGAACTATTTGAGGGGTTAGTATAATATATCAAATATTGTTTAACTGACATGTTTGAAGTTTTGTGTTCGAAAATGCTGGAAAAACCAAGAAAAACAAAAATGTTTAAGTAGTCTGGTTCCCCGACTCCACTAAAGATAAAATGGATCAATTTATAGATGTCGGAAAATTGTAAGGTAAGGGAACCAGTCTAGCTGGCCTGCCCCCGTTCATGGACATGTAACCAATAGCAAACAAAATTTGGACTGAAAAATAAATTGTAAATTTGGAGCAGTAGTTGAAAAATAGTTAGGTTTTTCCAACGGTGGTCGGCCGACCACCGTTGGAAATGTATACAAAAATACCATTTTCTTGAAAATGACTCGACACCAGGTGCCATAATTTTACAGGATGCTTTAGACTGTCATTTACCAACATCCTAGTAAGGTATTTCGTAAAAACTTGGTAGTTTTATTTTTCGATGTTTGCAAATGTTGTTTATTCCCTTTAACCCCCTTGAGTGATTTATCAGTAACCTTCCTCACTCCTTCGATGAGCATTCGATTATCCTGAATGACCCGTGACCATACCATTGTGCGCATGCGCAGTTGAAATACATTGTACAGAACAGGCTTACTGGTCCCAGCCCTACTTAGTAGGAGTCCAAGCTCAGGGCCCAATTTCACAGCACTTCTTAACAGTAAGCAGAAAAGTTGTGCTTACCATAGCAGAAAATCATGCTGCTGCTTAAGCACTATTTCATGCTAACGGTTGTGCGCGCATGGAGATTTCTATTGTTACGTCACTGATTTAAGCAAAGTTTTCTTCTGGGGTTTAGCATGCTTTTGCTGTGCTTACTGCTTAACGGTCCCTATGAAATAGATGGAGGCTCGGTAAGCACAAAGTTGGCTGTTAAGCAGCGCTATGAAATTGGGACCTGTAAAGTTTGTAAATCATTTTGTAACAAGCTCTTAGACAGCATTGAGATTCATTGAGGCACTTTTTATTAACAAAAAACAAAAAATCAAAAATCAAATACCTTCTGACATTATTGCACAAGAGTCTACACCCCCTCTTGGACTGGGCGTGGCTTGATGGCTCCTTGATGGTATCTCTGTCAGATCGACCGTGCTCGTTGGTTCTACCAACACGGGTGCCAGTTGGCTAGATTCCTCCATTGACGCTTCAGTAGGTTGACGTGAGGGCTCTTTGTAGCTTGGTGTTCATGGTTTGTATGCAGTACCTGTGTAAGTTAAATACATTAAGTACACGAGTGACATCAATAAAACAGTCAATGTGAGTTTTTGTTTTTAAGGAAGAGAAAAAAAGCAATAGCAGCGGTTCATAACAGTGCGCCTACATGGGGCGACCACGAGGAGGCCTTTTTTTTGCAGTGCATGATGGGAAATGGTTAACAACTATTTATAGGCATCACTGACCTCTATATATTGCCTAGATAGCACAAGCATGACGAGGAGAATGAATCCAAGTCAATTGAAGCCATATTGGGAAGACTAGTGCTGCAGTCGACCGCCGAACCGAACCTAAATATTCCGAACATAGCACTCCAAACCGAAACCGAACCAAACTGAATTTTTCCTCAAACTATAGGTTTTGCCCTTCACCGACGTTTAAACACTGTATACTCGGTGTGTTATACCTCCCGATTGCAAGTTGGAAAAAAACACTCGGGTGGGACTCGAACCCATGACCTCCTGCTTTCTAGTGCAGATGTTTTACCACTCGACCACCGAGCTAACGGGATCGATTGGCTGTTTCGAATCTGATGTACATAGCAGCTGGTACCGCATAAACTATTATAAGATGGAATTATTTTTTTTCTTCCAACTTTCACTCGGGAGGTATAACACGCTAAGTATACAGTGTTTAAACGCCGGTGAAGGGCAAAACCTATAGTTTGATTTATATCACCCCGACGCAAAATTCCATCTTATAATGAATTTTCCTGTTTCCATGTATTCTTATTTGTTAAAAAAACTACCAATGAAACTTGTACTTTCATTTGGGAATCTCTGATAAACTTTGTGTGTGAGATTTTTGTTTTTTAAGGACGCCTTTTTTTGCAGTGCATGAAGGGAAATGGTCAACAACTACACTGTATTTATAGGCATCACTGACGTCTATATATTGCCTAGATAGCACAAGGAGAAGAATGAATCCAAGTTAATTGAAGCCATGTTGGGAAGACTAGTGTTGCAGCCGACAGCTGAACCAAACTAAAATATACCAAACGTAGCACTCCGAACCAAAACCGAACCAAACTTAATTTTTCCTGTTTCCATGCATTCTCATTTGTTAAAAAACCTACCAAGTGAACTTGTACTTTCATTTGGGAATCTCTGATAAACTTTGTGTGTGAGATTCACATCGATCGGCCATTTTGTAAATATGTGAGATGTCAACATTGAAATTGTGATGAAAATATGGGAGGAGGGGAAGAGATTGTCCATTCAACTGAATGCCTGTAACTAGCAACATTACGTGTAGACATTTGAGCTTCATTTCAGAAGCTTTCACGATATTCTGATGTCTATCGGCAAATGGAAAATACAGTTTTCAGATCAACGTATTGAGAACTGTAAAGATCTTTGTGTAAATCCAGTGTGAATGAAGCAAGAGCGAATTGAGCTGTGTCAGGGACGCGTGACTTCTTGCGGCGTTATATTGGTTAGCTTATGCTTGGAGGGTGTGCCACGGCTAAATAAAGATAGTAGTAAAATGACGTACTGTATTTTTGTCCACAAAAAGCCACCAGTATTGTCTTCAAAAAAGTGAAATATCTCCACTTCTGGTGATTCGATTTCAAAAATGCATAACATTTTCAAATTTCTGAAAGCCAGCCGGACATCTTGAAAGCAAACACAGGTTCAAATAGAGATCTTTGTCTGTTTGAAGCAGTTTAACACTATCACAGAACTTGGTAAAAAAAAAAATATCATATGAGGAAAAAAAACAGCTTTTGACAAATAGGCGCCGCTCTACTCGGATCGCGAGTGCGGAGCGCGAAACCCTTTACGGCGTGGGGTCCTGGGCCCACTTAAGGTCCCCGGGAATTTTTGATTCTCAATGCTCTGTAGTGCAATCTGAGGTGATTCATGGCCCCTTTCCCCCTGAAATATTTGAGCAAAAGTTTTCAAGATTATAAGGATTTTTAAATATACATACTTTGTATACTCTTGCTTTTACAAATTTTAAGTTATTGTGTATACTTCAAAGTTTGAAATTTTTGTCTTCATATTTTCTTGCATTTTATTTTGGAAATGGAATTTAATTGTATTGGCTTAGTTTGTAAACTGTTGCAACGATGCGTTTGGGCATTTCCTCCGAGGACTAGTGCGATTGCGGAGTGCAAATGTCTTATGGGAGAAAAGTTGGTTTTAATTTGGGCCTTTCGGCACCATGTTTCTGAAGATGGATTCATCATTTTGTTATGTAAAAAAAATACAGTAAATAAATTGTAAATGATGACGTTGCGAAATAGACATCGGGAATTGGTGTATGCCGGCCCGGCATGGACCCCGGCCCGCGCCATTGCCGGCGAACTTAACTACGATCAAAGTTTCCTGGCTTGCACTTGAGAAAGCAACACACCCCATTCTCTAGCTTGGCAGAGCATGTCTTGAGTGCTAGAACTTGCCTTTTAGCAATAACAGCTGATTGTTTTGTCCTAAGAACAAACACATCCCTTTTAAGTATACCATGCTTATCAGGTTTGTATTTTCAGCAAAATGTAGTAACGTCAAAAACCCAACTGCTGAATCCAAACTTTCTTCGTAAAAAAGATGTTTTATGGACGGATCCATGTATATCTTCAGGGGTGTTTAAATGTTTTGTTTCAGGGTTTTACATCGTTTCTTGTATTAAATCTTTACAAAATTATATGATGACGTTGAAGAACTCATTTTAAAACAAGGAAATATTTTGGACTCCATGAAAAGTACAATTTGAAATGAAAAAAAGTGGTGGGAATGCTGGCAAATTGTTCTTAAAACTAATATACATCCCTTGACCAATGATACGGTCCAAAGAGCAGTGAACAACATGTAATGCAGCACATTAGCTGCACACTTTTCGTAGGGATTACATCGTTCGTATGAATCGCATTTAATAATGGTATATGCAGGGTTACGTACGGTGGGATCGCAGTTTATTTTGAAGCTTCTCAAGCTTGCTGTGTCATACAGCCAGTACGCAATGTTTGCGGGCTTATGTTTAATATTGGCGCCGGAATTTTTTTAAAGGTTTCCCTCCTCCTTCCCTCCTTTTTTCTCATCGCCCCCTTTTCTCCCATTATTGTTGTGTGGACTAAATATGACGGGGGCACGTGCCCCTGTGCCCCCCCCCCCCCCCGATCTGCGCCTGCGCTTTTTCGTAATTTTTTTTTTATTAACAATAGCAGTTTCCACATATCAACAATATCCACATACATTGAGGGTCTGCAGCCAACAATTTACATGTATTATATAAGTAGTTGAAGTATAGCATTACTTTCTCAGGCTAGCATTATTGTCTCAGGATAGCAAGTAGGGTCCAGTTTGTTTGGGGGGGGGGGCGTCTTATCTTGTTTGGAGGGGACCACACAATGGGTTTGGTCATAGTTTTAAAAATTACGAAGTGATTTTGTTTAGCTTCTCCAATTTCTGAGCGGGGAGGGGGAACAATCCTCGAGTTGGAGGGATGGGGTGTCCATAACCATACAATCCCCCGTCTTATTTTTACGTCACTGTGGAAGATTTCTCACAGGTTGTACAAACATAAAACTCTGAAGTTACATTTCAAGTTCAGAAGTTCAGCATTAAAACATTATCAATACCATGTCAAACAAGTTGGAATTTTCATCTTTTAATGCATCATTAAATTAAAGAGTCATAACTGCCTAATTCTTGCAATCTGCAGGTCTTGTGCCGCTTTTTTCCCTAAAGTTGCTCGCCTCCAAGCTGAAAAAAAGTATTGCTATTTTCCTTAATTGTCTTACTTTAAAAACTGTATTTAGAAAAACCTTGGTAGTCTCAATATGACAAAATGATACAAAGTGATAGAAAAGAGAGAAAAAAAAAACATGCACTGAAGCACTCAAAGTTAAGGTTAGGATGCACTCTCAATTATGTTTGGAGGTCTCAATACTCAAACCATTATTCATTCTTAGAATTTCATAATTTATGACACTATAAAAGTATATCCCCCCAAAAATTGTCCGTCTGACTGTTTTTGAAATCACTACAAAACCATGAGGTCAATTTTGAAAATTGTTGGTTGTGCAGATACTCCTAAGCCTTGGCCTTAATAAACCCCAATGAGTTTCATTTAATTTAAGTCACGCATCACTACACAATTATCAATTGATCACAACAACATTTTTTGAACTGTTGGTTGTCCAACAAAATATTTTGGTTGTCCCGGGACGTCGGGCAGCCCTGATTTCGCGAGCCCTGCTCCTGATAATGTCTACGTTCTGATTTCAATAAAGCCCCGACGTCAAGGTGTTGATACTCAGCTTAAATCCAAAAGATGAACTTCGGCCACATCTACCTGGTTCAAATCATGTATTACATGTATCTATGATAAAACCTGAAGAGCAAAACGTTTTTTGTAAAAGATATTCAGATCTTTTTCTCAAAGTGAAGGAAATGATTGGACTTAAGTATGATTTATATATACAGTCCCGAGCAAAAATGTGTTCAATATATTCTTTTAAATTCTAAGTGGCATTATAAAAGCACAGCCTGCATCTGCAACCTTGAAAAAAGAAGGGTGAGAGGTAACTTTGAAATCAATTTAACAATTTTACCGATTCTGAAAATACCTTTCTGCGTGTCTGGATTGACTATAAATTTCTACAATGGACGTTGTTAAATGTGTCCTACTATTTAAAGCCAACTTAGGTTTGGCAAAGCATTGGGCTAGCGTGTCCTTCTTTTAATAAATGAACAGGATGGTGTGCATTTGTACCAATTCATTGGAAAAGCCACAATCACTACAAATAACCAGCCTTTTTGAAATTCTCAAGTCCTGGCAATTAACTGGGTGTGTCCATTGAGTTCCCAGTTGGCATTGCAGTTCAGTTCCGCTGGGCACGTTGCACTATTGTAGTACATGTAGGCCTATGTACATACATTTATGTGAACAGTGGATAGGATAGCACAGATTTCACTTCCTCATGCCCCTAAAAGTGTGTTTTACCGTATATTTGGTTAACTTGTAAAATGGCGTGGTTTCCTTCTTGAAAACGGCATAAGGCTTCGCAAACGTTGAGAGAAAAGCATAAAATTTGTGCAACTTTCCAACTTTTGCACTGCACACATGTATAAATTGTTTATCTCAATACAATACCCTTTTGTTTTATAAAGCATGTAAAGTGAGTACAAATATAAATCTTCAACTACGTAACAACATGTCCACCATCACAACTGCTATAACTTCTTACAACCGATTATAATGCTAAAAGCACTTACAGTACATAAAATACCTACGTAACTTCTAAAATACAATATTTTAATTGTTATATAACTTACAAAGTTCAAACTAATTATCCAGATAAAATTTCCTCCTAGTGGCGTACTGATATTTAAAAAAGCATGATTGTTACACAAAAAGAAAACGGATACGACCGGGCCTATAATCCTAATGGTTTTAACACAAAATCATATTTTAAAATGCAAAAGTCCACAAAGATTTTAGGTAAACACACCGCCCCCTCCACAGCATGGTACTTCACCCGATATCAGCGTCTTCAGAAAATCTGCTCGGTTCTGGGATGTCCTCCCACTTGCGGCGCATGATGCAGTAGAAGACAGTCTTAAAGTCCCGGTGTTTGGTGACGTAGATGAGCGGATTTACGCAACTGTTGACGACCAGGATTGCAGAGGCGTAGGGTAGGAACGGGTCGCTGTCATCATACAAGAGGCAGAAGACAAATGGAGTCCAGCACAGCATGTACGCACAGACAATGTAGAACATGTTTTTGGTCTTACGGCGAACCATCTGGGAGTTGCGAAGGGTTCCTTGTCTAGATGTGGATATCTTGGAGTGGCGACTATTCACGGTAGCTACCGACTCTGACAACACACTCCTGTGGGTGGTCATCAACTTGGTGGAGGATTCAGGAGCAGTCACCTTCTTACATGTCTTAGCGTGTTTGCAGAGATGCTTCCAGATGAAAATATAACAGATGATGATGGTTATGAGAGGGATAGGGTATAACCCCATAACTATGATGAGATCATAGTCTTTGGCACGGGGATGGGTTGACGTAAATCCACAGAGATGGGTTTCGGTAAAGATTGGGCTAGCATGTCCTTTTAAACAAATGAACAGGATGGTGTACCAATTTATTGGATAACCAACAATCACCACAAATAACCGGCCTTCCTTGAAATTCTCAAGCGCCGGCAATTAACCTGGTTGTGTCAGTTGAGTTCCCGGTTGGCACTGCAGCTCAGTTTCGCTCGGCAAGTTGCACCATGGTAGTTCACCTACATACATGTACAGCTGATAGGTCGCCACTCTTATTTGCCTTTTTTAGTCCCCAACGAGTGTAATATTTTGGTTAACTTAAATTGACACTGTTTCCTTCGTGGAAACTGCAAAAGGTATCACAAACGTCGAAAGAAAAGCTGGAAATTTGTTCAACTTTCCAACATTCGCACTGCACACACAGTCATTTAAACATCGGCAATAAGTTCAGTATCTGACTGTTTCATGTTTTAGCAGTGAATTTTCTATCCGTATAAAAAGCAAAAAATTAAATCTTAAAGTCTTATTTTCAGCACAATATACATGTAATAACCTTTTATTTTACAAAGCATGTGAGTGCAAAAATAAATCTTCAACTATAAAACATACATCCATCATACCCACTGCAATAAGTTCTCACCTTTGATTATAACGCTAAAGCACTTGCATTTATCTTACTTCTAAAATACATGTACAATATTTTAATTGTTAAATAACTTAACAGTTAAGGTCAAATCAGGCTTATTGTGGATGTCCCTTAATACATTTTAAAGTTAAAATTGATGCATGGATATGAGAGTATAAAACAGCTCAGCTGTTGTTGCAACTGCTAAAGTTTGAAATAATTATCCATAGTACACACCGGTACCAGTGTTGTAGTACTTGTACTCGGTACCCGTACTCGAGTACTACTCAAGTACTTTTTTTGGAGTACTCGTACTTGTACTCGTACTCTAATGTCAAAGTATTCGTACTCGAAGTGACGGTACTCGGGCAGCAAAGTAATCGTACTCGACATGTCGAAATTGTACGCGATCATCAAAGTACTCGTACTCGAATAGCAGTACTCGGGGGAAAAATGGTGTAGCTTGACTATATACCACGGCCTTATTTTATCGATACTTTCAGTTTGGAATGGTTGATTGGGTTGTTGAGAAACCTAAGTTTCCTGATTCTGTGCACGTCCGGACAAACACATTTAACAGCCAGCCGTGAGTGGGTCTGTACAATGTATATCAGTTTGACAGGGCCTGGGTCAATAACGCACAACGACCCATGTGCCGTATGGCCGTATTCGGAAATACAAATATTGGATTTGTACTCGGAAGTACATGTACAATACTCATACTCGGAGACCTGTTCTTGTACTCAGAGGTATACGTACTCATGCATACTCGTACTCAGCAACCTAAGTACTCAGCAGTACTCGGTACTCGGAAAAAGTACTCGACTACAACACTGGTACATACTACATTGTATATTTCCTCCTAGTGGCGTACCGAATTAAAGAAAAGCCTGATTATTACACAAAAAGAAAATGGATACGATCAGGCCTATAATCCCAATGGTTTTAACACAAAATAATATTTTAAAATGCAAAAATCCACAAAGATTTCAGGTGACCACATCGCCCCCTCCACAACATGGTATTTTAACCGGTATCAGCGTCTTCAGAAAATCTGAGGGTTCTGGGATGTTCTCCCACTTGCGGCGCAGGATGCAACCAAAGACAGTCTTGAAGTCATGGTGTTTGGTGGCGTAAATGAGCGGATTGACACAACTGTTACAGGCCAGAATCGCAGAGGCGTAAGGAAGGAATGGGTCGCTGTAGTCACAGAACAGGCAGATGACAAACGGAGTCAGGCACAGCATGAAGGCGCAGATGATGCGCGCGTAAATGAGCGGATTGACACAACTGTTACAGGCCAGAATCGCAGAGGCGTAAGGAAGGAATGGGTCGCTGTAGTCACAGAACAGGCAGATGACAAACGGAGTCAGGCACAGCATGAAGGCGCAGATGATGTAGAACATGTTCTTGGTGATCTTGGTCTGACGGCGACTCAACTGGGATTTGCGGAGGGTTCCTTGTGTACATGTGGATGTCTTGGCGTGGTTGCTATTCATGGTAGATACCAATTCTAACACCACGCTCCTGTGGGTGGTCATCAACTTGGATGAGGATTCAGTGGTAGTCACCTTCTTAGCATGATTGCGAAGATGCTTCCAGATGAGAACATAACAGATGATGATGGTTATGAGAGGGATAGGGTATAACCCCATAACTATGATGAGATCATAGTCATTGGCGCGGGGATGGGTGGATGGGAATCCACAGTGGTGATACTTCTTGTTGTATCCTACCGCACCCACGTCTGCGAGTTGTGGGATGAGGGTGACAAGCAGAGGGATACACCAAGCCACTGCCAGCCATACGGCAATCTTCCTCGGTGTGTAGATGACTTGATGGGTAGTCATAGGCCATTTGATCAGCAGTAGGCGTTGCAGTGCGATAGAGGCCAGGGTGTACAGACTGCAACCCATAGCTGTGGCCTGTACTACGGCAGCCATGCTGCACACCCACTCAGCGATCGGCAAGCCGTTCATGCTGAACGTCGTGATGACCGTCCACGGGAGAACAAGACAAAGGGACAAGTCCGCTACGCCTAGGTTCACAATGAAGGCGTTGGTGGTGGTACGGAGTTTCTTGGACAAAATCACGGCCAGGATGACCAGAATGTTGCCCACGGTTCCAAGCAGAATCACGATCAGATACATGACGGCCACTATGACTCTCTGTGTGTAGTCATTGAATTCGTATGGGGGGCTCTCCGTCGAGTTGTCAAAAGACCCGTTTGTCAGATCACCATCCATAGTCCAAAATGTGTAGTCATCGAATTCGTATGGGGGGCTCTCCGTCGATTTGTCAAAAGAGCTGTTTGTCAGATTACCATCCATAGTCCGAAATAATGTGCAACCCGCTTAAACAAGGATTTCTCAAAATAGTTTTGTAACCTGTCACTGGCAACCTCCAATATTAATAGCAGACTTTTACTTTTATTTTTTAGTTCAACATAAAGCCTACTGAGGTTTGGGAAAAGCATTGGGCTAGCATGTCCTTTTTAAACAAATGAACAGGATGGTGTACTAATTCACGGATAATCGGCAATCACCATGAGTAACCGGCCTTCCTTGAAATTCAGCCCCTCCAATTAACCTGGTTGTGTCCATTGAGTTTCCGGTCGGTATCGAAGTTCAGTGTCCCTTGGCAAGTTGCACTATGGAACAATGTAGTACATGTACAATCGATAGTTTATCACTCTTATATATTTGCTTTTCTCGGTCCCAAAAAGTGTAATATTTTGTTTAACTTGTAAATCGACACCATTTCCTTCGTGGAAACCATTAACATTTCGCAAACGTCGAGGGAAAAGCAGGAAAATTGTGCAACTTCAAACATTCAGGCTGCACACGCAGTCACGTAAACACTGTCAATAAGTATACAACTGTTTACTGTTTAGCAGTGAAATTTCTATCCGTATAAAAAAAAATATATATATCTGCCACATTAATTTTTGGCGGTCTCATGTCTGAAAAAAAGTAAGAGGCCGAGAACTTTCAATTTTATATGCAAAGTTGGTGAGAAAAGCCCTTAATCTACTGATTTAGAATGTCTATCAGATGTTTCCAAAGTTTTCAGAAAACTTCAAAGTAGCCCATGCACTATTGAAAGTCACATGAAGAACATGTCATCCTTTCCTGTGCTAGGCACTGAAATTTCATTTCAGTAGTCATCGCATCTCATGAATTGGTCATCCATTTCCATCCATTTCCCCAGACAATAAACTCCCGTCATATGCGCTTACCGGTACGTTTGGGAAAAAATGTGCTTGGGAGGTGTAGCCGAGCCAAAGGCGAGGGTAATTATCAGCATCCAGACTCCAACCAGTCTCAAACATAGTGTTTAATATCAACCAAGCACATATTTATTCCCATTTATAAATACCATTTCGATCAAAAAATCAAAACTTTTCGGTCCAAATGTCAAAACAGGTCAAAACTTAAACATTTCCAACAATTTTGTTCAACAATTTTTCTTCACGTTTTTCGAAACATCCATCTAGCTATACAGGGTGTCCCCCAAAAAATGTTCCACTCTCCTTTTTTTTTTACAAATTCAAGCAAACCTGAATGCATAAATTTTCTTATTATGCATGGTAAAAATGCTATGTGTCTTGGTTGTTATGTACCAAAAAAATTGGATCATACTATCAATCCACTAGGGACAGAAATGCTTAAATATGAACTCGCCTCCATTTGCCAACTGCGCTGGGGACTCAAATTATCAATTAAAATGTCGATTTTTGTCAAGTGTGCTTTTCAAAAATTCTACTTGGTATCTATTATGAAAGACCAGTCATCAGTCGTTATCAAGCATACAAGAGAAAACCAACCAAACATGGCATTGTCCATTTATTGGACTTGGACTAAAAATACCTATTTGTAAATCAACCACACGTGACAATTGTTCACCTATGGCTGACTGTTCACAATTGTTCATGTTAAAATTGAGTCCCCAGCGCAGTTGGCAAATGGAGGCGAGTTCATATTTAAGCATTTCTGTCCCTAGTGGATTGATAGTATGATCCAATTTTTTTGGTAGATAACAACCAAGACACATAGCATTCTTACCATGCATAATAAGAAAATTTTTGCTTTCAGGTTTGCTTGATTTTGTAAAAAAGGGAGAGTGAAGCATTTTTTTGGGACACCCTGTATAATGGAGTGTCCATCTCGCGAGTAAGACGTACATACAAACTTCTTTTATGGAGATTGGCGCCATGTCGGGCAGATGGAGCTGTAGCGAGTGCATTGTCAATTTAGGACTATGAAATACTGACTCACTGGTAGTATTGCACATGTATGCCTATGTGAAGATTGTGAAGTGTGAACGTTCAACCAAAAACGGTAAAAGGCACTGGATTTAACAGGAGTCCAAACTTCATGTGACACTGGAAAAGTGTTTAAGACCAGTCTTTTTCATCTGTTTAAGACCGCGGCCACGTGACAGGCTCTCGACCAATGGGAATGGGATACCTAGGCCTAATTATCGCAGTCCATTTTGCTTTGCATAATTTCCTGATTACTTTGACTTGTGTCTGAATTTAAAGTTCTTTGAAACTGCTACTTTGGCCAACAAAAAATGTTTTTGCCAGGAAAATGAAACACATAATCACTTTAGCTTTTGCTTTTGATGACCTATATATAAAAATGAGTTAATTTTATTCAATTACACCGTAACAAATTAAGAGTAACGGTAAGGAAGGTCGAGTTTGGGGAGACCACTTGGAGAGACAATCGAACAAATTGCTGACAGCCGCGCCTGACGCGATTCATGCTACGATGTATGGCTTTGTGCACGATGCGAACCAGTATGCACACGTGACGTGCCTCTCTGCAGGGATCTCGAAAGTGGAAAAAATAGCGCCCTCTCTTATTCACTATGACGCCCATAGGCTCATGTGTAGCCATGTAAATGGAATTCAGATGTGGCCATATGGAAACAAGTTCTTCCTAAGGGGAGGAAGAATCAAATGACTTTTCAAACAAGCAATCGAATTGTTGATGTTGAGAGGCTATTGCCTGTTCTCGCTTCCATGCCTTCGATGTCAAGTTTTAAAACTCGGAACAAAACTTGTGCTGCATACATGTACACGTACGTTTATCTTCAAGCAAACTTGTATTCTCGATCCTGATTGGTTGATCCATGGCAACAACAGTGTGATATGAGGCTGTATTGCATGGTCCATATCGCACCCTGCGTATTGCGCAATTCCAAGATGCGAGCGACATTCCAGCTGCATGCGCTAAACTGCTGAAATGTTCGTGTAAAACGTGCTCGTTCCAACTGTACTGCGCGTCAAGTCTGCTTGAAGATAAATTAGTTATCACGCTCGCGCTCGTGGAACACGGAAAATATAGTGCGTTTGGTCCCACATACCACTCGGCCTGTGGCCTCGTGGTATGTGGGACACAGACGCACTACATTATTCCGTGTTCCACTCGCGCTCGCGGGATAACGTAAAGTATACCTTACCTGTGACTGATTACCAAAGTTGTCCAACAATATCTGGTTTTCCGGTTCATTCTCTCTTTCCAGTTGTAACCTTGTCGTTTTCATTTGGTCCATTCTACAGACAAATTAGAACCCAAATATTGTGAAAGGTTTGTTCACAATAAAATTCCACAACCATATCAACAATGTTGTCTGAAGGACTCCAAATTGCCCAACTCTGTACTCGTACTGGTACTCGTGCAAATGAGTGCAACGCGGCTGTTGCCTGTCATTAAAAAATCTTTGGAGCTCTCTGCAGTGAGGCTCTCTTTGGAGCTCTCTTGTGTGCACTCTTCAGCCGCGGTCGCGTAGTGCATTCGGGTACTGCAGAGAGCTGTAACGATTTTTGAATGGCAGGCAACAGCTGCACCGTGCACGTTGCCAAAGTTGACGAACACTCAGTAGATGAGAAAATCTCTAGTTAGATTCCCTGACCTCATTGGCCTTGTAACTATTTTAGGGGGGCCGGGAAGCAGTCTGGTTAATATCAGAGACAACATGCTTTTTGAAAACCGACGAAATTTGTCGCCAAATTACATGTACCATGATTACAGGATAAGCAGGTGCTGAATTCAACGTTTTTTTGCTAAATTTTATTAGTCATACTTTACAGGGGTGATGTCCAAGTGACAAAATAATTTCGATCTGAAATTGATTTTCGGCCCTCTAGCTACATGACCCTACATGCACAAAGCATATGGGCAGTTTGTGGCTGTTAATACGGAGGTAGTCCAGTATTAATACAGCCACATTTTTGGGCTATACTCAGATTAGCCCCATTAATGTGGCCAATTTACTGGACTACCTCCGTAAATAAAGGCCACACTTGGAACATGTACCCGAACATGTAGAACTTTGTCAAATGTGGATTTTCACATTTAGACTTTATTAAAAGTAGTTTATTTACAACGTTATAGAAGCATATGCACTCAACCTCTTTATAGAAATTATTTCCCCCTTTTTCAGACATCTACTTTTCTAAGTTTTCATGTAATTTCATGTTGAAATTTAGATACACAAACGTGTGCAAACGAACCTGGAAATTACATGAAATATAGATATCTGAAAAAGGGGGACACATTTTCTATCGCTGTAATTAAAGAGGGTGAGTGTACTTTTAAAGCGTAAATAAACTACCAAAAAAAGTCTAAATGAGAAAATAAAAACTTCGTAATCCTTATCTTTAGGACACCTCTAATTTTTACGAGTTCTGTTCAAAACTAAGTTGCAGATGACTGTCTAGTACCAAAGTGTTTTTTACAGGCTAAAGCAGTCTTTTTTCTTCAGATAAGGTCATATTAGGCCAAGTTCGGGCAAGGACCATTAGTCGACTAGTGGTTGATTTGTGACGTACCTTACGCCTGCGCACTGATAGCAAAGTGCGAACGTCTCTAGTCGCACGCTGGTCAAAATGTCATTGCAAAATGTCTGGATCCTGGCTCCCTGCTGTACGTTATGAACGCGCGCGGCTATGGTTACCAGCGAAGCAACCAACCCCAGTAGGTTGGTTCCAAATAGTCGACTAGCGTAGTTAACCATCGTCGACTAGACAGAGTTCGGGCAAGCGTTAGTCGACCAATGGTTAATAATAGTCCTTGCGCGAACTTGCCCTTAGTTGTAATTTGGAATCACTCTCAACGATATGTGACTTTCCTACCCTGTTTTGCAGTTTGCAGTCTTGGTTTTTGAGTCCGTTTTCTGTTCGTCATCGTCGTGTTTTTCCCCTTACTTTCCCTCGTAAATCAAAGCCCTGCCAGCCTCTTTCCACAAAATTAAACCTGCTGATATTCAACGTGTCATGACAAGAAATATCAGAATGTCACTTTAGAGTTTTATTTAGTCAGCTCTTTTGGTGAGTCTTATAACCTTACATGTATATGAACGGCATGAACGGGGTCCTAAAACTTTAATAGTAAGGATTACCAAAAATTTGAACAAAGTTCTACATGTTCCGGTACATGTTCCAAGTGTGCCCTTTATTTACAGAGGTAGTCCAGTAAATATGCCACATTTATGGGGCTATACTCAGACTAGATACTTAAAGGTATAGTCCATCATTTGTAATTTGTACATTTTGTTCGTTTGAAGCAACAAACGTGCTCAAAATCTAAAGAAGGGTGCTGAACAACTAACCAGATGAAGTTTCAGCTCAGCTGTATATTTCGAGAAAAACAGCATTCTAGGGTCTCGATTTCGAATCGAAAGTTGCTGAATCATGTTTTGAATTGGGCCTGAATTCGGCAATCATGTAGTGTAGGCCCCCTGTTTTGTTTTGATCAAATTAGAGTCAAAAATGCGCGGTTTGTGCCTTGCGATTCAGCGCGCCGTGCGTGCTCACGGTACATCGCGCGGTGATCGCCATCTTTATTTTCAGGTTATTGTCGCCACGCTGTCATCGTCATTTTACCCCCAAATTTCCCTCAAAAAATCAAAACCCTGCCCTCTATCTATGACATACCTGTTTATTGAAAATGTCGCCAACTAGTTTGGTCAGTCTAATAATTTTAAAGTGGATTTTGTTCCCTTATAGGAACCGGGCCCTACACTACACGATCATCCTGAATTCAGTGTCCGAGACACGTTCTCACTGAGCCGATTGCATGCTACGCGATGTCGTGCACTGATCCGACAAATTCTAGCAACCTCGCTCGCGTGTACGTGTGCATTGTGTCAACGCTTGCATGTGCTTCTTACGCATGTTAAGATGCACCGCACCATTGGAAAGGCCTTCTTTCGTTGATTTCTTGAGAATGACAGCTTGCCAGAAAGAATAATTTCACAGGGAGTTTAGTTCCCTTACTATCTTTCAACCAAGCACGTTTTTCAACAATAATTACGTCAGATAATATCAGTTGGATAGCTGCAAATGGTGGACTGTAGCTTTAAATTTGGCAGTGGATATTTAATCGGAGACGGCAAACCTTTAGTAAATGTTAGCTTGCCGGATGTGCACTGAACATGCGCAGTTACTGTTTTTTTTTAACTTATACATTTTCCGCTGACAAACTTTAGTCCGGCTCCATGCCAACATTATCGTTGTAACTTTGTATTCACAAGATGGGCATCAGACCATTTTACAATTTCGGACTTTATTTCCCTTAAAAAAAAAATCCTCCAGAGCCACAAATCTGAAGAAAAAAAATGTAGTACTCTGCAATAAAATGTTTGAGACATGTTGAAATGATAAAATAAGAATATTCTTATTTTTGGGGATGGGGAAAAAAACCTTAAAAATTTCGCCAGCGGGGATCGAACCCGGATCTTCCCGCTCAGGAAATCCGTTGCTTATCCACCAGGTGCGCAGCCACAGGTGCTGCACAACCGTTGGTGGTAATTTAATATATCTTATAATTCAGCCCTATCTTAGAGAGTACAGCGCCCTCTGTTGAAAGGGATTGAAGAGCAGCTTTTTGATTCCAGAAGTAGCAAGGACGGTAGACCCACTAAGTAACTGGGGCACTAGAACTCCTTTTTTACATTTGGGATGTGGTCTGTCGTACAAGCTTGAAGTTGTATGACACTTTGACAGACCACATCCCAAATCTTAAAAAAGGAGTTGCCCCAGTAGTACAGCTGTAGTACTACTAGCCCCATAAATGTGGCCTATTTACTGGACTGCCTCCGTAAACATAGGTCACACATCCACATGTACAAAAACGTGTCGCACTTTGCCAAATTTTGATTTTCACATCTAGACTTAGTTTGTAGCATTTTTTTGCTTTAGAAGCATACCCTCTTTATAGGCTAGTCAAAAAGTGCTGCCTTTTTCAGATGTCTAATTTTTGTGAAATTTCATGTTGAAATTTTGATACGCAAAAGTGTAAAAATGAATCTGGAAATTTCACGAAAAATAAACATCTGAAAAAGGCAGCACTTTCTGATTAGCCTATAAAGAGGGTGAGTATGCTTCTAAAGCAAAAAAACCTACAAACTAAGCCTAAATGCGAAAATCCAAATTTGGCAAAGTGCGACACGTTTTTGTACATGTGGATGTGTGGCCTATGTTGGAATTCCCTATGTTTACGGAGGCAGTCCAGTAAATAGACCACATTTATGGGGCTATAGTACTACGAGTTGACTCGGGTACGAGTTGACTCAGGTACGACTTAACCTGGGTACGACTTGACTCGGGTACGACTTGAATTGGGTGCAAATTTTGGGGTACGACTTGACTCGGGTACGACTTGAATTGGGTGCAAATTTGGGGGTACGAGTTAACTCGGGTACGAGTTGACCCATTTTCGTGGGGCTACCGTGTTTTATTTCTCGACGGTATCCCATTCCTACTCCTAGAACTATGAGGCTCCGCGTGAGCGGAGCGCTGACGCGGAGCCTCATACTAGTTCTATGAGGATTTTGGGTCAACTCGTACCCGAGTTAACTCGTACCCGAGTCAACTCGTACCCGAGTCAACTCGTACCCGAGTCAACTCGTACCCGAGTCAACTCGTACCCGAGTCAACTCTTACTCGAGTTAACTCGTACCCGAGTCAACTCGTACCCAAGTTAACTCGTACCCAGGTTAACTCGTACCCGAGTCAACTCGTACCCGGGTCAACTGGCACCCAGGTCAACTCGTACTCCCCTCCTTTTTTAGTTTGGAAGTACGGATGGATGGTTAACAAAACTTCCGATTTTACCGGAATTACTTCCGAGTCACACGGACATCGTTATTTAATTTATAATGATTCTTTAATATGTTGGTCATTTTTTGTACAATTAGTTCGGTAAATGTCGTAAAAAAAATCTTGTGCAGCTTAAATAAAGTTTCTGCGATAAGTTCAACTAGAATATTATTTTGGTAACAGAAATGTAGGATTTTTAATTATTTGTTACATTTGAGGCATCAAGGAAGTAAACACGATAAAGGAAAATGGTGGCTCGTTTCATTCAGAGATGCTCTTTCTATAAGTTTTAGGGGACCAATTTGTAAGTTGATCCTTGGGTGTGAAAGATTGTTTGACATTAGCAAATTGCAATTCAAGTGCAAGAGAAAGTTTTATCTTAAACAAAACTGAGCTAATCGGGTTTTTGTCCTCGAAACTTGACATCCGATTCGATTCATCATGAACTGTGTGACAGACCATCCGATCGATCGAGCAGCAGAAAATGGTTCATCGGAAAACCAAAGGATCATCTGTAATATAAAAATAAAATAAATTGATAAAAGCATGCATACTTTGGCCGATGAGTGCGCGCACAGGCTCGGCAAAAACGATGTCACCGTGCACGGTACGACCACGTTGGCCGATGAGTGCGCGCACAGGCCCGGCAAAAATGATGTCACCGTGCACGGTACGACCACGTTGGCCGATGAATGCGCGCACAGGCCCGGCAAAAATGATGTCACCGTGCACGGACGACCACGTGGACCGGCGAGTGCGCGCCCGGGCCCGGCAAAAACGATGTCACTGTGCACGGTACGACCACGTTGACCAGCGAGTGCGCGCACAGGCTCGGCACAAACGATGTCACCGTGCACGGACAATCGGCCATATCCCTCCGATCTTCCGTTCGTTTCACTGATTTTCTTTTCGAAAATAGGCAACGATTTTGAGCTGCGGGTACGAGTTGACTCGGGTACGAGTCAACTCGGGTACGACTTGACTCGGGTACGAGTTGACTGGGGTACGACTTGACTCGGGTACGACCTAGCTCGGGTACGACTTGACTTGGGTGTCAATTTTGGGGTACGAGTTGACTCGGGTACGAGTTAACTCGGGTACGAGTTGACCCATTTCCTTCTCTGCTTCTAGGAGTATCCCATTCCCACATAGCTGGAGTTACCCAGCTCTGAGTTTTATCATTGGGTTGTCATCTAGAGCTGGAGCTCATTTTTCTCAAAAACGATAGTATAGGCACAAAAAATTTGGAAAATGTTGAATTTTGTCCCCGTTACACACTAATTGCAACTGCAACTCACCCCAAACTTGCCTGGAATAACCATTACACAGGTCCTTGAAGTAAAAAACGATCCAGGATGAAGATTCAGCCCACAATTGCAGTGAAAACAGGAGGAATAACCGCTAACCTGACAACCTTGCGACCATGTCCACGAACGCCAATGGTTTGTGCACACACAAAAATTGTGTACGATTGAATGGCGGTCGGTTACCGGTACCAGGCTGTCAACTAGTCGTTTTTGCCGGCTGGCGATTGGCTGTTGGCGCATGACGTCGCGCGGAAGCGTAACACCCGATGACTGTTTCATGCACTATCGGTTGCGGTTCCAGTACCGCAGCTGTGATGCGAGTGGTAAACTTAATATGAGTACATGAAACAGTCATCGGGTGTTACGCTTCCGCGCGACGTCATGCGCCAACAGCCAATCGCCAGCCGGCAAAAACGACTAGTTGACAGCCTGGTACCGGTAACCGACCGCCATTCAATCATACACAATTTTTTTGTGTGCACAAACCATTGGCGTTCGTGGACATGGTCGCAAGGTTGTCAGGTTAGCGGTTATTCCTCCTGTTTTCACTGCAATTGTGGGCTGAATCTTCATCCTGGATCGTTTTTTACTTCAAGGACCTGTGTAATGGTTATT
The DNA here is from genome assembly GCA_029964075.1 of Patiria pectinifera. NCBI lineage: Eukaryota > Metazoa > Echinodermata > Asteroidea > Valvatida > Asterinidae > Patiria > Patiria pectinifera. The sequence goes on from CM057141.1 coordinate 11,340,037, forward strand.
CCAGGCAAGTTTGGGGTGAGTTGCAGTTGCAATTAGTGTGTAACGGGGACAAAATTCAACATTTTCCAAATTTTTTGTGCCTATACTATCGTTTTTGAGAAAAATGAGCTCCAGCTCTAGATGACAACCCAATGATAAAACTCAGAGCTGGGTAACTCCAGCTAATTCCCACATATCGTATGGTGATCAGCATATTAAATCAATTATTTTTCATTCTTCCTATATTAATTCATGTATACAGACTTCATATAGATATTGGAGAATTCAAGCTTACCCGATAAAATACAAAAAGCCGTCATTTTGACGTGAAAACTGAGGACAATCTCATCACAAATTTACGGCGACAGCCACGAGCGCTAGCGCTTTTTGCGAAATTTGGACATATGGTGTCACGTGACAAATGTTGATCAGGTGGTACAAGCGTCAAGTCACGTGGACACACTGAAAATTGTTGTCCTCTCAATGTTTACAGACAAACTAAATTGTACAGGTTATTTTGACAAAATAAAAATAAGATTTGACTTTTTTTCAATGCTATGAAAGATAAATATCAGTAGTTTTAGATTTCCAAGCTTATAGCTCCACAAGAACGGTATGAATATTTATAAGGAGACTCGCTATTCATTATTCATATCATAGGCCTATCTTTAAATTCGCGCCAACATTTTAATGCACGAACAAACCGCGCCCGCGGGACCGCACGTAATACACGTACTAAAGAAACGCCCACATATAAAAAAAAAAAAACACTGAGAGGTAGGAATAGTTTTTCTTCATCTGTTTTATTTCTGATAGTGATAAAAAAGTAACAATATTATCTTCCGTATAAAATATGGGGGAGGAGGCATAGATAGAGCATGGAGGTAGACCTCCATGGATAGAGTGAGTAAAATATCTCGACGGACGACATATCACTCATGATGCGCATGCGCGCCAGCATTGTACTCACAACGCTGGCGCGCTGCGCATCATGAGTGATATATGTCGTCCGTCGAGATATTTTTGCGCCTATCAATTGTTCCCCCTCCCCAGGCTGCCCCACCCAAGACGTGGGGAGTGTCACTTTTCAAGTGACAAAATCCCCACCCCTCGGGCAAAATTTAAGTGACAATCCCCGACCATGCCCCGACTTCCATGCCCCGACATTATGACATACGTGCGTGGGGCGCTCTAGTGATTGCCTTTCCAAGTAGTATGCCATGTTATCAATGTAATTTGAGTGACCAAAATCCCCACCCTGGGGCATGAAAAACGTGACCAAATCCCGACATCGGACCTGGGGCAGCGCGGGGGGGGGGGGGGTTGAAACATTTGATACTAGGCGCATAACACTCAGAAACAGGTTGAATAAGCCGCCTGAGTACTTTTCGCAAAGTTTTTAAAAAGTCAAATCTGTAGTTTGGTTTGGTACAGGTATTCAAGGAGCAGTGGTTGTTGACTCGATGATGTAGTCACACGTGCGTGCATAATGTGCCAGCCAAATGCAAGTGATGATGTCATCATCGAGGTCCGGCTTCTCACTCAAAATACTTCCAAGGTAGCAATTGAACATTTTGGAAACTTGCTCCACCGCAACCTCGTCCCCAGGGTGTCGAGCAGTACGCGCCCACCACTACCTGCTCTCTCAGTTTACTATTTACTATTGGAAACCGTGTTGGAAATAAAGTAAGCACTGGGGACGAGGTTGGCTCCACCGGGTCTCCGTGAATTAGTGATCTGGGCGAGGAAGTTAGAGCAAACAGGCTTGTGCATGCAAGAAACTTGGCCTAATAGTCGATGTGGACGTCGTCACATTGTCTTCAAACATCCCCAGCGATACAATCTCAGTTCACGTTCACAATATTCAACAGAGTCCGTTTGAAGTCCCGTCTTTCCAAAAAAAGTAGATTTTATAATATTGTTTGCCTACAGTAACCAGGGTTGTTAATAAAGATCTGAAATCGGTCATTCATTCTCCAAATCGCTCTGAACACGCCGGCGTTTCATTTTCGCTAGCGCTACCATGCAGATAAATGAAAAAGAAACCCCTAATTGTAGGATGCGGATGGCATTAAACTAAAAGTGAAATAGAAAGGTAAATGGGTCGTATGTATAAAAACTAGTAAATGCTAGGAAGTTTAAGCAAAAAGTAAAAGCATTTACTTTGGAGTACAAGCATTAAGGAAAAGCAAATGCTTGATTTCGTATGAATAAAAGTTAGCCTTTACTGCTCAGCATTTACTAGACAACAAATAGCAAATGCTTCTTACTGTTGGATTGTTGTCATGGACGAATGATTGCCAACAATAGGGTTTCTTTTGTGTGTACGAACTGCCGCACACACACAGGGTTTACACATAGTGTAATAGTCCAAATCAAGGTGATGCATATAGTACATGTAGTAGTACATACATTTTGATCCTCAAATCCAGCAAACATGATGATACTTTTCGGCAGTTGCAGAATACAAAAAGTATACTTTCATCATTCATGAAAATTGTAAAGGTCCACAGTGTCCTGTAGACGTCACAATTGCATAAAAATCACAGACGTGTTAAAGTGGGTAAAATCATACCAACATTCGATACACAAAGAGTTTTGTTTATTGAAATATTAAAACAATAATAGTTTGCAAAGATTGGTGACCTAATAAACTAAACAAATGATTTCATTTTGTTCAGTCCCCTGGGTGCCGTTGGATAAAATGTATCCTTAATCATTTTGTGCCGCACTGAATTTTACGCTAACACTTCTCATATCGTGAACAAAATGCGAAAGTATCGTTTCTAATTCTAGTAATAAAATACATAATAAAAATTGCGCATAAATGTTAGTCAAAATACAGTGTATGGTATTATATGTAGTTTATTAACGTTTTGTGTCAATTTTGGGGTGATTAATATTAATAAATGCAGCAGTTTTTGCGCAAAAGTATTTGCTTTATATTTTCAAGGTTGCCCCAACCCAGCCTTGAAAAATGACCAGTAAATGCTTGAAATCTGAAGCATTTACTCCTTTTTATTCATACGAAATAAAGTAAACACTTCTAGTCTAGCGAAAGCTAGCAAGTAAAAAGTAAATACTTTTAGCTTTCAGCAAATGCTTTCCAGTAAAAGCATTTGCTTCATTTTTATTCATACAAATGCAAGTAAATGCTTAAAAATGGGTAGTAAAAGCAAATGCTAGTTTTTATACATACGACCCATTGTTTGAAATCGCCCTCTAAAGGCGAAAAAGATGTCTTGTAAACGAATCTGAATACGAAAATGAAACGTGTGTTCGGCGATCCTCAAATTCAGTCGAAAAAGGAATATGACCGATTTTCAGAAGTGAACTTGAACATATGGCCGGTAAAACCTATATTTTTCCACGGGCATTTTACATGAAACACTTTTCTATTTTGTGGGGGGAAAAAAAGGTTCTTTCGAAAAAGGGCGCCCTAAACAAACAGTGGTGCCTGCATGACGGGTTCGCTAGCTAGTACCCCCGGTCCTGTTTGCAGGGCGGCCGGGGGGGGGGGGGGGTACGAGCGAAAGAGCGAAGCATTACGGATAGTCTGGTTCCCCGACCTGACAAGTTCCCCCGACGTCTACACGAAGATTCATCAGGAATAGTCGGAATCTTTTAGTCTGGGAACCAGACTACATTACGGACTACTTTAATTTTCTTTCAATAGAGGGCGCGCCACATAAATAGTGGTCATCACCGTGCACCAGCGCGACACCTGTCTCATACTACATGTAGATCACGGATGTCTCACTCTTGAACCGAAATTTTTTGGGCAATAACTCAAGAAATACAAGATGTATTAATTAAAGTGAAAGTAAATTTCGTCTAGTGATTTTTTCATGATGTGTAACATTAGGAGATTTAATTTTATGAGAAACCGTCCAACAATTTTTGAAAAAAATATGACCGAAACAATATTGTTTTAAACGCGAAAATACAATCCAATTCCAAACAAAAGTCAATTTCAAAGAACACAAGCTACATATTAAGTGAAACTATGGTGAAACGGACCAATTTCCACTGAAAGTGTTTTCTTCATACCGGCCTGACCCATCGGGCGTTATTAACTACATGTAGGGAGCAGGTATTTTATAAAATAAAACTCAGCTATAAGTATACAGCATCTGTTTCTCGGCTTGCTCAGTGCTCTGCTAGAGCTCGGGAAGGCCTAGTCTCCGCTCCTTACATGTTGTCATGGTGATGAAAAAAAATAATTAATCAACAGGACCTATGTTTGGATCCGTAGATGCACAAAAAGGGTATCTTTGGTGTTTTTATGTTGTTTGTGATTGCAAATATTCCTCTATATCATGGAAGCATGGATATTTCTCCATTGCGGATACACAAAAATAAATTCCTCTCCAATATGGTGCGTCGTGGTGACCGTATCATGAATATTTATCATAATGAATATTCATCACATACGAAAGCGGGAGCCAGTGACAACGATATTTTCCCCTTGAATAAAGCATAAAAATATAGGGGCACCAGTTACGTACGTACACGATAATGGTGCGCGGCTGCGCGTACTACACATATTATCATCGGTTGTTACTCTTATATCAGGAACTCACATTTAGCGAGATTTTCGTCTAACTTACGGCCCTATTTTCGTCGTTATTTTCGACAATTTGGTAAGTACGACGAAGACGTGGAAATCTTTATGTTCTTAAAAATCAAGGGAGGTTCAACACTTCCCATTCTTTCCCTCAAAAGTTGTTAAATTTATGCAATTAATTTGCATTCTTTGTACAGTGGCTCTGAGGAGACATGATGATCCTTTGCCTACAAAGATACATGTGTATTTTATGTAGGGCCTAAAATTTCCTGTACTGAACCTCCAATCCTCCATGACTGAACTTACACAGTGCTGTTTACTGAGTAATCTCCTAATAATATTGTCGTTTTCACTTGTGCTATGTAATTTTTGTAAGTAAGACCATGGTAAGACTGCGCAAACGCGCAATTAAAATGGTTTATCCTAAGTAATGCTTTTTATTTTTCTTTACCCATGTCCTAGTATTTACTTTTTTTAGTATTTTAATTTTTATTTTGCCCAACTAAACTGGGTAATCTCATCATAATTTTTTTGTTTTAACCATCTTAATAACGGAAAGTGTATGAATGAATTTGGAAAGATTCCCATATCTGGCCATCACAAATTATTGAGTCCGAATTCCATGGGCATGGTTATAATATTAGGCCTACTCATTAAAAGCCGTTCGGGGGATAACAATGAAAATACGTCCCATCATCATGCAACTGTAGCTAAGCATGATGGGGCATATTTTTATTATGCCCCCCTCCAAATGTAAAAGATGGTGATATCCGCGAAACGGCTTATGAGACTGGTCTAAAAATGTGTGTTTTCTCGGTAAATACTTCAATATTTTCCCTGCTAAACTTGACTTTTTAGGTTATAGTAATCTGATGGCTGAAAGGTCACTAAAGGGAAAAACTAGTGATGGCCAGATATGGGAATCTTTCCTTGAATTTAAATTTGGGAATTAGGGCCTAACCATCTTCATGTAATTTTGGATATTTTGCTGTTTAATACCGATTACCAGCATTAAAGTTATACTGTGGCAGCTCGATGACAGCCGTTTCTAGCTTTAGTGTACCGTACCGTTACCATAACGTATAGTTGACTGAGTAATATCAATAGTATACAAATATTGAGTGGCTCAGCATGGAATGGGAGGAATATTATCGCAAGGTAAAATCTGGACTTTTCCAGTTCACTCGGCTTCGCCTCGTGAAATGGAAAAGTCCAGATTTTACCGAGCGATAATATTCCTCCCATGTCACAATTTAAAGCCACTCAATATTTGTTTTATATAACTGACATATAGATCCTTGTCATTTGATATATTTGAACTTTTATTTCAATACGAAACTGGAGGAAAATGTATTTCTCTTTTCCAAACCACCCCTTCACGAAATGTTTGAACCCAACGCTGTAGCGCTGGCTCTTTGGAACAATACGCACTACGCGCAACACTGAACGCGCACACCAGCATGCATTTGCACACAAATACCGCGTCATGATCCTAACTGCGTCATGATCCTAACTGATCCTTCCCATTCCCCATGGGCGGATAGTACTTTTTGAGCCGTGGCGTGAATGGGAGCAATAACGAATGCCACGTGATGTGAGTTCCACCAATCAAATGACAAGGATCTGTATGTCGGTTATATAACATAAACATGACATCATGAATACACATAACTTACCCATCAAAACACCCGATTACAGTGCACTGATTGCTAAATAAAATTAGGAGGTATATATTGCTGATGATGGCAAAATATCACATATCAAATTTGATATAAATCATCAAAACCAAACAAAAATTCTGAGGAAAAGTGATGAGTCATTCTGAAGTTTTTCCATTTAATATTTTGATTACCAGTAAACATTTTTGTCATTTTTTTTGTAATTAATTTCATTTGAATTCAGAGCTACAAAGTCAACATGGAAGACTCTGATGACCTCCACGTCTGTCTGAAGTGCCACGATCAGATTGTTGGTCTGGACAACTACATTGAGCACCGAAGGTCAAGTTGCCTAGGAAGACCCAAGGAAGTTGAATCTCCTGATGATGCAGCTGGAGGCAGTAATCAGACCGGTACTATGTATAGACTGATTTGACGAACAAAATTAAAAGCTGTTTTTTTTAGGTGGAACCATGTCCACAGGTATGCCGCACACGTTCACACATTTTGTTAACACTAGTGGTCTAAGGAGCCCGAAGTGCATACGTAATACCTAAGTGGGAGCCTGGTTCGACCTAAAACAATGGCTTTTAATTTTGTTTGCCGAATTAGTCTATACCAAATTGTCAGAGGCCAATTTTATGGAACTGTGCGGAAATGTGCTAAACACAGGCATGCAACTTTTCCTCGGATCAGCTGATTTCCTCTTTTTTTACTTCCCATGTGTGCCATTGAAAATAGAAAAACACTGTACAAAGTCTGGGAAAAATGTGAATTTCCTCTTTTTTTGTGATTTCCCAGTTGCATGCCTGTAAACAAGAATGGAAATGTTTTCTTAGCAGAAACAGGTTTACCAGCAGAGATATCATGCACTTTATAGGCCTACTGCTAGTGACAGGGTGACAGGCTTTGCACATAAGTTTGCTATTACATGTGCATGTCTGTAGATGTAGCCACATTTTCTTCATGAAATTGGGCCCAAGTTTCAGTATCGGACATGGTTCAAAGTTACTGACGCCACCTTTCAAAAGGGATACATGCTTGTGAGATGCAAGGAAGTTCACAGAATGGCGTGATTATAATATAATAAAGACAACAACTTGTGCTCTTTTGACGACAGGATTATAAAAAAACTTACTTGCCTATAAACATGTCACTGCATTGCTACATGTATTTACACTAAACTAATTGAAAATGAATCAGGTTTCTGTTGGTTAAATTGTTTTGTTTTCATTTTTTTCAGTTTCTCAGACTTCTTCTGGTATTTCAAAGACAAGTGACACAAACTCCAAGAATGGGTCTCTGGAAGACACCGCTGTTAATTTGGAAGTTGAAGGTTCAGATGAGCAGTCGACGGTCGCCCAAAATAATGGTGAAATTCGTCAACAGAAACGGAAAATAAAACGCCCCCAGAGGATTCCACAGAGCGCCGTAAAGGAGAAGTCTGTTACCACACTCGAGCGGCCTAGCCGTCCACAAAGGGTGAAACGGTCCCCATTAGCATCCAAGTTGTATGTTGTAGATCTTCCCAAGGACACTCATGAGAAGAAAAGGGCAAAATCCCAACCTCCTGCAACTGGGAAGCGGCTGCATGGACAAAAGGACTCTGACAAGGATGAGAGTGAATTAGGCACTGATGCTGAAAGTGAAGAAGAGGAGCAGGAGCAGCCCTTAAGATCAAAGAAGAGTAAGAGAGGGAGGAAGCCCAAGGTATTGTTGACAGAGGAGGAGGAATCCCTCTTGGCTGGGTGTAAGGTGAAGAAGGACTACCAGTGCAAACTCTGTAGCTTTGTGACTCCTAATAAGTATTCAATGGTCAAACACTTTCGGACCATCAAGCATTTGGAGCACATCGGCAGCAGCAACCCAGATTCTGTGTTTGCTTGTGATGCATGCCCCATGAAGTTCTTCAGTGAGAAAGGTCTGGAGAGGCATAAAGTCAGACACGAGCAACAGGGCAGATGCATGAAGTGTGACATTGAGTTTGAAACGAGAAAGGAGCTTCAGGATCATAATAAGGCAGAGCATGCCAAAAGTAGGCAGAAGGTATATAAGGGAACTGTGGAACCATGCAAAGAATGTGGCAAAAAGCTGGCAAAGGGTTACATGAAGATCCACATGCGTATCCACACAGGTGAGAGACCATTCGCCTGTGAAGTTTGCCCACAGAGGTTCAACCAACATGGAGACCTGAAAATGCATACCAAAAGGCACTATGGCATCAAGGACCATAAGTGCTCGCTATGTAACTTTATCACTGTCAAGGCGTCGATCCTCAAGAACCATATGAAGCTACACACCAAGAGAGAGCGGACAGAAGCTTGCCACTTGTGCCCACAAAAGTTCTACAACCAGGCACTTCTGAAGTCCCACGTTCGCCTGAAGCACCATCCTTGTAGGGTCTTCCTATGCACAGTCCCTGATTGCACTTACAAGTTCAAGTTCAGAACTGAACTGGTCATCCACATGCGTAGGCACACCAATGAGAAGCCCTACCTGTGCACCGTGTGTGGTTACACTGGCTCTACCAAACAGGCCCTATCAAGGCACTCCCGCAAGCATACTGGTGCCAAACCCTTCAAATGCGATCACCCTGGCTGCAACTACATGGGGCGCGTCTCCACACATCTGACCCGACACAAGCGGCTGCATACCGGTGAGAAACCCTACAAGTGCCCATACTGCAGTTATCGTGCCAATACTCACGAGAACGTCCGCAAGCACATCCGTTCAACAAAGAAACATGCCGGATTTGCTGTCTACATGTGCAAGTTCTGCTCGGAAATGAAAACTGATCTCTACCAAGAACTTGTTGATCACATGCGAAAGATGCACTATGAGGACTATGTTACCTTTGATCAGATTTCCCACCATTCAGGACTCCTTGCTGAAAAGGAAACTCCTCTTGAGGTGACAATGGACCAACCAGACACCATGGAGGAGGCAGAGGATCAACCAGATACCAATGAAATAAAAAATGTCATAGAGATACATGTAGATGGGAGCACTGCAGACACTAACCTTGGTCAGGATTTGCAGCTGGCAGCAGAAGCTGACCAAAGCACCGGGGTGAAGGTGACCGCCGAGGAGAACAAGCAAGATTTAGAGATGATGGTACGCGACACAGATGTTGGGGAAACACAACAGAACCTGTGCAAGGAGTACATCCTCTGCCAAGTCATACAAGATGGCAGCCAACCTCAGCATCAAGGGCAGGGAGATGGGACAGAGGCTGTGGAAGGTTCCGAGGGGCCTGCAGCTGGAGACTCTGGGGAGATGCAGGAGATTCAGATGGTATCCGTTGAGGAGGGGCAAGCTACAGAGGCGCTTGAGATGATCCTGAGACAGGCTGTATCTGATGGATCCACTGGCTCCCAGGAGTATATTATTCTCTAAACACCAGATGATAGCAGTTAGAACGAGACTCATTTGCATGTTAGGGGATCACTAGTATTTTTCTGATCTTGGTCGAAGCCTGGCTTTGGATTTTATTACCCTGATACAGCCAGTCTCTGACAAGCCCTGTATTCAAGCTAATTATTCAAGTCAGGTATGCTCAGAATTTTGTGGGTAGCATTGCCAAAGTTCCCAAGCCTGCATTTGATTCATCGTGTTGATAGCAACTTCTAAGTTGCTTTACCATGCTTGTAAGGGACCAGATGTATTTGGGAATACATGTACAACCCAAATCCAGTGGACCAAGACTGTTGTTATCCTGGCATTTGTTAAGTGCATTGCACCATCCCTGACTGTGCAAAAACATATTGCATATTCTTAACGGCAAAATTTGAAGTGTCTCGGAGAGTCTGGTGAGGCAGGGGCAAGGGTTCAGCTTAAAACGAGTTTAGGAGCTTATCACTTTGTCTTTCAGACGGTACAGCCAAGTTCAACTGCACAAGGTAAAAGTAAATACGCTTACAAATTCAAAATTAAAATTGGTACTGAAAACCTTTTAATTAGTTTATGTACATGTACATGCTACAAAAATAGATTGGCAAAAATAATAACAATACTTCATGCCATTATACTAGGTCAATGCTGTCACAGAACCACTTGCAAACATCAAATATTTGTACCATTGAACTTCTGGGAGAAAATGTAAGCTAATGTGTTTTTCATGCAAGTTGAAAATGAAATTGATTTCAAATGTCGATGTGTTTTTTTTTGTAATGAATCTGTGCAAACACCGTATGTAACACAAAATGTAAAATTAACAAGTACCCCCCCCCAAAAAAACCCAACCACCAAAACCACACCAGAAAGAAGCAATGAAAAACACCACGATTCATTACACTATGGTCATACTTCACACGAATGTGAAACTGAAGCGAATTTCATGAAGTCAACATTCCAGTTGCATGCATTACCCAAATGAATTCGCTTCATCACACAGACATCCGCATGAAGTAATCAGTCTTAAAGGTGTACAAAATGTATATTTGCCAAATGAACATTTATTTCCACAACAAAATGATCAAAACCAAAAATCAATTGCCTTTTTTTTTACTCTTAAAAAAGTCAAAGCACTAAAAACAAATCATTTCTTGTATTATTATCTCGTAATTTCAAAGCTATTATTCATGATGTATAAATAGGAAATTTGTGTGTTTTAAATAAATGCATTTTCACTTTGTTTTTTTTTTATAATCGCTTTATAAAACATAAAACCTGTTTCCTAGTAGGTCACACCTCTCTTAGCTTTCCTATTGACCGAATGTTCGTAATGTAGCAAATGCCTGCATCTTAATTGTTACGTTATATTGAGGGGCAGCGTAGTAAATAAAATTTCATAAATACCTAAGTCAGTTTACCCATTCTTTGGTTATAAACTGTTGATGAAACACCGCTGCGTTCTGCGCCACATCGTGCAGTATGAAACCCACCTGCACCAATCTCCATAAAAGGAGGTATTTAGCACCACGGTATTTATGGCACATACCATTAACTGGCGAGAGGGGTGTGTCACAAAACATGAAGTAAAATTGATGAACAAAATCGTTCAAAATTTGTGAATTTTTGACTTTATGACAAAAAATTATGGATGAATAGGAATAAATGTGTGCTTGGCCGGTATTAAACAAACAAAAAACCAGCTAGGAGCCTGGACGTGGATAATGCCTTCTTTTCGGATTATTATCCGCATCCAGGCCCCAAGTCGGTTTTAAACGTACTTGTGTAAAATTAGCCAATCGCACATTTATTCCCTTAGTAATGCATACATATGTACGGTACATGCATATCTGTAATCATTGTGTGTGCAGGCATGGGTGAAATGCCATTCAAAATGCGAAAAATCGCAAAATTTGGTCCACAGTGAATTTTGGACCAAAAATTAATTTTGTGCATTGTGCCTTTTTTTTTAATGCATGTCACGGCATGCAGTTCTGTTTTACTTATTTCTTTACTCATTACAGATGAATATGTGTAGACGTCACACTCTTAGATTAGTTTCATCACACTTGGACATTTTAAATACATGTTTATCTGTTAGTAGTTCACTGATATTGGTTTTAATTTTTGCAAGCAACTTGATCAAGAAGTTGTATGTATATATCGAAAATGAGCGAGTAATGTTCAATAGTTATTATATGTTGGGGAATAATAATACATGTAATTCACTTCATTGCAAACTTAATGGCTTGTATATCAAAAAAAAAAAAAAAATTGGAATCTTTCCTCATAAATTCTGCACATTATGATTAATGATTATGATTTCAATTTTTGGTTGACGAAAATAATTTTAATGAAACGGTATTGATACCGTTCATTGTAGTTACACATGCCTTAACAAGCCGTAAACCCTCCTATGCAAACATGCATTCTGAGCCATGCTGTTACTTGGGTCAAAATTGGTCAACCGACCCATTGTTGTGTTAAAAGTATACCAGGATAAGTGGAAGGAAACTTTGACTGTTTGTGACCTTTTAAACAGCAGTAGGAATTGAAAGTTGTACAGTTACCACTGAAGCAGTTTCAATGTTTTCTTTTGCACTGCTACATGTTATGCCAGTCTAACACAAGGCAAAAAAAAAAAAAGTCTCCGGTTTCTGGTATGCGCGCGCGTCGCCGTAGCCATGCGTGTCGGCAAAATGAAATTTTTTTTTTTCAATGAAAGATGATGCCTCAAAACCGCCAAACTCACTGGTTTGACTGGAATACTGCTGCTGCACAATTTTAGCGTGTTTTTAGATTGGGTTATGATCGAGAATAAGCTTTATGTGGCCTCTCTGGTCTCCGATAATATTTGCACTAAGTTTAGTCGGGCACCATTTACAGTCATCAGTCGACATTTGAAGCAAAAAAAACGGGTAAAAAACAGGTAAAAAAAAAAAAGCTGCGTCACTTTTTGGGCAAGCTCCATACCAGAAACCGGAGACTTTTTTTTGGGCCTAAGACTAATCAGTTACAAAACACATGGCTTAGTATTGGGAATAATGTTGTAGTTGTTTTTTTTTAAGTAAAGAAAAAGAAAAGTATGTACTGGTAGACCAAGATGGAGAAATGAGGAATTTTGTTAGTTTAGTAAAGTGTACTGTTCCAAGGCAGAAATAATGCTGATTCATGGGTTGGTCGTACGTTGGTTATATATTTTGGCAATTCAAGAATGGCAACCATTGAGCTATATTAAATTACTACAACGCTAACTCATGTACAAAGTGATACCTGCTGGGCGCATCCATGTTTGTACACAAACCTATGGAGAACCAGAAATTGTGTACGTATTTTGTATGTCTATTTGCATATCTGCGTTTGTATGAATTCCATACTGGTGCGTCATTGAAGCCAATGCGCCCAAAACCGAAACGCACCATTAACAAATGAGCGTGTCATTTTGCTCTGCGCAATTAAACAGCGGCACGCGTGTGTGTATCCGCTGCAGCCTTGATTAACCATTTTTTAAAACCGTAACACGCGTAAGAAGTTTGCGTATGTTCTACTTGGCGCGTTGCATTTAGAGTACACTTTCAAAATTCAATCCATCTAATTTCATTATGTTCTACAAACACGCACATGAATTCAAAATGTCTGCGCCCAGGACGGCTTCAAAGCGTCTCCGCGCGCAAGAATGAGGAGTTAGCGCTCTAGTAATTTAATATAGCTCTGTGATGGTTCAATAATCAGCCGTACATGTGGGTTCATTAACTTATTGGAAATGAATCATGTTTAAAAAAGACCCCAGAGTCTACATGTACATCACGCGGGCTAAAATGTACATGTACATGCATGAATAAACATGAACACATCTTGTTATGTACATGTTGGTGTGTAAATGTTAATTGTATTTGAACTCAAAATCTTTGAATGAAATCATCCTTTGAGTCTTTTGAATAAAGTTAAATTTTGGTTCTAACAATGAAAGAATTTCTACTGTATGGCAATATTGTGTATTTGAGTTCTTGGAATTGGAAATCTTGTACATGTACAATGTACATGTAATACACTGACTACATGTATACATTAAAAAAATGTATTTTAGGGTAGTTTACACCTTGGCCTGATGGCCCAATACATTGCTTAATAAGACTGCTAACCCAAGTCTGCTTGTCACAAGAGAATGCTGCTCCGTTAAAAAAAAAAAACGCATTTAATTTTAATACATATAATTTGTAACTAACCTTCATACAATGCAAATCATACTGGGAGAACAATTGCCTCTCCACTTTTAAAGATCCTAATTTAACTTTAACAATATTGTGGTACAATGAACATGTATATTTCGAAACCAAATTTAGGCACAAGCATAGGCATGGCAATACTGTGTACAATGGTTCTCTTGTACTTCCGAAATGTCCCCAAAGGGAAAATTTGCTCAGAGTCCATGGACTGATTGACTTGTTCGTGGAAGGGTTAGTCACGTTGGTCAGTATACAAATAATGAATGTTTATGAGTGGTAGTTTATGGTAAGAATAATTCATGAGACAGACAGAATGTTCCATTCCACGAGGTGAAGCCAAGTGGAATGGAACATTCCATCTTTATCAAAGTGACAATATTCTTTTCATTGCAAGGACGTGAAACATTCATTATTTGCTTTTTACAATACCTGAATAAATCCTCGTCATCTGATTCTCAGAGCCACCAATCGTGTGCTTGTGCAATGGAACTTTTATTTACCGTGGAATAGAACTTTAATTTTTTTGCGATGGGACAGGGCTGTGGGTTGGAACAAATTATTCAATGATTCGATGACGGGGTTGCATTCAGGCGTTGTATGTAAAGTAAAGCAAAGTCTGTCACGAACCAATTTAGCTCATCAGGCCAGTGTTTATCTCCGGTTTCCTAGGCATGAAATGACCGAGGATATTTCTATCCCCCCTGGATGGGATGCCAGTCCATTGCAAGTTACTCTCCAGCTAATGCTGTTGCCCCTTTATACTCCTGGGTATAGTGGGCAAGTGGGGGTGAAGTGGCTTGCCCAATGAAACGCACATTGCCAGCAGCTGGATTCGAACCCCTGAACCCCTGATCACGAGTCACAAATCGCCACCCTCCTCCAGACATTGTATATCAGTCAATTGCCAGGCAAATTTTACAGAGGTTGAAGCCTGCAACTTGCAAATTTAACAAATGTTTCACTACAGTGCATATACATGTACCTGCACTACCAATTATGTCATGCATAAAACAGGTAATAATCCATGCACGAAACAAAACACAAAATACAAACAGATATATACAATACTGTACAAAGTACACACAGCAAAGTTCTTATTAATTTGTTGTATTGGCAAGCTCTCTTTCTTTGCGTCCATTTGTAAACTGTCTTGAACTTTTCAGGGACAAGTAAACTTAAATCAAGGAAAAGGATTAGGGGATTTTCCAAACAGTGGCTTCGTCTGCAGCGTTGCCTTCAGTTAATTTGTTAGGCCCCTAACTTGGGGACCCTGGCTCATGGGCGTCGCCAGGATTTTTCTAGAGGGGGGCAAAAAAAATTTTGGCCAAAAAATGCTTGTATTTCTCAACACATTCTCGATTTATAAGTTTTAGAGGGGGGCAGGGACATTTTGCCCCCCCCCACTCATTAAATTTACACCACTTTGTCTTCGCGCCTCTTCTTTATTTTTCTTCCTTTTTTTTTGTTTTTTTTTTTGCTTTTCCGGGGCAAGTGCCCCCTTGCCCCCCCCCTCGCGACGCCCATGCCCTGGCTCTAGACAGGTTGATGTTTTGCGTCAGGAATACCAATTAAATACTACGAACCAAACTTTAGAGTATTTCAGTCAGGTTTGGAGTTTTGACATGAAAAAAAGTTTTAAAATGACCTGAGCCAATGACGAAGCCGAAGCTGAGGGTGAAGCCAAAGTTTGGAAAAACTCCCATGTGACACTCTTTGTCTTTGTACACAATTTACAGGTTACGGGGAGCAGTTTGGACTCCATACAAATGTGGAGTCTTTTCTGTTTTATTTGCATGGTGTTGAACAAGCAGAGGACAAACTTTTTAATCCTTTGGCTCGTGCTAGTTTGAAGTTTGTCCAGTCAGCATCATCCTTTCTTCAGTTCAAGTGCATTACAGCCACAAAGCATACCGCAGTGACCATTTCTGTTTTAGCACTTGAGCATATGATGTGCACTTCGAGCTTTGGGTAACCAAGGAAGAAAACAGGATAGCTCATCAGGAAGGGTTAGGTTTAAGATCGCTTGGTCCCCTCTGGTTGAGTGATGGCTGTACTTAGACTATGTTGCAAAACTTTGACTCATGTGTCCCTATATGAATGAAAAGCCAAGAATAGTATGTAGTTAGTCATTTTTTTCATGCAATGAATCAGGTTCATGTACTAAATTGCAATACACTGTATAATGTTCAAGTGCATGGGGGAGGGGGGAAACGGGGGACTTGGCATTACCGTAAAGGTGTTTATATTTTTTAAAAGTTTATATGGAACAAAATATCTATATGTTAAGGGATGCCTCACCCTTTACATCCTAAAAACTTCGGGGTCAAATTGACCCTGATGTGAGTCTATATCTGCACAGTCCCATCAGGGTCCAAAAAATGACGCTTTTCTAGGTCAAAAGGATAAAAAAATGTCATTTTTGACCCGGAAAAAGTTCATTTTGACCAGAAAAGTGTAAATTTTGCCCCGGAAAAGGGTTGTGCAGATATAGACGTAGATTCTGGTCAATTTTGACCAGGGAGTTTTAACAGTGATAGGCACAAAATAAAATAAAATAGACCCTACTTTGATCTGGGGCCCTCAGTGACCTTCAAACCCTCTGCTAATTATTTTGCAGATTTTCATTTTTCTCCAATCTCATCCCTCACGAGTTCATTCCCCTAGACTATGAGTCCAGAGAATTTCGCTTTCTGTTCTGCAAAAGAATTTGGAGGATTTGTGAAGGCTCCTAAACGGGTAGTTATAGAGGTAAAACGAAAGATGAAAATGAAACTCACCACGAGAACGACTTTGAAGATACCCTGCGTTCCTCTTTCCCCGGAGGACATGACACTCTTAGTCCGTAACGATCGCACATCCTCGTCGCCTCCGTATTTCCTGTGTACCGACATGAAGCGGTTTGCATTATGGACAGACTCAAACTTCATGTACTGGCCTTCGCAGAGATGAAACCGAAATCGGCAGAGCGGGTCGCCCTTTCCCTAAAAAGAAAACAGAATGGTCAAAAATATTATGCACATGATATCTTACTTTCTTTTAACCATGTATGAAGACATGTTGAAAGGATTGTATTTGTTCCAAATTTTTCAATCTTAGGGCATGACACCGCTCCTACAGGGTGTCTAAAAAAAAAGCCGAACCCTTAAAGCGTCTTTTTTTTTTACAGCTTTTTAGAATAAACATCACAAATACATATTTAGAGAGTACAGTCCATTAGCTTTTAAACAATGGAAAAGTCTTCCATATTAAAATTTATTAAGTTATGGCCAATTCAAAATATGTGCCAATTTCCAATCTGTCCACGGTCTCTATTATCATTTAGTTAATAGGAATGTAATGGATTTTGGGTATCAGTTGTGCTTCTTTTACTGTTTTAATCTTTCTTTATTTACTTTGTTTATTTTATGTTTTATATTTTGCAACGATGGTCTTTTATCCCTTTGAAATGAATGACAGTTCTGAAAAGAACCGTTTGGTTAACTTCTTAGATGTTTACTTTGTTGCTCTGTCTCTGCCCTCTATACTTGGTGGCCCGTTTTTTCACAAATGTAAGTTTCACTAGGTGTTCTTATTGTGGCAGTCAAAATATCAGTCGCCATGGACAAAATTTTCTTTCAATTGGCCATAACTCAAAAAATATTTACCCGATTGGAAAAAAATATTCGTTGTTGAAAAGCTAATGAAAGCTAATGGACTGTACTCTCTACATATTTATAGAAATTGGACTTGTGTTTTTTTTTAAAAGCTGTGAAACTGAGGATGCTTTGAGAGGTAATTCTTTTTAAACACCCTGTATTATCATGTTTGTCAAAGAAGTGTTCTACTTCCACTTATATAGTTGTTTCTGGATGGGGAGGGTACATTATTGGATGGGTAATATTTAATTGATTTATTTCTAATATAATTGCTACACAAGCCTCTTTCTGGACAGCACTATTTTGGCAATTATATGTCACTTACATTTGCGTAGAGAGTGCCATTCCGAAGAACAAGGAAATTCTTGGTGTTGGCGACACACCTCAATGTGACCACATCACCCAAGTATCTTTGGACAATAAATTGAGCTGAAAGATGGACAAAAAGATACAAGTTAAAATACAAAACTGTGACACGCATT
This sequence comes from Patiria pectinifera, assembly GCA_029964075.1. NCBI lineage: Eukaryota > Metazoa > Echinodermata > Asteroidea > Valvatida > Asterinidae > Patiria > Patiria pectinifera. Next base: position 11,357,974 of record CM057141.1, read on the forward strand.
AATTTTTGTGTTTTTCAAGAGGATAGTATAGTTCAGATGGGTAATGGTTATAGTGGCTGTACGCTACTCCCTTTTCCTGATGGCCCATCACATGAATTTTAAATGAGAACATATTTTGCGCAACTTTCCACCCCTCTTAAAATGTATGAAAGCAACTTGACATCCCTTTTTGGTAAATCTTATTGAAAATTTCACTTCTTTAAACATTCAAAATTGCCAATGCTTCTCAGGACAAATGAGGGCGCTGTTACTGTGATGTCGTTTCAGGAAGACACTGTTCAGTTGAGGGGTTTTATGTTCAAATTGTGAACCCAAAACGCTCATTGAAAACATTTCCCGAGAAAATTTTGCTCATTGCCCTACTGTCATGTACTGAAACAAGGAATCACCAAAGAAAAGAAAATTTACGACAGCAAAAGGTCCAAAATTCAGCAAAAGGTCCAAAATTCTGGCAAATTTCTGAAAAAGCTGTTTCATTTGTGGGTACTATAGGTAATTTGCTAGCCATAATCACTCTGGGAGGATGACTGCATTAATGAGTGCAAGCAGAAGGATAAAATCAAAGACATCAGATATGTAACAGGGACAGCAAAAAAGTGGACCCCAAATTTATAGAATAACCCATATAACATTTGACATATTTGCAGTCCATACATCTCTGTTTATAGGCTAGCATGTTATCAAAAAGTGGATAGGCAATTAAAGTGAAAAAAAAAATACAGAAGGTGGGTGGGGGGGGGGGGCTGGGTGGTCTTGTCCCCCATCCCCCTTCTGCTTACATTGCTTGCCAAAGATGCCGCCAAAGTCTATTCTACCAGACACACTGTTCACTCTTAGAAGACCACCTGTTGCCTGTGACTCTAAGTGAACAATGTTCCCTGTCTGAAGATCTCGAACCTGGGTATAAACAAACAACCAAACAAACAACCAACAAACAAAGATATATTAGATCAATCATCTCAATAATAAGTCAAAATTCAACAGTACATGTATACTTTTCCAAAACTGCAAATACATGTACTCTCGGGCACAATTATCAGCAGTCACACATGTAAAAAAGTGCAATAATATGGAACTTGACAACAGCTTACAACAAATCAATTGACTTCTTCTGAGAAATAAAAATAGATTATAAGAAATACAAAAAAACACCTTTCCCCTCCCCCAAGCAAAATAACAAAATGGCATTGAAGGTAATATACAACATTTGCAAACATTGAAAAAACAAAACTACCAATTATTATTGGTATAATTTTCAAGAAAAGTGACATTTGTTGTATCAATTTCTAACGATGGTTGGCCGACCAGTGTTGGGAAAAAAATGACTTTTTTTCTTCAAATACTGCCCTCAATTTACCAAATTTAGTTAGTTCACATTTTGTTTGCAGTCGCTTACACATCCGTGGATGGGTGCAAGCCAGCTAGTCTGCTTGTTTTTTCCCCAGCATCTATGAACACAAAACTTTAAGCAGGTCAGAGTAACAATATTTGCTATAAAATGCTAACCCTAAAATCAATCCATTTCTGAAAATTACAGCAAAAGCAAATGTTGCATATTACCTTTAATTAAAAAATTTAAATAAAATTTAAATAATAGTTTAAAATATAAAAGCAATAGTTGTTTCAAGTTCCTTTGAGAGCGAGGTAAACGTACCACCATGCCAATATTTGAGAGGCCTTGGAAACCACTGCTGTGAACATAGGTCCCCTGCAAAAGAAATATAAAATTGCAAGTATAATAAAATTCACATATATTATATTCATACTGTATTGGATTTATCTATTCATTTATTAGGCTGAGTAAAAAAAATTTAGTTTCTCGTCCAGCCTTTCTGAAAAATGATGGAGGCGGGTGATTGTTTTTCTTCCCTTTTTCCCCAAGATGGCAGATTTTTGAAGACGGTGGATGGATTCTTCACAGTGGACTTATTCTACATAGCTACAATGTTGTTGGAAACAAATAAAAAGACAAAATATTGACAAAATGTGTGCAAAACATATTGCACATCTATGAATTAAACCAAAAAACACAAACAAAGGAGGTGGCCGGGAAAAAAAAGAAGTGGGTGGGGACAAGAATTTTTTTTTGTTTACCTAGCCCTATTTATCCTGCATGGTAATTCAAAACTGAATAACTTTAAGTTAAGAAAAACAAAAGTGACTCAAGAAAATGTACTTCCTTTAGAACAGAAATGCATTCAAGAAACCTGCCACAACAAATAACAGGAGTTGGCAAAAAAACCAAGCTTTTATGTAAAAATTTGATTATTGTTTTTAAACAACCATAAAAGACATACACATTGTATCAAGTTGCATCTTTCTATATAAGTTGGGACTTTATAGGGGAAAAAAACAACCCTCCCCAAAAAAACAACAACAAAACAACAACACATATTTACCAGTGCTTTTGGCTTCATTGCAGCCGGTGCCCAGCCATACAACGTCTCCATCCAATGCTGCCAGAAAACGAGGAAAACATTTACATAGTTTTATTCAAGAACTGTTCAATAATGCATTTTGTAAAAATTAAGGTCAGTTGAATTATCATAAAAGTCTTTGTTCAAATTCTCAAAATTCCTGTGTTTTTTTTATTCCAAAACATTCATATACATGTATAACCAAAAAAATGTGACTTCTCTGGGAAATTAGACAGACTAACTGAACAGGAACTAAAAATAAAAAAAAAATAAAAAGGTCCAAGCACAAATTCATTTTGTTAATTGATTAACATGTAGAACGATAAGAGCAACTTTCTATCACAATGACTAAATTCATTTTTCAAACATCTGGCCAACATGCATGTAGTTAGTAAAAAAAAATACATTAATTTTCTTTATGAATTTAACAAACAAATTATCAACATGAGTGACCCATGCACCATGAACCCGAAAAAAAATTAATGCAAACAAACTCTCATGACCTACCATGACACATGCTATAACAATACAATTACAAGTTAAAAAGCTTATTTCCACATTTTTTTCACAAAACATGCATGCAACAACATCGTTTGTGGGCATTAATACTGTGGCGGCCTGTGTCGACGTAGCCTGGGATTGCCCTCTGCCGACCCGACGAGCGGTTGTAGGGAAGGCCAGGGGAACAGGTCCGTTTTGGGGCAGTCTACCGCCAGGCGCTCGCAGCTGCTTCCTTCCACGCACCGGGGTTGGATTAGACACTAGTCGTACTTGGGCGGACACAGGGGAATGGGATGGGACTGGGGTCTGACGTTTCTACAAAACAGCACTCGAACTCGATGTGTAATTGGAATAATGATTTATTGAAACAAAGATCACCTTGGTAGGATTACTATAGTGGCGCCTATGATCACCTTAACAGGGTTACACACTGAGGGAGAGCTTAAATATCTGCGGTGACTCGGTCTATTTACTCCAAAAAAGGGTGCACTGGACTACACTGAACTACTCACAAGGCTAACAGTAAACGGGACGTGACTCTAACGGGACTTCCACGGACGTGACTCTGTGCGGACTCTGCAGTAACTACGACGGACGGGACAATGACGGACGGAACGGAACTACTCACAGGACTTTGACTGCCTCGAACTGTTCCCGCCACAGAGTGACTTTCCCGCCACCGCGCACTGCTTATATAGCCGCGCGGTATACATGCGTCACGGCATTCATGAATAAACTAACTAAAAGAGGGCGTCCTAACTTCGGACCATAATTTCGCTACATTGCCATGACCCAAGATTGGTCAGTCCCTTGACCTAAACATCTGAAAAACTAAAAGCGAAATTATGTTCTGCATTTAACTCCTATATAGGTCAATATTTCTCTTTAATACAATTCTAAGTCTAGGCGCCACTTTTTTCCATAACTTTCGAAAACTTTCGCCTCAGCAGGAACCACTTACTATAAACCTTAGGCCACAACTCTTTATAACAAAAAACTTGCAATAACAAAATACTAAAACAAAGTCTGAGTCCATCTGCACTCAGTAGGTTTACTCCTCAACAGGTTAATTTAACGCGAAAGTGAATTCTATCACCTTAACTTATACACTCATAATATGTCTCAAGTACACACTTAGACCCTTGTAAGGTGACTCTTCATGAACTAAACCCTAACACAGAGCAACATTTCCTTTCACTCCTAGAAATGTAACATTATTCAACACTGTAAACTTGTAAAAGTCAGAACACTTGAAGAAAACTTTACTTTAAACAACATGCGATCAGGGCACTACTTTGGCGATCGAGAACAACAAAACTTATACGAAAACTTAATCTTTGTCGATCACACCGGCTGGGAATTTTACATCGAAGACACGGGTAGTTTTATCCTTGGTGATCTTGCGGCCTTCCTGGAACACACACCTCGAAGACGTCTCCCGGACTTGCGTAACGTTGCCCACCATCGCTCTCTCAAGATCCTGCCTTCCCATAGGTGCTCCTACGACAACCTCCCCGGTGTTCTCGCAACGGACGAGGCGACGGAGCTGACTGCTGTTCTGCGGATCAGAAGACTCGCTGGCCCTCTTAGCAGGTAGGTTCTTGAGATATACGATGTCGAATTCCCTCTGGACTTCCCCGCAGATAGTGCGTCCCTCTTTGGCATACAGGTAAGTCTCTCGGGTTTCCTTCACACGAACCATTTGTCCAGGTAGGAGCCTCTCTGGCAACAGGGGTTGAGGCCAGAATGGCTGAGGCGAATCTTCCTTCTTATGGTCGTTCTCCTCGGTAGGCACATCTCTCTCAGCTGATGTTTCGCGTAGCATTGCCAACATCGCGAGCGGCTTACCCCAGTTGGGGCGGAAGTTAGGCCTTCGATGAGCTCTTCCTCCTGATCCCAAAGCATTGGCGTGGGCGACAGTGCTATTTCTACCAGCTCCTGAAGATCCTTGCCATGGCTGTTCGGTATCACCTATCTCCACCTCCCCTCCTGCCTCTGGTACGTCAGGGACAGTATCCGAAGGTGCGTGGTCTTCAAAGGCAGGGGCTGCATCTTTCAAGCTCTTAGGCAAGTCAGCCGCCTTTTCTCGCCTTTCCTGTCCAGGTGTCACAGTCATTTCCTTCTCATTCCGGTTTGGTACTCGTCCTCTCGCCGTCGAAAGGTCTAGTGGGTCGTCATCTGGTGGTCGAGAAACCGTGCATGGTGCTGGCACTTTACCCTTCTGTTTCTTGTCCTTTGGTCGCTCATCCTTGTCATGGTCACGCTTCCTCTTGAAATCCTTCTCCTGCTTGTTATGCTGGCTATCCCTAGTCTCCTTCCTAGGACAGCTCTTGTTTGCTTCTCGGTCGTCCCTCCCAGTAGACATATCTGCGCAGGGGCTTCTGTGTTTTTCCTGTACTCCCTTTTGAGACTGCTCTGCCTTGGCATCTCCCCGGTTTCTCTTCTTGGTGGTCTCTTGCCTGTCCTTGCTTGATTTAGGCTCCTTTGGCTCCTTCTGCTTGGTTGGTGTTCTGCTTCTCCTACTGCTCCTTTCCGGCGAATTAGGCATCTCCAAACCCCTTCTTCGAGCATCACCTTCACCGCTGCGCCTATTGCGCTCACGCACCTCATAAGTCTCACCTTCGATCCTATCGACTTCGTGGATCTTCTCTGGGTGGCAGTCTCGGTAATGTGCTCGGAGGTTGTCCCTGCGGTTGTTCTTGTGCGAACACCGAAGACACCAGAAGAACAGTCGGGGCCATGTTCAACCATCAAATGCCGTTCAAGGCTCCTCTTGTGCATCCACATGTGGCATTTGGGGCACTCCACTGTCCCCTTTTCTGCTGCGTCACAATTCCTCTCCTCCTGCTTCCCCATCCTTCACTTGTCTTCTCGGCCTCTGAAAGACACAACAGAGAAACGGTTGAGTTACATTACTGCTACTGAAAATTCCTACTCCAGTACAATCTGCAAAGTACATAGTAGGCTCTTGGCATCCTCGGTAGGCGCCATTCTTTGTTATTTCTACAAATAACGCTGCGGAACTTTCCGCTGCCTTGCTGGATTTCTTCGCTGCGGTTGTTGCGTCTCAACGCAGCTAGGCTCCGGTATCGTACTCGGGATATCTGCCTGGGGTAGCTCGTCTGCTTGCGGTTGGTCGCTCACATCACCAACCTGTCTCGTCTGGTGCTCTACTCGCTGCTCTACAGACCTTGAAGCTGGAGACCCAACGCAATCGTTCTCCTCATTCTGGATCACCAACCCATCTCCGGCCGGGTCACTGTGGTCTGTCACTGGCGTGTCTGGTCTCATGTCATCCGCAGGCGTAACCTTCGTAGGCTCTCCTACTTTCCATGGTTCCATTGGCTCACCAATGTACGGCTTAAGGCGATCATAGTGAATCACCTTCAGCCTTGCGCGAGGCGACCTTTGAATTCTGTAGGTCACTTCGGATAGTTTCCGGACAATGAGATAAGGTCCTTCCCATTTACGTTGGAGCTTTGGTGACTTTCCCTTTGTCTTGGCAGGATTGTATAGCCATACGAACTGCCCTTCAGCTAGTCTATCTCCTGCGGCTCTTAGGTCGTAATTCTTCTTCTGGCGCCTAGCACTTTGTTTCAGGCAAAACCTTGCTCTATCGTGGGCGGCCCTCATGTTGTCTCTCAACTCCAATGCATAGTCACTTGCCACCGCTTTTGATCCGTGGTCCACCTTAGCAGGCATTCCGCTCATCAAGTCGATTGGTAGGAAAACCTCTCTGCCTAACATAAGCATGTTAGGGCTTTCACCTGTCGACTCTTGTGGGGTAGCTCTGTAGGCAAATGTGGCGAATGGAAGTTTGGTGTCCCAATCCCGTTGATGTTTATGTGGTTCGATCATCATTGAAATCATCGTCAGCAGCGTGCGATTAAATCTTTCAATCATCCCATCTGATTTTGGATTGTAGGGCGTTGTGCGCGTCTTCTCGATCCCAAGGACTGTGCACATTTCAGAGAACACCTGGGACTCGAAATTCCTTCCCTGATCAGAATGCAAACTGACAGGGACACCGAAACGACAGACGTACTCACTCACTAGCCTCTCTGCTACCGTTGTCGCCCTCTCGTCCGGAACGGGGTAGGCCTCGACCCACTTGCTAAAGTAGTCACCTACCACGAGGATATACTTGTTTCCCCTTTCCGTCAGTGGGAGTGGCCCTACTATGTCCAAGGCGATTCGTTCCATAGGTGCGCCTACTGCCAGATGTTGGAGTGGTGCCCTTCTACGTCTCGCCGGTGACTTCTTGCTGGCGCAAACGTTGCACTGCCTTACCGCGGATCTCACATCCGCACCCATTCCTGCCCAGTAGAATCGTTGACGCACCTTCATCATTGTCTTCTTAAGCCCGAGATGACCACTGGACTTTCCTCCATGAAGCTCCTGAATCATCGCCTTCCGGTAGGAGATCGGAAGTACAAGCTTCCAACTTACTCGGCGACCATCGTCTGACTCCCATCGCCTATACAGGATGTCATCCTTCATCTCGAGTTGGTCCCATAGTAGCCAATAGGACTTTACCACACCAGAATAAGGCGTAAGGTCATTCCAAGCAGGTCTACTCACTGACTTCTCCATTTCTTGTATCACCCATCGAATCGATGCGTCCTCCATCTGGGCATCTCTCCATTGTTCGTGTGTAATTGTTGGCTCTATGGTGACGACTCTTACCCCTGGCTTCTCGCAGGGTTCTTGACTCGTAGGTTCTGTTACGCCCGGCTTGTCCAAAGGCGCCTCCGCTCTCCCACACTGTGTGCAAGGCTTCCTGGAAAGACCGTCAGCGTTTCCATGTGATCGGCCCGCTCGATGAACGATAGTGAAGTCGTGTTCACTTATCACCTGAAGCCATCTGGCCATCTGTCCTTCGGGATCACGAAAATTCGTGAGCCACCTTAGCGCCCCGTGGTCTGTTCTGATGGTAATTCGCCTACCGTAGACATACTGCCGGAACTGCTTAAGAAACACCACGACCGCCAGAAGTTCCCTACGGGTCACGCAGTAGTTGCGTTCAGGCTTGCTTAATGCCCTACTGGCATAAGCCACCACTCTCTCTTGTCCATCTATTGACTGCGACAGCACGGCACCTATGCCCACCCCGCTGGCATCTGTGTCCAGAATGTAATCTGCTGTTGGGTCTGGGTAAGTCAAAATAGGTGCTTCCTGCAACCGTTGCTTTAGCTCTTGAAAGGCGCCCTCGGTCTCGTCGGTCCATTCAAATTCACGTGCCTTCTCCGTCAGGCGATGAAGCGGTCGCGCCACATCGGCGAAACCCTTAATAAATCGCCTATAGTAAGATACTAGACCAAGGAAGCTTTGAACCTCCCTCACCGTCTTAGGCGTAGGCCACTCACGCACCGACCTAACCTTGTCAGGATCCGTGGTTATCCCATCTCCGGATACTACATGCCCTAGGTAAAGGACACTTTCCTTGAACAGCTCACACTTCTTGGGCTTAAGTTTAAGCCCTGCCCCACGCAGGCGCTGGAACACTGTCTCTAGGCGCAAAAGCTCCTCTTCAATTGTCCCTGCGAAGACTATAACGTCATCGAGGTAGACCAGCAATGTTTCCCAGTGGAGGCCTGCCAACACCCGCTCCATAAGCCGTTCGAAGGTGGAGGGGGCGTTGCAAAGCCCGAAAGGCATCACCCGCCAGGAATACAGTCCCCCTCTCACCACGAAGGCAGATTTCTGCTTGGCCTCCTCTTCCAACTCCACCTGCCAATACCCCGATGCCAGGTCTAAAGTGGAGAACCACTTAGACCCAGCGAGGGAATCCAGCGAGTCGTCAATACGAGGAATCGGATAGGAGTCTTTGATAGTCATGGCGTTCAAGCGACGATAATCAACGCAGAACCTCTTCGTCCCGTCTTTCTTTCTGACCAAAACCACGTTCGATGCCCAAGGGCTATCGCTGCGTTCGATGATGCCATTTTGCAGCATTGCCTGCACCTGGTGATGAATTTCCTGTTGCTCCTGTGTAGGATACCGTCGTGGACGTTCTCGTATTGGTGGGGAATTGCCGGTGTTGATCCTGTGACGTACTAGGTTTGTGCGGCCAATATCGGTATCCCCAGTGGAAAATACATCTTGAAAATCCTGGAGCAGTTTTCCTATCTTGTTGTGGTACTTCTGGTCAACGCTTCTCTTGCTCCTGTCGTACAAATCAGCAAGGTGTTCTGGCACTCCTATGCCATCCCCAGGTTCTGGTGAAGTGTCTTGGTTCTCCTCGATGTCATCTGCTCCTACCGAGGTGAGCATTCCCGCTGTCGTTCCTCTCCTTACCACACATTGTCTCTTACCAGGGTTAAACACCCTTATCGGCACCACTTCTTCATCCAATGTCACTAGCAGGCGTGCCATGACAATGCCCTTTGCCGTCATTTCGCTCCTGTCGGCAGGCTCCATGATGCCAAGACCAGTCGCCTGCGTCTTTCCTGCTAGACGCCCTGGAACTATCGCCTCATGCCCCGGCGGGATTCTTGTTGTCCGCTCCACCACCACTCTTGCGCAGAAGTTGCTTCCCCGGGTGTCTGTACACTTCACCTTTTCGCCATTGAGGGTCAACTCCAAGGTCTTGAAATTCAGGCTTCCTTGTGTGGCAAGCAGAAAATCCATCCCAAGGATCCCTACTAACTCCCCAATGTTTCCAAACACAACATTCACTGCATGAGTGCTCTTCCCGACCTGCACGTCCACACAGGCACAGCCCAACGTCTGTAGGAGACTTCCATCGGCCGTCCTGACGCTGGCTCCTGCACCCGTTAACTCTGGCCTTTTTTCTTTCGGAATCTCGTAAAAGAGCGTAGATGACAGTAGTGTGTCGGTTGCGCCGGTGTCCACCAGTAAATTTACCAGTCTGCCCCGTATTGTCGCTGGCACAAACAAACCACTTCTCGCCCCGGCTATCCTTGGAGAAATCAGTGAACGCTTCCCACCGGTAGACTCTGTTAGTTTTTCTCTTGGTACACTGATGCTTGGCCCTTGGACTCCTTCAGCCGTCCCTCGGGCCCCTGGGCCGGCTGCTGCTCGTTTCCCGAGGTCTGCCTCTTCTTTGCAGGCGGTCTTTCGCAGTTCCGAGCGTAATGTCCCTTTCGCTGGCAGTTGTAGCAAACCACATCAGCAAAATTGATCTCCTTCCTTCCTTCACCTGAGTAGGCGCCCCTAGGTCCGCTCCCTTTTTCCATCCAAGATTTTATTTCTTCCTGCCTCTTGAGGCCATCACTCTCTACACGCCGGTAATTCTCCTGCATTTCCTTTCTCAGCCCCTCCAAAGCTGCCTCGACGTCGCCCCCCAAGACTCTTGCAAATTTTGGAAATTTGCTCCCTCGCTGTTCTTCTATTCTGTGAAAACTTTCGGTGGCAAGGGCAGCCCTCACAGCTTCGTCCAAGGTGGTGGGCCTGGCGCGGAAAATGCCTTCTCGAATACCCTGATTTTCGATAGCGTCAGAAAAATGTCCCCTTGCTAGGCGATCGCGCCCTTCTTCCGATAGCTCAGGATACGCCAGGGCCGACAGCTCCCTTATGGCCTGTCCTAACTCTTGGAGAGTCTCCTTGGGGCCCTGACGCCTATGACGTAGCTCCATCAGATGATTTTCCGACATTCTTCCTGGTCCAAACCTCTTCTCTAGTCTGTCAATCAGGTCAGCGTAAGTCGGATTTGATCCAGCACCTGTGGCATTACCCAGCACCTTCAATGCGGCTCCTTGGAGACTAGCCGCCAAGAATACTTCGGCCTGCTTCTCCGTCCATCCATTTGCAGACCTGCACGCCTCGAAGTGTTGTTTGTAGTCTCTCCATGGGCTTTTGCCAGTGTACCTGTCCGGGATTATATTTGGTCGTCTTGACATCACGCTTGGGTGACTACTTTTCGCCTGTACCTTGGTTTCACCCCCTGGTAGGGACTTGCTCTCGTCTTTACTCGCCTGTGCAGGATCATTCACCCCGCTATTCTGCTGACTGGATGCAGTCGAACTTCGTTGCCCCGACACTTGAAGGCTGGGGTCCTCCTGTTCATTGTGGGTTATTTTACTCTGCTCTGTGGTTGCAGGCGTTGTTGGTTGTAGACGGACTAATGTGCTATGCAGCTTGGTGCGTGGTTTTGGAGTCGGCCTCACACGGGATGGGAGAATAGGCGTAAGTAACTCCCGAGTGGAGCCATTACAAAAATGAGTTGTCAACGACGTGCGCGCTGACCCTCCAAAGCCCGAGTCCTCCTTCCGGTTTCTGCTTTGCTGGCGTAGCCTAAGAAGACGCAGCTCTGCCTCCAGCAGCTCAATTTTCTCTTCCATCTCAAGATCAGATGTACTTGTGGACGGTAGTCCGTCTTCTTCCCCCTGTCTGGCTGGTCGTGGGGTTACGATCTCTTCTTCAAAGTCAATCAATAAATTCTTCGCCATCTTGCCTTGGTAGGTGATGTTCCTAGGTAGGTGATTCCCTAGGTAGGTGATTCCCTAGTGTGGTAGTGTGTCAAGAAGTTTACTGCAGCGCCTATCCCACTTCTGACACCATTTGTGGCGGCCTGTGTCGACGCAGCCTGGGATTGCCCTCTGCCGACCCGACGAGCGGTTGTAGGGAAGGCCAGGGGAACAGGTCCGTTTTGGGGCAGTCTACCGCCAGGCGCTCGCAGCTGCTTCCTTCCACGCACCGGGGTTGGATTAGACACTATAGTCGTACTTGAGCGGACACAGGGGAATGGGATGGGACTGGGGTCTGATGTTTCTACAAAACAGCACTCAAACTCGATGAGTAATTGGAATAATGATTTATTGAAACAAAGATCACCTTGGTAGGATTACTATAGTGGCGCCTATGATCACCTAAACAGGGTTACACACTGAGGGAGAGCTTAAATATCTGCGGTGACTCGGTCTATTTACTCCAAAAAAGGGTGCACTGGACTACACTGAACTACTCACAAGGCTAACAGTAAACGGGACGTGACTCTAACGGGACTTCAACGGACGTGACTCTGTGCAGACTCTGCAGTAACTACGACGGACGGGACAATGACGGACGGTACAGAACTACTCACAGGACTTTGACTGCCTCGAACTGTTCCCGCCACAGAGTGACTTTCCCGCCACCGCGCACTGCTTATATAGCCGCACGGGTATGCATGCGTCACGGCATTCATGAATAAACTAACTAAAAGAGGGCGTCCTAGCTTCGGACCATAATTTCGCTACAATACCAAATATCCCTGTCCAATGAACATGGCGGCACGGTATGCAAAGCAGTCGAAAGCAACCAACAAATTATATTTTCATCATTTTGGATCGACTTGTGGCCAGGCTCTGACTGAATTTCTTGTTCTAGAATGAAGCTAACATGTTTGTCAATTTTACCAAATAGGCCTTACTATGGGTGGCTTAAATCCTGAAGTTGAATCCCGGAGCCGCACCGCAAAAGAAACTGAGGTTTCCATTCAGCTAATTCAAGATCCCCGCCCAGTAAATTTAGTCAGTCAACTTTTGTTACAATCGGTTAGGTAAATGTAACAAATATTGACTGATAGTGTAGTACATTGTACCACACTATCGGTAAATTTTTGTTACATTTTCGGTTGGTGATACCTACAGATTATTGTAACATTATCGGTTGATGATATGTTATCCGTTGGTTATTATATTATCAGTTGTATTAATTTACACTGACGAGTGCTAGCGCTACACCCTTATTACATTCGATAATTTTTCCTAATCAGTGTTCAGCCAGATAAATTACACCGTGAAAAACACTGCGGCACTGACTTCGCTCAAAAATTGTTAACGATAAATGTCCGTGTTTTAATTAGCAATTTGATTGATGTCATATTCGCACTGCGAGTTGGCGTGGAAAAAAGAGAGAATGCTTTTTTGAAGAAAAAAATGGTTCCCTTTCATCACTTAAAACATGGACCAATGTTATAATGAATGTCAAAGTCTAGCTTTGTTTTATTATTTTGGCGACCGAAGGGACCAAAGGGTGATTTACATGTATGGCTGGTTTTGTGAATTTTGAAACGAATAGGCTATAAATTATAATTCACAAAAAAAACTACATCGCACATAATCACGAATGCTACTGTAACGTATTCGCGTCCGTAAAAGAGGTCTCCAGTCGTAAGATCACTATAGTGACTCCAGTAGCCATAATAGGCCATATTAATTAGGATTATAGCCTAAATAAAATATTTTACAAGTTTAATAACGTTTGAAGTATAGCTTGTCAATATCCTTGCGCAAAAGCACACAGTAACTGCTGAATATACCATACTAACTTAAAAATCTTGCGAATTTAAAATGCAAACTCCCATGAAATGCTGAAGTGCGAGTGCATAGTGGCTTATGCAGAACATGTAATTCATTCCCCTGATTAAAAAAGGAGGAAATTGAAAAAAATACGCATGAAGATAGGGAGATGCAAATCATGCAATGTGTGGCATGATTACAAAGATTTGCCCTTCAGTATATTGCAGTGTATAGTGAAAAATGTGGCCCTCCCCAGGCTCTCCGGCAGGACTAAAACCAACGACCTCAGCTTTTAGCTGGTCTACCGACCTTGCTGGGATTACAGTAACCGGTCCGTACGTCGGAACCCGGCAACGCCGGAACCACGATAAGGCACCCCGGCTAAATACGAAGGGCAAATCTTTGAGATTAATGACGATAAAAATGTGACTTTTGAATGAAAAACTCGTCATGCATGATTTCTCCAGCGTGGTTTACATGAAGCATTCCAGTGACCGTGACGTGAGTGAAATGACAAGAGGACCAGACATGATGCAAGGAGTCGTGTATATTACTTGTTTCTTGCAATAATTCTTGCACAGCAGTATGAATATGCAGACATTAAGTGCCCATCCAGAAAGTCCAAATTGACGATTTTGCCCGTGGTAAAATCACATAGGATCATTTGCATTTATCCTGAGAATAACCTAACGAATTACAATCAAAAACCAACTTGAATTTAAGATCGTAACACCCCGTGGAATTATTCCCCCCTGCGGGCCTGCTGTTATTTAGACGAAATCGATAAAAATGTTGTGATTTCCGACGATCACTCAACAGATGAAATGTGGTGTTTCGTGATCGGTTGTGCATGGATTTTCACTGTTCTCTCGAAAAGTGTAATAGAAAAACACTGAGCTGAAACTTCAACAGGTTATATTATGATTTGGAAAGGTGTTATTGGAAACGAACACAATGTGTGAAATGCAAATGACCCCGTGTGCTTTTAACTATCACTTAAATTTCAGGATTTATGTAACATCTTAAAACCTCAGAAGACACTTCAAATTGTGGGTTTTTTTGGTCATGGACATATATTAAAATGAAGGGCAAAATCGTCCGACATCATACAGGGTTAATTTGGTTGAGTGAGTAATTGCAGCGTTTTTCCTTTGGTGCTGTTTGGGCGGGCCCATCAACGGCGTACTACTTACGCTGTACTCCGTCATTCTGCAAAGGCCATTGACAGAATACTTTCGTCGATACTGAGTTCCAAACTAAAGTTTAACTAACATGGAAAGAAAGATGAATGGTTGATGTTGCTGACTGGAAACATGGATGGATGAAAAAACGTGTGTACAATGTAATTTGTTCATGACTGATAAAAAATATTGTGAGAAAATTTGGGACAAATTATGTTGATGGAACAGTTCATTACTGCAAACACTTACTTTCAAATTCTCATTGTGTGTTTCATTGAAAAATTGAACTATTTTAAATAACAGCAAATCTATGTAACTTGATAACGAACTTGAAAGTAACAAAATGGCTTCTCATTACAAATTAACAATACACAGATTGATTCAAACGTAAACAAGTTATCACACGTAAACAGTTTGGGAATTTGGACTTCACACTCAAAAAGTTATCAATATCACAGCTGGGGTGCGAAAATCTGCCAACACGAATTACTTTGCACTGATAATACATAATAGATATACTCACATTCTGTAATGAAATACTTACCAAATTTCAGTTACTCAGGGAAGCAGCAGCCGTAATTTGCGTACCAAAGTGTCAGGAATATAGACCGACCGTAAAATACCACAATACAACACAAGTTAAGTCCGGAACGGCGTATTTCAGGCTCCAGTTCTCAATGCCCAAACCACGTTTGTTGGCAACAAAACATTATTGGTCGACCTCTGGTCCGCAACCCGTGGAGACCAAGGAAACCAGACAAAAAACACCCATCGATTAGGTTAACAATAACCTGCTAAGTTTACCGGGCTGGAGGTATCTTCTTTTGTTCGCCCTGGTTTTCTGTTGCTCGGAGTTCTCTTTGTGTTGCCTCTGTACAATTGTACAAGCTATCAACATTGGCAAAGCCGATAATGCGTTTATATCTATAAAGTGGAACGGTTCATTCACCATGCTATATGTACTACTGTACAGTAACTGTATAGTGCAATGCTGGGTTTCAGTTGCGGGAGGGCCCCATGCGTTCAGGGTCACAGGGGTAGGGGAAAGGTCCTAGTTTAGGCCTTCAGCAAAACACGCAGCTGTACACGCTTGTGGGAGTGCACTTTGCCGTTGCCGCAGCAACCAGCCTGCCTTCGGCTTTGCGGAAATTGCCATGTTGTTTACAAGCGCAAAAGAATAACCGACATTTCACTCAAGTAGAGTGAACAAAGGGGAAAGTCTGGGCATATGGAGTGGGAGACCATTATTTGTCAAAATGTTGATTTAGACCCCTTTTACTTTTGGCCGACGGCTCTTGTACGAATTTGTCGCATTTACCCTGCTGAACCCAATGGAAGTGTTTGTAATTTGTATCTGCCTCACAAGACTTGTTAAAATAAGATTACGGCAATGGAATAGCGGACCTAGAGGGAGAGGGGGAGGAGGCGTTGCAACCCCCGTTCAGCAGCCAACTAATGTTATGAAAAGGTCCTATGAAAATACTAAAATGGGACCCCCTTGCGAGCAGGGCGTTCTTCTTATACTCAAGCGCCCCCCCCCCCCAAGATAGACCCGCCCCTGCAATGGTTAGGCCATAACAGCACTGCCAGATCAAGGGCGGATCCAGAACACAATATGGGGGGGGGATTGTGGTTCCCAAAAGCGGGTCCAAAAATTCACGGCGTGGGGTTCAGGGCCTGCTTATAAGGGCCCAGGAATTTTTTTTGGATTCTAGATGCTCTGTGGTGCGATCTGAGGCAATTTCTGACCACTTTAACCAATTTTTTTTTGAGGAAATGATGGTGGTGTGTGCCGTGGCTGCCTTTTTTGCGACGTGACTTAAAAAAAAAATGGGTTGGTTTTTTTTGTGGGGGCTGTGACCCCCGTTGGCCTCTCCCTCTGTATCCGCCGTTGCGCCAAATAGATGTATGCATTCTTTTAAATGGCACGTTTGGTACCGTGATCATAAAGAATAACAGGCATGGTACAATTAACACACTACAGACGCACTACTGGACCATGTACACCAAATTTATACATGTAGTTGTGACAAATTACATACACGCATAAAAAAATCGCAAAAATAGGAAACAGTAATGATATCAGAGTAGTAATATGAATAAAACAACATAAAACCACCAATTGCAGATAAACATTAACACTTTATTTTCATATGTACATAAAGAGTAACACTGCTATTATGGTTATTGGCGTTCCAAGTGAGCTTTTCTTTATAGCAATTTGAAATTTTTATTTTGATTTACGTAATTGGTTATACAGTCGAGTCTCGTTAATACAAACTTGTATGGACCTAGCCAAATGGTTCGTTACATCAGAATTTTGTACTAAGAGGAACATCAGTCCCATTCATTGTGCACATAAATGCACAGTCGGGACTAAGGCTTTATGGTTGTTATAACCAGAATTTTGTACGAGATTCGACTGTATATGTGCTCAGCAGGACAGCAGAAATATACCAGTCAGAATGTCTGTACCAAACATGTGTGTTCAGAAATAACTGTGATCATCCTGCCAGCCCTTCAAATGAGAAATGGGCATAAATTTTAGGTTTTTTCGCATTTGTTTACAAAAGGAATCTAAATGGCTCTAAACTGGGTTTTGCAAATTGAAAAACACACCTACTTGAAGATTTGTTTGTCACTTCAAAGCATTCAAACTTCTTTATTTTATATCCGACACACTCTAAACTCTTGCAAGCATTGACAAATGGATGGCAATCTTTTCTCAGTGGTGCAAAAGTTGAAAACAAAACCCTCTTTTGTTTTCTTTAGAAAGAGTTAACAAGTATACCACTACACTATGGCCACATTTCTTTTAAATAATTCCTTTTATCATCACTACAAATGAATCACGTTTTCACAAACAAAGGTTGGCATGTTATTGTGACAAATTGTCCCAAATTATGTATACAGGTATGCTAAAAATCAAAAAACAAATACTGGTTGTCAGTGTGCCTTGTGGACATATCGCAAACCACAGTAGCCGCAAGCATGGGGGCCTGGTATATCCTGAAAAAAAAATACAAAGACAACAAAAACAATTAAATAAACACAAATAACACACTTGTCACACTTTCAGTAAAAAAAAAACATTTTCAGAATAGATAGTATCCTTTTTAAAACTAAGTTGCTGCCTCTCATGAATTTCTACGCTATTAAAACAAGGTAAAACATTATAGAGTAGATTATATAGTAATTTGTGTACATGCAAATGTACACAAATCAAAGACAAGAAACAACTAGAAGCATTCAATAATACAGTCTAACTACATCATTGATGAAATGGGGGAATAGGGCTGGATAGCTCAGTTGGTAGAGCACCGGTACGGTATTTCTGGTGGTCGCACAGTGTTCTCCACAGACTTTTTCCTTGGGAGGGCGGCATGACGTCATCGGAACTGGCATATGGCCAAAAAAAATCGGAAAATAGGTCGAACAAAAATACGTGTCCGAAATCTGGTCCACGCTGCCATTACACACATGTACATGTATGTACAATACACTTCATGCCCAATTTCCGGACACCAACTCCTGCTTTACTTTCGATTCAAACAAAATTTTACGATGAAAAAAAAAAGGTCAGTGTTTTCATTGCATAAAATGCCTGAATTACGGTTAGAGTAATGGAGTCATCAATAAAGGAGTTCACTTCTTACTTGAGAAAGTCGAGGGAAAAGTCCGAAAGAAAAGGGCACCGTTCATGGTGCTTCAATCATGTCCATGATTCAACCACACAACTCCACTACTACACTTGCATTCATACGTGGGGAAAAATCAGGCATTATCGTCTTTCTCTTCCAGCAAATGCCAGTGAAATGTTTCGCTAATGCTCTCTTCGCTATCCTCGAGATAATCATCATGATTTTTAAAGCATTGCATTTTGTACAACTAAATCTGAAACCTCCGAACATCGCACAACATAATGATTTTATCCACTGGATCGTTCACAAGGCTACCCGTTCCCGACCGGCCATGTGCTAGCGGACGGTACGGTGCGGTACGTACGCGCCGCTGGTACCATTGCATATTCGCACGGACGTGCGACACAGTGGTTTTTCCATGTCGCCTGTCAATGTGTAACCTTTTGTCCAGCCGCAGAAGGCTCTGATCAGTGTTATGCCCTGTGTTTCTACCGTTTAAACACTCCACTAACGACTGGTGAAAGAGATTAAAACTACGTTCGCGATGATTTTAACGTGCCATTTCCATCGACTTTTCTTCAAAATTATGATTGAGATAAAATGACATTTTGTGAAAAAAATCGTTAGAAAATCCATGATTTGTAAAGTTTTTGGCAGGGCGGTCAATTTTCTTGGCAGGGCGGCCAATCCTTTGGCAGGGCGGCCTTAATTCTTAGGAGGGCGGCCCGCCCTCCCAAAACCTACATGTGGAGAACACTGGTCGCAGGTTCAAACCCCGCTCCAATCAATTTTAGTATATAGTGTTCAAATATTCGTGACTGGAATTGACTCGAGCTAACTATTTGACTCGACTCGACTTGATTTGACCTTCTTGACCTAATGACTCGACTCGAGTCACTTTTTTAAAATGACTCGACTTGAGTCACAAAAATCAGTGACTCGTTACAACTCTGGTCCATGTATGTTCTGTATGTCCATGTAATCCTGTATGTTCGGTAATACCAAACATGACTCTCAACAACTCTCTCATGTCAAAAACAATAATATTTCTGCCGTCCATATTTCGATATCACATTAATCGAGTAATCGAGTAATATCGATATATCGACGGACCCCACATTGAACTGACATTCCTCTTGCAATTTTGCAATCAAATATGCTGTGTGAATGAAAAGAACCAGTGCAAGTGCCACAGTGAAGCATTTAGTACAAACCTTATTCTTTCCTTACGTCACATTTTAGGTGGCCTTTGGCCTATGCCAACAACCCTATATGCTTTACTTGTATGTTATTTTTCCCTCACTGTGTGACAATGATAGGCATATAGGATCAGTGCTATAGCTAAAATGTGTTTCGTGATCAAAAATAGTGCATGGCTTTTCAATGTTTTCTCTAAAAATGTAATATCCATCCCCTGAGCTAAAAGTTCAACAGGTTAGGTTTTGAACATTCCCCTTTGGATTTTGTGTGGTATTATTATTGGAAAACGAACAAAATTCACGAACAGCAAAATGGTCCCATTTGCCTTCAGTGTGTCACAACGACACTAAGTCATTTTTGGCCAAATCAGTTCAGATGGCTAATTTCCAGGGGGACTTTAGAGGAAGTTCGCACGATGCCATAAACACAGTACTCACTAGGTTGATGTAGACCCTGGGATGACCAGTTGATGGGTCGCCTCCATCGCACCAGACACTGGTTGCCTCAACCTCCTTGGGTGGCTCTTCATCAACAAGATCAATGGCAAATTTCTCATTTAGCTAGAATAAAAAGTCAATAAAGTATACAAATATTGACGCTGTACACACTGTCCCTTGTGGAATATCATCCCTCTCATCCATTTCACTAAAACATTTTTTTCAACTCTTTGCATACAGCGAGCTAAAATATCAGCCAAAAATGGCGCCCCTTAAGACGGTGATCCAATCTGTCAGCTTGAATGTCAAAACGCATTGTTTTAATTCTGTTAAATTAAGGTAATTGACTATTCCGTAAAGTGAACATGTATTTATTTTATTTATTTTATTTCTTTCTGGTAATGAAACCAAGGATCCCTCAAAAGTGCCCTAAGCACTGTAGCACGAAAGCCTGAAGAAACCTGTAGAGAGAAGACAATGAGAAGAAATTACAGTTTTAGCTGTGGGAGGAAAAGCCCAGAGGAATATTCTGAGGAAAAACCCCACGGTAGGGACTGAAAACCCAATCCACATATTGGCCCGGGCGGGATTCGAACCCGGGTCACAGCGGTGGAAGGCGAGGAAAGTACCACTACGCCAACCTGACTCCCCAATGGGTGTATGGGTGTATGGGTGTGTAGATTTGAGAACATGAAGATAACTTTGAAAAAAATACTGTCAAATTTTGATTTCCCGAAAGGCTATGAGATTAGCCATGAATGAGAGCAAATGGAGAGTAATATAAAACATGGGTAAAGGGCATTTTGGAAGCTGTGAAGTGTATCCAATTTGGGCTTATTGGTAAAACAATAGAGAAAAGTTTGATTTAACCCTAACCCTCCTCAATCCTTCAAAATCCTCCCGCCGGTTTTGCATGATTTTAGAGGATTGAGGATGAATGGCCAAGATGTATCACTTTTTTGTGGAGGATGCATTATGTCAAGCCAGTAGGCCATATCCTGCATTGGTTATGTTCAGCCATGCATAAATCAGCCCTGTGTTTTTCTCGTATTTCATCCGCACTGCTTAAACGCCATTCGCGCTGCCTCAAACCATAGCAGTAATTGGCAGAGGATTGAGGCAGTGGTCACCCTCCACAGACTAAATTCAAGAAAAAATAATGGACGATTTTGGAGGGATGAAGCTGAATCCAATTCTTTCTTGGCGGCAATTGGAGGATTTTGCAGGATTGAGGTTGCATCCTAGCCAGACGGCCTAGGGGTTAGGGTTACAGATTTTAGTTCCACAACTTCATACTGTCAGCAAAATCAGAGAGGCAATTCTTCTGTTACAATAGCTATTTACTGGGCTTGCATTTGATACTCTTTACACGCTAAATCCTGACTGAAAATTTTAAAATGCTAACATCGAGGGTGAAATCAAACCACTGAGAAGTTACCCAGAGAAGTTGAGAAGGCTTCAGGAATGGTTTAAATCAATAAATAAATAAATTTGCAAGACGGTGCCTGAATGCCACCCTTCTGTTAACTCACCTCCTTTTCCCTGTCAACGTATCTCAGTTTTCTGTAGTCTCCCTCATCGAAGGCCTGCAGGTGAAAAAGTAAAGATAATGAGTTGAGATGAACTTTTGGAAACAAAAAGAGCACCTTACAACGTAAAGTATGATGAAGAGCAACAAGTGAAACCTCATGCCACCAGAGTTGTAACGAGTCACTGATTTTTGTGACTTGAGTCGAGTCGAGTCATTTTAAAGAAGTGACTTGAGTCGAGTCGAGTCATTTTAAAGAAGTGACTCGAGTCGAGTCGAGTCATTAGGTCAAAAGGTCGAGTCGAGTCAAGTTCAGTCAAATATTTAGCTCGAGTCAATTCGAGTCACGAATATTTGAACACTTTACCAAAATTTATAAAAGGATGCCATAAGTTTAGCCAGCGTTCGAATCCAAGAGCTTTATAAGAAATTGCTCCAAATCAATGATGAAACAGCGAATTAGAAAATGTGTTTAAAAATCTGGTTCCTGGATAGTATTTTGTGCGTTCTATAACCATGAGGTGGGAGTCTGTGACACGTTGTATATTTGTACATGACTGCTATTCGCAAAGTGAAGTGAGCATAAATTTTGCACTGTAAGTCATTGTAAATACTTCTCGCAAAGTTGTGCTTTTATTTATGGGACTCGAGTCTTATTAGCCTTCGCATGAGTCGAGTCGAGTCTTCTGATGAGGGACTCGAGTCGAGTCGAGTGTCGCAGTGACTCGAGTCGAGTCGAGTCATTTACCCTTAGGGACTCGAGTCGAGTCGAGTCACCAAAAATTGTGACTCGAGTCGGACTCGAATCGAGTCATTGACTCGAGTCATTACAACTCTGCATGCCACAGTGGTCACACAATGGTTTCAGACAAGCACTGCACAGTGCACACGATACGTATGTATAATGTTTCTAGGGTCTACTGCTGCATAATAGATGATATTGGTTGCCTTACAAAGTTTGGAAAAATTACAGCATTTTTGATACCACTTTGGTGGCTGTGAACAAAGTCTATGGGGAATCGTGAAGAAAGCGTTTTCTATAGAATACAAAAGTTTCTCAGTCTTAACTTTATTGAGTTACATGTATATGAATATAAAATTTATTGAATATATGTATTTTTAATATACATGTAAAAGAATTAGAACAGTACATGTACCAACGTTTTTGACATCCTGGGCATGGATGACAAACAAGCGATGCAGTCTATGCACAAACCTATGGCGGACAGCGAACCAGTCAAACTTTAAATTATTTTTCTCTTCAGTATTTTTTCCAAAATTAACTGAGCATCAATTCACCTATTAATTAATGTAGAACATAAGAAATATAATTTGTAAATATGTTTCATTTTTTAAAACATAATAAAGGGATATTTTTGAAAATGTCTTTCAAGGAACCAGTCATGAGGCCCAGAGGAACAATTGTGATTGGTCAGTGTTTCTAATTGGCCAATACTGGCATGCATATATCCATGAGTTGTGAACCTTGTATCTAAAAAAGGAATTCCCGTGACTTCTTTTAAGAACTTCATTCTGATGAGCATTAAAAACGATTTATAAAATAATTATAGGCTATTTCATGTGATTGTGTAGTGACGGGCCTCTCTTCCTTTTTGGCCCTTTATATAGGCTCTTTATAGTCTTGTGACTTTTCCCCGTGGATGGAATCGCACTCGGGATACGGGGACCATCAAATGTATGCTGGGCATGAAGAAGAAATCGTGTCGTTCAAACATTAAACACGATCGGAAATTTAACGTGTTCAAGATCGCGAGGGGAGCTCTCCGAAATGAACGGAAAATTTCACTTTTTTCCGGATCGTAAGTAAACTTCAGTACAACCATCTTAATCATCGATGTCTACTTGTACCTCAGGTGGCATATCTAGTAATTTGGAGGCCGTTTTGAAGGTGAAATCTGATGTTTTTTGTTGGAAAATGTTGGTTTTTGGGACGGTGTTGTCCAGCTCGCGGTATTAGCTTGGACCTTACTATCGCCAGACCATGTCCAAATGTTAAAAAAGGCGATAAGTTGGGTCAAAGTTACTCGGACTAGCGATAGTAGTTAGTACTCTACGGCCAGACGCAGTCGGGCTAGGAACATCATCAACATGTCAGCTGGAGTAACTCAAGCTACACTAGCTGGTAATTTATTTGAGGAATCAAATGAAAGTCAACTGGTTCACAGCCCAATAGTTTTGTGCACAAATTGCTTGGTATGTTTGTCATCCATACTGCTTGCAAAGATGCATTGCGAATGTCAAAAAGGTTACAATTACTTTACTTCACTGTAAAATATAAGTTTTACTTTACTTTTAATTGTAAAGAGCGCCATCTAGAGGCCACTCTCGAAAACAACTGGAGGAGTAATCCTGGGAAAAAAGAATCGATGAAGAATAACGTAGTTTAGCTGCAACAAATTCAAGTCATAATACCTGCCCAGTATGTGTTACTTTTTCCGTCACAGCAAAGCATCTTGAACTTGCCGAAAACTGACGCGGAAAAGTTTGAAAACGACAAAATTGTGGTCGCAGACAAAGTCTGAAAACGGACCTGAAAGCCGCCATCTTGAAATTGGCTCAGTCTCGTTTAAAAAGTTATTTCTACCGTTGGTTAAAAACTCATGTGTTTTTAAAAGTTTAACTTTTAAACTATTTCATGTAAATCTTTAGCTAATTCAAATTTTTTATTAACACATTATTTGGTATTTTAAGTTATTTATGTGGTCTTAAATAAAGTTCAAAATTAGATACATTCTGTGAAATTCAGTCAGGCTTCTTGTCAAGGTTTTCATACTGCGCACTAAATACGTTGATCGAACCCTGGGTACACTGCGTATGCGTGCAATTTGCATTGGCGCTGTTACAAAAAAACCCAGAAGTTGACATGCTACCCTGAGAAGACAAAGGTTGTCTACGTTGATAACTCAGCAGGATCCATCAGTCTGGATGTAATGCCAATGTGTTATATGAATTTTTGAGATTTTTTAAAAGTTAAATTGCAATACTAGTTTGATGATAATCAATCTTTTGTATTTCAGATGTTTTTATTCCTCCATCATTTTGTCCATGGAAGAGGTAAGCATGTGGCTGTCAATACTGGACTACCTCTGAAGACAGCTACACACTGCCAATATGCCCTCGGCCGCATTTCATGAAACACTACGACGCGTCGCAGCCCGAGTTACGACGTGTAACACGTAGCAACTCGCGACGCGTTGTACGATCCATTTCACCAAACTTGTGATGTGTTGAACGCATCATAAGTTCCTTGACAATGGCTTTAAACACGTCGCAAGCTACAGCATGAGTGATGGTCATCACAAAATAAGAAGCGTTCTTTTCGTACCCAGTTTTATGTCATGAAAATTTCATAAACGAGAATATATACCGAGACAGTCATGACGGTGTGTGTAAAGTTGCAACAGGAAAATTTTATGCATTGAAGTAATTATTAATTAGCCTGGAATATTGCAGTTTAAATTCCAAAGTAGCTATCAGTCCACCGCGAGCTTGTTTTCCGTTAAAACTGTTCGCCATTTTGTTTTACGTTTTAAAAAGTTTTGGAGCGGAGATCCGACAACTCTTAGTTGACTATCAGACGACTATTTGCTGTAAACGACGCGTCACACTTACAATGCGTTTTGTGAAATGAATCGCAGGACGCTTCGCAGCTACAACGCATTGTAGGGACGCGATGCGTCGCAGCGCTGCGATGCATCATAAGTTACGATGAGTTTCGTGAAATCGGGTGCTGTGCATGGACGGTCTTGTTGCTAGGGGAGCCGAAAATCAATTTGAAATCGTTATTATTTTGTCACTTTATCCTCGCACAATGCCGTCTACAACTGCTTAATAGCAACAAAACGTTAAATTTATTACCTTCAGAGATTTAGTTATCTTGTAATTTCGGGTTGAATTCGGACGACTTTCGGCTACCATTGTTCACGAAAGTGACATGCTGCAAATCGCGCCCTCACTAGCTTGCATCAACTTTTGACAATGTGCATTGGTACGGCTGTTGCCTGTCATTCAGTATTGGTAAATAGTGCACCCGCATGCATGCACTTTTGACAAATACTGAATGATAGGAACATTACGAATGAACTAATCAAACCGCTTTTATTTCTGCAATCTCTTTGTCGCTATAACATGTTACATTTGAATACTTTTTTTTACCCACAACCAAGCTAAAAATCAATCGCATTTCTTTGCAGGTTTTTCTTTTGCTTTTCTTCCAGAGATTGACAAAAGATTCAACATGTCGATACTGAGATCGGTCGCCCCCGTGTTGGGCAGAATGTTCCAACGAACGGTACACACTGGCACTCTGCTGGCCAATCCAAGCTTCAGCTCAGTACAGCACAGCCAACTGGGAGGGACAGGCATCTCAAAATGCCTGACTTGCTCACAAGGTTCCATCCTCCGTGGCCTGCTGTTAAGGGCACCATCGCCCCTGGCCCACATGACAAACTCTTTCAAGACCAAATCATCCGTGAAGCGACGGTGCAAGGACTGCTATTTCGTCCGGAGGAAGGGCCGTCTGTTTGTCATATGCAAGACCCATCCGCGCCACAAGCAGAGACAAGGATAGCGGTAGCAAAGTTGAGTGGCTCGAGTGGAGACTACACGTGGATGAGACACAGCAGAGAAGTGAATGTGGGCGAAGGACATACAGTACATGTAGTCAATAGATACTGGTCTCACCACCAGTTCACTTTAGCTGTTGTGAACAGAGTGCACGTCAATCCAAATGCAAGAAACACTACATTCTTAAAGTGACTTTGACCCACGCAATTACACCATGTAGAGATACAAACAAGTTTGAACGCCACAGCTGTCAAAGTCGAGGCACCAAATGGTGACTTCAGGCGACCTCTGATCTGAGACAGTGAGGGTACACATGTCCTATCAACTTTTTGATCGTACTTTGACCCAGGGCCCTGACCTGAAGTTAACCCTGTTTCTTAGAATGTTTTTTTTTTTTCGCCGGGAAATAACACTGAGCAACATAAATAGAAAAGGATCACAAGGACTATATGGCATCCTCTGTTGTTTGTAGTCATCTTTCATCACACCTGTCACAAGACAGCAGTGAAACTAGAAGGCCTAATTTTTGAGGCAGTGAATGTCCAAATTCCCTGCAGTGCATCATGTCATGTGTGTGTATAAAAGCAGAGAACGCAATTATTATCTGGCTGCAAATATTTCTAGGTTTGTAAAATACTAACGTGGGCCGATTGTTTTCATCCAATGCTTTTGTATTGCTACTGTATTGTATTGTGAGAAAGCAATAGACATGTACACCAATGATCATGATCATTCTGTAGAGAGTTTGTGGGCAAGCTGCTCCTTTGATTCAAAAGAAATCTTCCAAAAAAAATTACTGAAAAAGTTCCAAATATGCCATTCCTTCTATTTTGGTGGAGTAGTCTCTGAAGGCCAGCCTCAGGTCGACCTGCAATTTGCTTGCGTTCGTCGATAGTATCTGTGATAGTATCTGGCAGCTAAAAACATAAAGCCACACGTTATCGACACTTCGTATTGACGAATGCCTTGACCAAGGCTAGTTATGTCAAGAAGCAAGCAAATCACAGGTCGACCTCAGGCCGGCCTAATGCAATGTGTGGACAACTTCAGAGGGTATAATGCATTCTCATGCTTTTGTGCAAAGGTCAGGTTTGCTCAGAAAAAAATGTCAAGTGTTGTAGTAATTGTACTCAGTACTTGAGTACAACTCAGTACCCATACTCGAGTACAGCTGGAGTACTTTTTGAGAATACTCGGCCTCAAATCCACAGCTCTTGTACTTGAGAAGCAAACTACATGTACTTGGACCCGACTATTTGACAACTTACTCAATCATCAGAGTACTCGTACTTGATTGTAAGGACTTGGGGAAAAATTGAGTAATTTAGCCTTGAATGAAAAAGAAATCTCTCTGCGGCGTGGCAGAATTGGCTTTCAAGAAGTCTTGCGCAAAAGTAGTCCATAAACATCCATGTACATGCAGCTGAATTGGTAGTTTCAGTGTCCACTCATTACTTGAGATTTTAATTGTTTTCACTCGAGTACTCCAAAGAGTACCCATACTCGCTGGTCCAACTTGTACTTGGAAGTCCAAGTACTTGGACTCTGCTTCGCAAAACTTGTGTTCCAAGCACTTGGACTCTAGTACCTGTACTCATTTTCGAGTCAAAATACTCGGATGCGAGTGCTACTCGATAGCTTGGTACTCGGCAGTACTTAGTACTCGGATGAAAGTGACCGACTACAACACTGAATATTTCTCATTTTTCTTAATGCAAGTAACCTTGGGGTACCTAATATGCTCGATGTACCCCATTGTATTGAAATGTTTGAGTGTTCTTGAAAATATCTCATGTTCAGGTTTGTGCTCTTTTGAATCAATAGCGCCCTCTATTGGCAAGAGTTAGTCATTTCAAAGTTAAAGCTCTTTGGATGATGAGTGGTCTACAGGCATGCAACTTTTCCTCGGATCCACTGTTTTCCTCGACATCTCAAGAGGATGCCATTACAAATTGAAAAACACTGTACAAAGTCTGGTGTGGTTTGGAAATTCCCAGTTGCATGCCTGGGTCTAGACATCTGCACTAGTAAGGAGGGGTTGTGGGTTCGAGTCTTACCCAAGCAAGGTTGTGAATCTTTTTTCATGAGCTCTTGGACAGCACCGAGTGTACAATGTTTATTCAAATTATGTTTGGGTTTTGGCTTCTGACTAGAATCTCATATGAACAAAGACATGACCAATAGACTTTTATCATGTTGCGGCTATCGTGATTTTTTTCCCATTCAAATCAACGTAACCAAAGCAAGGCTGGAAGGAAAAATAGTCTGGTTCCTGTTTGCACAAAAACATTATCATTCAGTACTGTTATTGGGTACAGGGAACATGACTAAAATGGTGGCAGCAGGATGAAGGTCTATTGGGGAACCGCCAATGTAGGGCTGGTTAGCTCAGTTGGTGGAGCACCAGAATGGCAATCTGGAGGTCACAGGTTCAAAACCCACTCCAATCAATTTCTTTCAACTTTAAATTATAATTATGTTGGTGAAGGCTAAACCAAATGTTTGAGATCTCATCCTAAAGCAAAGAATACGCCTTAGAAGTGGTTACGTCAAAGGCTAAAGAGGTCACACGTTGCCGAGGGTTCCACACAAACCTGGCCTTATGTAGCGATAGCACGGTGCCCACTTTTTTATCCATTGGAAAATAAAATAGCGGCATCCGTCTTGTTCAGAGTGATGAATACAGTCTGCTATGAAGCACTATCTCAACTAGAAAATGTTCACCTTCATGCTAAATTTACAGCAAAAATGGCAGATGAGCCATTGTGTGGAACGGTTGCTATTGGAGACTACCCTGCACAACACTTCTACTGCATATTGCACTGTTAATCTCAATCTATTTTGTCATATATACATGTAGGCATAATTCTCCTATTAAAGAAATTGAAATGTACTTCTCCATTATCTTTTCAGATTTCTTAACGTTAACTGTGAGTACAATAGGTTTTCAACCCATAATATTGTTTCATAGGAGTTTGGAATTCTGTATAGGTGATGGTTATTGTGATTGGATTAGCTGCATCGAGCTGTATACTCCCCAGGGAGCTGAGATGGTATATGGAATGTTTAATTGGCCCAATGATTAGGGGTAATAATAATGTAAAGCGCTTTGATCTTAGTTAAAAGCACTATATAAGAACCTGTTATTATTATTATTATTATTGCAATAAGACCAGTCCTGCTGAGTGCATAAAATGTATCTGCTGCCCTCTAGTGAAGATTTCAAGACAGTGAATCGTGTTTAGGGGTGATCAGTTACAGAGCACACGTCAGAATATCCTTTATTAAAAATTTGATTACATGTACTTGAACGTTTTCAGGACTGCATTTTTCTTGAACATGGCATCATAATTTATAGTTCTAATACATCAATAAAACCCTTCACATAAATAAACACATGGCCAACCACTTTTTCTCCAGTTATTTATTTTCCATCATTCAACAGTCCCAAATTCATAATTTAGTTCCTTGATGTCATCACACAGGAAGTAAATATTTGGTAAATATGTACACGACATGTTAAGGAACAGACACAACATTAATAAATAAATTATTAAATACATAAATATTTACAGTGCGTAAGGCCAACACAGTCCTGTATATATACAAGGTAGGGGCAGAATTCGGCAGGACAAGTTGACATTTTTGTACACAATAAAAAGTGTTACAATGTTCATTTCAGAAGCACTGATGCAGTATTTGCTGCCAAACTGGAGTCATTTCAAGACCGAAATTATTCAAGTTGAAGGAAAATTTCAGACCTTGTGAACTTGCATCTGATTGCCAGAAATTCTTGCTTAAAGATGCATACGCCCATGCTTTAAAAAATATAAAAAATAAAAAAAATTCTCCTAGCGACGTTTCAATATGTATGTTTAACGTCTGCAACGTTTTGGGCGTCCGCAACCCTCTGAAATAGGAATTCATTTTGCACACAAAATGAATCCACACTGCATGAGCCAAATTATTGTCTGGCAGCAGTGGCGGTTCCAGAGAGGTTCCTGCCGGGGGGGCGCAACAGCTCATTCAATTGAAAAATGGCCTTATTTTACAACATTTTGGTCACTGCCGGGGGGAAGGGGGGCGCATGCCCCCGTAGCACCCCCCCCTGGATCCGCCAATGGGCAGCCAATGATTTGATTTTTAATACTTCAATAATTAAACGTCCAGAGATTTGTCCCTTTGATGTCTCATTCCAAAGGGAATTACATGTAGTTTTATATTTCTTTCTTCCCCGAGGTGAAATTTTAAAGTTGCAAGGGGAATGCATCTTTAATTACCATTGCCTTTTTGATATTTTTGAGCAACTTCCAATTAATGGGCGGGTAATTACTCTTTAATTTTAAAACTTCATGCTGGCTTTAAAATACTACAATTAAAAAGTTCCCATTTAATGCATGCACATGTAGGCACTGCATCATTGCGCTCAAGGACCCAAATAAAAATTTGTACTTTATTTGATCAGAAAGTACTCAAATAAAAGCTTATACATTTTGTACATAAAGACAAAAAAAAACAGCTTATATTGCAATTGGAGTAAGAAAATATTACCAATAAAAAGCAATTGTGTTTCTTTCAATAAGAGTGCTTTGCATGTGTTGGACATGAAACAGCCAACAGTCATGTGTTTGTGTCTGTTTGATGCCGTCAACAGATGTGAAAAGATACCAGGGGATGATGACATAAACAGTTGCGTCAAAGATCTCTAGAACTACAAATAATGTTCTGGATTGCTTTGTGTGTTCTTTTCTCCACCTCATATGTAGGTTATGGGTTGTGTGCACAACATCGCCCCCTAATGCTGAAAAAGGAAACAATTGGTGCAAGGTGAGGGCAGCAAGCAATTCGGTTTTTTTCTGTTGTGCACCATGCTGCATTGCGTTCATCTCCCATAACACTGGCGAAGGGCCCACACTAATGCACGCATTATTAGACTTCGCACATCACATTCAGTTTAAAAGATGCATGTGTACTGCGTGTGGTTCTGTGTACAGGTTTGCATCAGAACCAGGTACCAGAGTATGACCGCTGATGTCTGAACCGGTTCCAGATTATGGGATCGGTACCTGCATAACCAACTTTACAAATTATACTTCGTAACATCTCGAACAGTGCAAACGAAATGTTTTGAATGCCATTGGTGGGGAATTTTCAAAATGAAAACCAGGCTACATGGACAACCAAAACAGATTCCACGTTTATGTGCCTTGTAACGTGGGACAGATGACGATCCCTAAAGTTGCAGTTTACACGGTCAAGCTATAAAGCCCTTCAGACAAGTTCCAGGATTTGAATTTTGGGGTTGGGTTCCTTTTACAGGTACCCATGTTTTACTTAAATAGGGTAAAATTACCTGGTACCCGGTTCCCACACTATCTGTAAAAGCACACCATTACTTCTGTATTCGGGTCCTCGACTTTGATCACCTGTGAAATATGTAGAGTTACCATTACTGGTCACAAAAGTTGCTCTAAGTTTTTATGGCAAAACAGTTCATCGACACATGCACCTCCGCCTGAGGCAACAATGTTTGTTTTCACTTCCCAAATCAGTCCAGAAATGGCATAATAAAAGTTCACAGAAAAGATATAAATTCCTGCTTGCATCAACAGGGCAAGGGGTTCACTAACCAGTAATAACTTACTGCAAATGTCGCAGGTGATTCAGAGAAACGACTAATGCACTATTTCACTGAAACATGACTCTGCGTTTATCACTTAGGATATCGATAGCGTTTGGAATTGAGACCTTTCTTTCCCCAGCCTCATTTATTTCAACTTGTAAAAACATCTCAAGTTTCAGCTATATATGGCTTGACAGTGTGGTTGTAAATGACATCAACTGGTTTGAGAGACAATTGCCGAGACGCTGGTGGATTAACCGTTTGGGAGTTTTAAGGGGAAGCAGTGTGTTCTTGAAAAGGAAGGGTGGGGGACAGGGGGGGGGAGGGGGGATTACTAGATAGTGCAAACAGGGGGAAGGGAGTGAAAACAGAGACAGGGTAAGGCAACAAGATACTTTTATGAAACATAACGGCACAAAGATAAGAGAATAAATGACAAAGATGTAATAAGAATTGGGGTACATGGGTAGGGCATGGGTAGGGGGTGGGTAGGGTGGGGCTGCATGAGGGTAAGGATGGGTGGGTTGGGGGAAGGGTAGGATTTTGGGGTAAAGGTAGGGGGTAAGGATGGGAGTTTGGTTAGGGATGGGAGTTTGGTTAGGGTAGGGGTGGGGATAGGATTTGTAGAGAGGTGGGGAGGGGTGGGTAGGGGGGATGGGTCTCTCGTCCCTATAGTTGGACTTTCCCTGTGTGCAATGCATATCAGCATTTTCTTAACTATTGACTGAAAAAAAAAAGGATTTGTGCACCTTTTAAGATACTGCAGATTATAATACTGTTCCTTTCCTTCAAGCATCCTTAAATAATACCGGACACTTCAACGAGAGTAACCGAGACTTGTTCAATTGTCTACAGTTGCTGGTTCTTTGCATGTTCCAATCACAATTTCCTTCGTGCAGTGAAACAGCAGTAGTTATACAAAAAATAAATCACTAAATGCGTGGCCGAATCGTACAGTTCTTTATTTACAAGTCTGGAAGGAGAGAACAACATTACTCCCAAGGGGCCAGGATGTTTATTTGGCTTTACTTAGCCGTTAGATAAATTCAGACAAATTGAAAAACAATTTTTTGTTGGTATTAATGTATACATACATTTGTACATTATTTCATAACTTAGCAAATATAAATAATGAACAGGTTTTTGGAATGTTTAGATTGATGTCTGTTTTAAACAAAATACTCAATTTTTGTTAACATACTGAATGAAGAGTTAAGTATGTTTTTACAAAAAAACAAGAAACTGCACTTCACTTATTTCTTAAACCTTACACTTTTACCCCAAACAACTGGGCAAGTGTTATGGGCCAAGAATAACTGGGGAGATTGGACTTCGCAACATCCAACTGGCAAGAATAAGCTGAGTTTCCAAGCAGTCCAATGTTCATTAAACCATAAACAACCTCTAGATCTAGGCATCAGATTCAATAACATCTGTGCTGGGCCTGGCAATTATTGTGGCAAGTCCCATAATACAGGGTGAGTAAAAAAAAAAGCGGAACACAAACCCAAAAATTATATTTCATAATTAAATAAACATGCAGCACCAAAAATAGTGACTGAAAAAGCCAATTTCATAGCTACTTTGAGATGAAAAATTACTGAAATTGCTCAATCCGTTCAAAGAATATCACCATTTAAGCACAATGACCCTTAAACCTGTCTCGTCCAAAAATGCCATTTCAAGAATTGTCGTCACAATTGTCTACAAACATCACCAGCGATAAAACCTCAGTTGAAAAGTTAAAAAATATTCAACAAAGTCTAAGTGGATTTTGTAAATCATATTGTTTGCCTAACCAGGGCTGTTTTTGTTTTTTTAAAGATATTGTGTACTACAATTGTTGACAGTTGTTGAAACGAGTATTCTGTGTCATTTTCTTTGTTGTTCCAAACAGTCAAAACACACAATAAATTGCTTGTTTTTTTTTACTAGACACGTTTTAGGGTCATTGCATTTAAATGTTGATAGTCTTTGAACGGATTGAGCAATTTCAGTAATTTTCCATCTAAAAGTAGCTTATGAAATTGGCTTCCAGTCATCATTTCTAAAACAATTTTAAAATATGAAATATATTTTTTGGGGTTTGGGTTCCGCTTTTTTTTTTTACTCACCCTACATACAGCTTAAACTCAAAGAACGGGCATCTCCAGAGCATGCATGGAATAACATGTATAGTGACTTAAGAAAAAGGCCTCGAATGGGGGCATGTCTCCTCCCCCCTCCCCCAGTAATTCCACAGATTATCCTCATGCCAATACTAACATGATTTTTCTAATAAGAATAATTTTGCTAACAATAATTGATGAAGGACGGATTGTCCAAACCTCCGCACCCCTGTATACAGCTAAACCCATTGATAAGGAAACAGGCAAGATGGCTAAGAGTGTATCGCAACAAATGTTAAGGCCGGTCCATACTTCATGCGAATGGCAACCTGAAACATTTGCAGCGAAATTCCACAGAGATAAAATGATGTGCTTAACTTTTGCGAATTTGCAGAACGAATACTTGCCATGATGCCACATATTTGGTGCAAAAGGGCCTTTATTCTTCCTAAATTGTTCCTGACCAGTTAACTATTGCACACATACACAATAAACAAAAATAGCAGGGTACTTGCTTTATAATTATCTCTGAAAAAAAAGTATTTTGAAATAGTATCTCTTTTTCTTTTTCTTTTTAAATATATTTCTCCTGTCTTCCTTATTCTATTGCACTATCTAATACAACCGCTTTCAACAAAACATGAACATACTTAAAGCAAAGTTTCTTACCCGACATAAAATTATCCTCTCTATTTACACTTTTTTTCATCAGACATTAAGAAGGAGAAAAAAATTTCCCCTGTATGACAGAGAAAAATTTGAAATATACGAATAAGGACATTTGATGCAGTAGTTGTGGCCTAGACCTCTGGCTGCATGGAGTCAACAGACCCAGAGTCTACTTGGAGTAGTTGATGACGAAACTGGGCTCTTCTCTTGAAGCGGACATAGATGCCAAGAACATGGGCGGCATAGAGGAGGGAGCATGTGTAGCCCAGGACCTGAGCAGAAGAGAACAGAGGAGGAATAAAGGGCGTCACATGTGAAATTTTATTGGTAAAATGACAACATATTGATTTTTTTTCAATATGTATGTTTTATTTAAACGAAAAAAGCTACTTTTTTTTTCTATTTTGGATGTTTTCAACCCCCTGAAAATACGCTTTTATTTTGGGTTGCTTTTGGCCCCATAAAGTGCACAAACGATACATGCGTGAAGTACTGTCAGACTGCAAATAATTAGAAATTTGTATAGTTATTATTATTTAATTAATTATTTCTGGTAATGAAACCAGGGATTCCTCAAAAGCGCCCTAGGCACTGCAGCTAGCAAACCTGAAGAAACCTGTAGAGAAGACAATGAGTAGAAATTATAGTTTTAGAGGTGGGAGGAAAAGCCCAGAAGAATATTCTGGGGAAAACCCACAGAATCAGGCAGGGACTGAAAACCCAATGCACAAATTGGCCCAGGCAGGATTCGGACACGGATCTCAGTGGTGGAAGGCGAGGAAAGTACTGCTACGCCAACCTGACTCCCCCACGCCAACCTGACTCCCCCATGGTTGCATTTTTGTGTGTGTCTCTTTCAAAAGTGAATAACTTTTGCATTGTTAGAAAAAAAGCAATTTACAAACAAAATCTATTTTTTCGGGGGTGAGACTTGAAAAAATACAAAAAGCACAGGGAGAGGAACTTTAATGTGGAGTGGACCCATTCAAGTGTAAACTTACATGAAAAAGATCATGCACCCAGCATGACTGTACAGGGTGGTTAAAAAAAAAAGGACACCCACTTTTGACTCCAATTTTCACCTATTTAATGAACTTATTTTAAATATTTTTTTTCACTTAGTAGTAAAGTATAGGCCTTTAACCATGCATGGTGAAAAAAGCTTAGTAAAAGTCGCAAAAATAGTGATATTATGCTAATTTGAATACAAGTCGCCAAAATCAGTCTTGTCCACGGGTTATTCTATGTACCTTGAACGTTTTCGTAGTTCACAAAAATTAAAAAACCTTCCCACCAAAATATATTTTGCTCTGGTAACTTTTATTGAAGCTGTCCAATTATTTGTGTCAGTGTTAAGATCATCTACTCAATGAGCTGTCGGCTTAAGTTCATTGTTGCATAACATTACATGTACATAACATGTAACAATCAAATCTCATGCCCTTTCAAATAAAGCTCCCCTAGCTGAGCTCAGTCAAGCGAAGGGAATGTATACCTCCGTGGACAAACAGGTTTCGCACATGAAATGTTCAAATTAGCATAGCTCGAGGACAAAATGTGCAAATGCAACGATTTTTTACTCACATTTGCTTAAAGGCCAGTACTTACTAGCTACTAATCGACAGTTAAAAAATAATTTTTAAAAAAAGGTGAAAATTACTGTCGAATGTGGGTGTCCTTTTTATTGAACCACCCTGTATATACCCAGGCCTCACATAGTCTATAGAATATCCGCTTATACAGCAAGCATCTATGATATGCGTGCAGATACTAGATTCGGTGATTAAATATGCAAAACAAGACTGTATCTTGACCTCCAGAATCTGAGCATTCAGCCCCATAGTGTACCTGATAAAATATTATTCACTGACACAGTGGTTTCATGGTTTAACAAGCAACTTTGTTTCCGAGCTGCAAACGTCTCCCAAATTTGCATCATTTCTAATGGTCCCTAATTAAGGCAATGCACTCACTACTCCTGCTACGAGCTTGTTAGCGGCCGTCCAATCAGCGACTATGAATGTCCGGTTGTAGGTGGCACTGGCTGAGGCAATCATACAGGAGGAGATGAAATACAGGAAACTAAGACAAGAGCTCAAGATGATGTCCTGCAGATCATAGAGAGAAAAATGGGCAAGATGTTACGTTTAATGAATGATCACAGGTTAACCACTTGGCGACGGGTTGATATTTGCCGAAAATTTAGATTTTTGAAAAAGACAAAATATCACAGCCGACTTTTGATATACAGCCAAATGCCACAAATACTGATTCGCAAGAGTCATTTCAACAGTATTTGTATGTTATTTCTTACAGCAACGTCATATTTTTCAACACTCCGGGGTGTACCCAACGAGCGTAAATTGTACGACAACAGGCTGTGCACAGCGGCCTTGTTCAAGTTCAACACACGGTCCGCCTCCACAGATTTCTTGGACTTTGTGTGTGTGTACAAAACCAATGGGGGATTAGCGTGTTCAGACTTCACCCGGAGGGGAGTCGAGGCACGCTTGATGTTTCAACCCGTCAGCCGTGCCTGTGTATAAACACAGCCAGATCGTATTAACACGTCATCCGACGCGAACTGGTTTAGTATATATTGACTGTTTTCATACGCAACTGACATTAAAAGAAATTCCAGAAATTTTGTGTAGGAGCAATGGAGCTTTGCACGGTCTAGAGAAATGGCACTATTAGGCTGCCAGTCCTAAGCCTTCTTGGACATTTGATTTTCTTTGTTTATAATACAGTTGTTGATCATTTAATTAATTAATGAAAGAAAATATTATGTTGCCCCTTTAAGAATCAAATGGGATTGGCAGCAGGTGGTTCGGGGGCGTTAACCCATTAGTCCCTGCATCACCTCTAGCCTGCCCCGCCTACTCACTACAACACCCCTGAAGCCACCAGAGCATTCAAAGGTTTTAGGAATCATCAGGGAATAAATACAAGGTTATACGATGTATACAGGTGTTAATGGATTCAATTTCTACAAGACATGAAACTGGTTTGTCAAAAACTGAAAGAGGGAATTCTTAACTGCACAACTTTTTTTTTTATTTCTTCTTGAATGGCATCAATAGGCACGTCAAAGAAGAACTTTGAGAAAGGTACAGTTATGTATCCGTGGCAACCAAAAGTGCAGGACATTAGAGATCAGAAGCAAGATGAAAGCTTAATGCTGTTAGTTTTCTCTTAAATTGTTGGGAGAAACATCCCTTTAGGTGGAAACTAATGTAACTAATGTTAAACTGGTGTGCTGTGATGTTTAAAAGAGCAAAAAAATTCTGAGCAAAAGCATTTGGCAATAGAAACATCTAAATTAACTGGTCAAGTAATGTTATGGATATTATCAAGCTGCCTGCAGTTTTGGAGAAAGTTAAATTAAGTTTAACGTTAGTTACGGCATTACTATTGAATAAACCTACTTCTCCTCGAGCTTTTTTCCACAAAAAGATGTTACTTTCTAAGCAATGGATACCTTTATTGACAAGACTATAAGAAGCCCTCAATTGTCTCGTTTGATACTTGCAGAAGAATGCACAAGTGGAAAGTGGACACCATGTAACTTACGTTAAAGTTCTATGCCTTGCAGTGAACAATATTTGGCCTATTATCTTTTCAGTGTTGTTTTCCACTTAAAGGTATGTTTCTCCCAACAATTTAAGAGAAAAACTAACAGCACACAGCTTTCATCTTGCTTCTGATCTCTAATGTCCCACTTTTGGTTGCCAATATTGTGACCTTACACATCCAGGTTTTGCACCAGGGAAGGAGGGAGGAAGAAGGGAAGACAAAGACAGACAGTTTTGGATTTTTATGCAAAAGGGAACCCAACTTTGATTCATCTATTTTTAAAGGGGGCCTAGTAAACTTGGCAACTATGTTGGTGGGGTGACATGACCCATTCGTAAATCTACACATCACAGCGATAAGTTCACAGCTAGGTGCTGCATCTGGATAGTCAACCTACAGGCTCTCAATTACACATCCAGTGTTTAAAAACCTGGTCGCCAGCAATCACACGCTGAGCAACTGTTTGTTCAAGTTGCTCATTGTGCAACCATGTTTCCCTTCACAGTTTCCGATTACACAAACTGCAATCGTATTTCATCACATTTGAGTAACACTAACCAGCTTCCAGCTATGACTATTATTGCTTCCCTCCTTCATCCATAACACAGTACAATCTGTCCTGGTAGTGCTTGACCGCGCAAGGAAAATAAACCAGCTGAGCTAGGGGTCACATGACCTTGGATGAGAGATGGGGGAGGGGGGGGGGAGACAGATGGTTGATGAGCAGCAACAGGCTGCTTAGGATTTCTTGTTGGCCTACAAAACGGCCTCACTGATGGATAGAATATTAGTCTTTGGCCTGAACCTCTGGATTAAGAGATATTACTGACAGGGATTTGTCAGTCAGTTGATCGATATTAAGCACGATCTTGTCATTTTGGCCAGCTGAGCACTGGACAGACTGTAAACAGACACACTTAGTCCATATATCAAGAGACCTTTATGGAAATGCAGAGCCACTGATACATGTAGTCTGTGTTGCTAGTGATGGTGTGGTCCTGGATATTCACACACTGTGTTTTGGTACAGCTAGGTGACAAGAAGGGGCCTATCCAGACAGGAGGGGGGACGGGGGGGGGGGCTGATTCTTTAAACGTATCAAGACATTTAGCTTGATGACAAAGCAGTAATCAAATCAATCATGATCAAAATGATGTGCATAGTTTTTCACTTTATTCTCTAAAAGTGTAATATCCACTGAGCTGAAAGTTCAACAGGTTAGGTTTTGAACAGTCTTCTTTGGATTTTGAGCGGTGTTATTATTATATTATTTGAAGAGAAAGAACAAAATGCATGAAAAGCAAACGATCCCATATATGATAATGTCGTCAAGTCTTAGATTGGATTTGGATTATATTCTCCTAACACAGCTGGGACCTGACATGTAGTAAACCTGCCATGACGATACAGGTTGCTAGACTATCAACAAGTTGAGTCAAATTGGCAACCTTGGCAGCGCACTAGAAGCAAAAATTCACTCGTGCAATATTCAAACTAAAGCACACTCTGCCCTAGACAGATCTGTCTTATTACAATCCGGAGTCAAGACTTATGCCAGTATGGATCAAAACAATGAGAAACAATTAAATGTCTCAAACACATGCAGGCACACACATGCACTAGCCACGAAAAGAAAAAACAAACAATCACAGATGCCATCCTCATCACCAGGCAAACATCAGGTGGCATTGGCCCATAATGAACCCATGGATCAGCCAAAATCCAAGACAGATGGTCAGAACTGGTATCGTAACCAGGGCAACTCAAAGACACACTTTTGGAGCAGATCCTTAAAAACAACACCCACGCTGGCTGCCTTGGCTGGACTGGACACCTGTCGGCAGCCATCCATTTTCCGCCCTAAAGTTCCCCTTATTTTTTAAGGGCACCTGGGATCAGTCCTGTAAATTCCTGGGGATAAAAAACACACGTGACCTGGCCGTGACCATCCTGGCAAAGTCTATTGGAATTTTCCCCTTATGGGAGGGGGGGGGGGAATTTTAATTGCATACATTTAGGGTACAATACTGTTGTAGGTTTCCCAACTCCCACACCAGCCATTAAAGAAAAGAAAAAAAAAGTGGTGGTTATTATGTTTTGAGTATTCCTGCCATTCAAAGTGTTGGGCCTTACAGAGTTTGCTCATAAATTCTGAATTCAAAGTTTCAAGGGCATGTGGTTTGAAACATGTGGAGTCGATGCATCTAAACCGAGAAATCATGTACAAAACTTGTATTGTGCCACATCTCCAGGGATGCACCTCATCTTGGTTTGAATCTGGATACATTAAGGATTATGAAACGTATCCTACAGAATCCCGAAACAAATGTGTTGCAGTAGAGTAGGGGCAGAGCCAATGTTGGCCGAACCTGGCCATATGGGCAATTCCACGGTTACTCACGTTACATTTTTGATGTACTTTTGAGTTTCCTTGGGCTGTAATTACCTTATTGAAAAGGTTTAATAGCTGTTATCCCATTCCCCATGGTAGATAGAGTAGACCTAGACCTACCTAAGCACCAAAGATGACATCCAGAAAAATGTGTTATGTATGATAAACAAGACGCACAAAATCGGTTACTCATGTTACAAAAATGTAACGTGAGCAACTGATTTTGTGCGTCACGTTACGAAAATGTAACGTGAGTAACCGATTTTGTGCGTCTTGTTTATCATACATAACACATTTTCCTGGATGTCATCTTCGGTGCTTAGGTTGGTCTAGGTCTACTCTATCTACCATGGGGATAACAGTTATTAAACCTTTTCAGTAAGGTAATTTACAGCCCAAGGAAACTCAAAAGTACATCAAAAATGTAACGTGAGTAACCGTGGAATTGCCCATATGGACTTGGAGACTGTAGTTTTATCTTTCGCAAAAAAAATGTTACCAAATATTTAATTTGGGGCATTTCATTTTGGAACATGCAATGGAGAGGCAGAAACACGGCTTGCACAGTGGAGGCAGATTCTTGAACTTTATCCAAAAGGGCAGAAAACTCAAGGGATCATTTAATTATCACCTTGTTCACACTTGGCCTTGACAAAAGTTTCTTAGCTCCCGGAAAAAATTGATATTTCAAGCTCCAACGTTGCCTTGCTGTGAGCCCATAGAGCTAGGACCCACAAAATTGGCCCCAAACACCCACAAGTAACGAGTCCCCTGTGCCAAATCCTGCTCGACAATTTGGATATTTTTGCCCTCGTAAACGCATGACAGGGGGTAACACAAAATAGGCCAGAGGAAAATTTGGCCATCATAAAGGCTGAGCAAATAAGCAAACATTTTTTTTTAACGTTGATATGTTGGGATAGGAAGCAGCGGGGAACTGCCACTGCCCCCATGATATGTGTACCTTGAGTCTAGGAGTTGGACGCAACCGGCGGGATACATGTTAGACCTGACCGAGTTCAAAAAGTTGAGTCAAAACTGTAATTCTTCGGCAAATAACGCTTACATGGATTATGTAGAAACTATGCCCCTGCCATGAACTATACCCATGGATTGTAAACCGGTGTCATATGAAATTTGGACTCCTATGAAATCTGGTCTCTTTGACCTTATATAGACTCCAACCCTCACTTAGACGTGCACAATACAATATATATTTCACGGACTCCAAATTTCATACTACACCGGCTCTCGGAGAGTCAACTCAAAGTGACACTTACATCTTAAACCACCTCTGCCTATCATTATCAATTTAAATAAATACCTTTTTATTGCTAAATTGGCTGCATCAAATGTCCAATCACGGGTGAAAGCACAGGAGAGATACCATGCAGTTAGTTATCACTCACAATAACTTTTTAACAAATTAAGTCCAATGTGGCTTTATGGACACATTTTCATAGCATTTCAAGATTCTTGGTCAGTAAAAAAAATCACTATACTGTACCAACTATTAAAAAAGCAATCACTTCTCCCCGTAGATCTATGTATTTGTGCTCAGACCTCTAGCCATGTTTTGGCTTCAAAATTTACAATCAATTGCCAATGGCTTCTATTTTATGACGACCTTCAGCAGAAAAACTCCACCCTGACAAGACACACATGCTTCAAGATGATCAGCGTGTCCAAATGCCACTACTGTGATCAGTTTTGCTGGATAATAGAGCATCAATGTCACGAAGGAACAAACTATGAGAGAATTTATGGCTTGGCAATATGTCTCATTGACAGGGACTGGGTTCGTCCAAGGCAACATATACCAGCTGCGAGCGTGGCTGGTTGATGGCTATCTCCGAAATCTACCCCTGCAAAATGACTTGATGCAGCTTAGACCCAGTCAATGAAGCGTAGTGCATTCATAATGGATTGTGGGGCGTTAAGGTTTTTTTCCTGTCACAAAAGGTGGTAAAGTCATTATTATTAGATCAATCTGGCTGGAGCCCTACCCAAGGTTGAGCTTGTTTGTGTGATATGTTTAGCCATGAGGTTGCTGAAAATAAATCCTGTTATCTATTCCAACTTCAACTTTGTTATACACAATTTTCTGTCACCATTTCTATGGTTCTCTGAAATTCTAAAGTTAAAGGGCCCATGCAATGTATTTTTTTAATGCAATCCTTGAAATGCACTTTTTGTGTCCCATTTGACCTTATTTTCAATTTCTGCTTTGCCATTTTCAAGGGTATCTTTCCATATTAATGAACAAAAGTGTGATGTTGTTTCAGGCAGAAACCTCAATGTTACAGTTATTTCGGAAACCAAAAGTTGCCAGAATTTTGGATATTTTGCTGTCGTAAATTTTCTTTGGTGTGGTGATTCGCTGTTGTGTCAATACATGGCAGTAAGCTAGTGAGCAAACTTTTCTCACAGATGTTTTCAATGAGCAAATGTTTTGGCAATGTGAACAGAAAACCCCTTAAAGGGAATGTACATATTGGCTTTTGCTGTAATTTTCAGAAATGAACTATTTGAGGGGTAACTATAATAGATCAAATATTGTTACACTGACATGTTTGAAGTTTTGTGTTCGAAAATGCTGGAAAAACCAAGAAAAAACACAAATGGTGGAGAAGTCTGGTTCCCTGATAAATTTATAGATGCCAGAAAATTGTAAGGTAAGGTAACTAGTCTAGCTTGCACCCCGTTCATGAACATGTAACCAATTAGCAAACAAGATTTGCACTGGAAAAAAAAATGGTGAATTTGGAGCAGTAGTTGAAAAAAAGTTAGGTTTTTCCAACGGTGGTCGGCCGACCACTGTTGGAAATTTATACAAAAATACCATTTTGTTGAAAATGACTTCACACCAGATGCCATAATTTTACAACATGCTTGAGACTGTCATTTACCAACATCCTAGTAAGATATATCATAAAAACTTGGTAGTTTTATTTTTCGATGTTTGCAAATATTGTATATTCCCTTTAACTGAAAAGTTCCTTCCTGAAATGACATCACAGCAGCAACACCCTCAGTTTTTCGGAAATGCATTGACAATTTTAAATGTTGAAAGAAGTGCACTTTTCAAAAAAATAAACCAAAAAGGGATGTGAAATAGTTTTTATACATTTAAGAGTGGAAAAATGCACAACATATGTGTCATAAGAAGAAAAAAAATCATGTCATGGACCCTTTTAAACACTCAGAGGAACATCTGATATTCTGAATGTGGCATTTTAGAAGAATTGTGGGGGATTGGGAAAAAAAATATGAAAAACAAAAGGGCGTGAGGTGTATAGCCTGTGGTGATAATATAATGGTAAACATCTGTTTGAGTTTAACACACACAAAAGCGTTGCACCCTGCACAAACAATTAAACTGCATTTTATGAGCGTCTGGTGCTAAACACAACAGATCGCTTGTAAACACAACTAATGTTTATGTGTTGATTGGGTTTTATAGTAAGCCTTAAAGAGTTGCCTCGGGATCTAGCTGGGGCTAGCCTTGGTCTAAAAGACTGGATTGCAGGTTTTGTTTCCCAAATGCAGCCATGGCCAGTGCCTGATGGTCAAGCTGCCCTGGCGGTACAGGGCACTATATCAACAAGATGCATCAAGACCAGTCTTGGGAACTTTGGCACTTGCACCCAAGATATTTTGAGCATGCCTCATGCATGTGCATTAACTTGCCCGGACAGGCTGCATTAAAAAAAAATCCAAATTGCAGGCTTGGACCAAGGTTTAGTTTGCAACATAAGAAACAATTGTCAATCTGTTAACGTTTCACACTGTGAAAATGCTGTTCATTTTGGGGTTTGAATGCGGTTTTATGCATTGGATGGGAACATCTTCAAAGTTGATATCTAAAGCAGTAATAAAAGAAAAGAAACCAAAAACTAGAA
The DNA here is from genome assembly GCA_029964075.1 of Patiria pectinifera. Lineage (NCBI taxonomy): Eukaryota > Metazoa > Echinodermata > Asteroidea > Valvatida > Asterinidae > Patiria > Patiria pectinifera. The sequence continues at coordinate 11,401,980 of CM057141.1, forward strand.
AGCACTCAGAGAGCGCAAACCTCCAAGGCTCAACAATTCCCCGCCATAATGTTAGTACACCCAAAAGAAATACTCGCATATCCACACACTTGATACAAACTGCGCTGCCCGCTAGTGCATTCTAGCTGCACACAAGTAATTTAGTCTGGTTTCCCGAGCAAAATTAGGATCCCACTCCTTTGACGTACACACGTGAAGGGCACCGCGCCTGTGTTATGGCCGCATCATATGTGGGAAAACAACAAGATTGATTTGCATAGCACGACGTCACAGCTTTGGGGTCATGCTTCTTAAACATACATATGTAAAGGGCACCGCGCCTGTGTTATATGGCCACATCCCATGCGGAAAAACAACAAGATTGATTTGCATATAAAAAGGCTTCACAGCTTTGGGGTCATGCTTCTTACATTCAAAATGGCTGCCATCGAAAGATGTTGTACGTGTGCATATGGGATCCATTTTCACACTGAAAGTTTCTTTGGAATGACAGATCCTATGCCACTGAAGTTTGAGAAATAAATTTTATGTCAGTACTGAACACATTAATGTTCGCTAAATTCAGGAATGTAAGTGGAAGGTTTCAAACCGGGTATTTGAAAATACGTCGCACGTCCACAGATTGAAAGCGATTCATGGCTATATATAAGCCACGTTCACAGATGTAGCACATGGGGTGCCTTCTAATTCTTGAAGTAGATCCAGACCCAGATCCGGATCACTTCCAAAATCTAATCGGTTTGTACTTGTACCAAGGACCACCCCTAAAACAATTTTCATGCAAATCCGTCCATAACTTTTTGAGTTACCTTGTTAAAGGGAATGTACATCATTTGCTTTTGCTGTAATTTTCAGAAATGGATGGAATTGGGGGGTTGGAAATATATAGCAAATATAGTTACACTGACTTTTTTGAGGTTTTGGGTTCGAAAATGCTATAAAAACCAAGAAAAAACAATCATTTTCCTGTAGTCTGGTTCCCTGACACCATTTAAGAAGAAACAGAGCAGTTTACATATATTGGGGAATTGTAAGGTCAGGGAACCAGTCTAGCTGGCTTGTACCCGTTCATAGGTGTGTAATCGATTGCAAACAAGTGCGATGGTCAACTGGGGCCAGTATTTGAAAAAAAGCCAGTTTTTTCCAACGCTGATCGGCCGATCAGCGTTGGAAATTGATACAAAAAATACCACTTTTCTGGAAAATGACAGTATACCAGGTGCCATGAATTTACAGGATGCTTTACACTGTCATTCACTAACAGTCCAGCAAGGTATTTAAAAATTATTTGGTAGTTTTATTTTTTAATGTTTGCAAATGTTGTATTTTCCCTTTAACAGACAAACCAACCAACAAACCAACACCGATGAAAACCTAACCTCCTTGGCGGAGGTATTCAGGAGGTCATGTGGTATATCACGGAGGAATACAAAGTATTTTCCATGGGTAAAGCAAGGGCTATATATACATATGCAACAATTGCCCAATCACAGATGAATCTGGCATGAGCATAACCCTATATCTGGGATTCTCCACCCTAATAAACTTGGCTGTGATTGGTTAATTGGCTTGAGGGCAACAGGTGTCTCATAGTGTCATCAGCTGGACACCGTCAGCTGGCCTGTGGATTGGCTTGCTCTATGGTCATAATAGCTTGCTCAGATTTGGGTTGTTTTTGGATCTGGATTTTGTGTTAGAACCTATCACAGGTGTTTCTGATCATCACTGCATCATGCATAGGATCAAGGCTGACAACCATTAAATGCTTTGGTCAGCCAGCAGGGCCCTGGGGAAAAAAATAGGGCACCTAGAAATGAATAGGATGACCACTCTTTTGGACCAATTAAACTTCAATTTCAGGGAGCTGATGGAAAACGTTCAGTTGTTGGGGTGACACGTTTTTATGCACTAGATCGTAAACTCTAATATGCCCTATTCTTATTTTGATTTCGTTGTAACGAAAGAAAATTCAGAAATCAAGGGACATGAGAAACCAAAATTATCACTAGTTTGAGCTCCTAAAAAGGAAAATTTTCCCTTTGGTAGAAAAAATTACTTTAAATATGGAATTAGACACATGAGGATAAAAACTCCAAGTTCAAGAAAAGTTCAACTCACTAAAATGACACGTACACATTTATTTAAAGGATGATCTGTTCTTAAGAGATCTGTGTAAACTCACTACCGAGCTGCATAATTCATATAATCTAGGGGATAAACACAATTGAGTGAACAACCAACAGGGGCCATGCCCCCCCCCCAAAAAAACCCCATTTTTTTTTAAAGTGACGTCACAATAAAGGCAGGCACTGCGTGCGTACACCACCATCTTTTCCTCAAAAAAAAAAAAAATGGCCAAAGTGGTCAGAAATTGCCTCAGATCGCACCACAGAGCATCGAGAATCCAAAGTTTGTTTAGGCTCTTACGCGGGCCCCGAACCCACGCCGTAATTTTTTGGACCCACTTTTTGGGGGACCAAAATTTGTTTGCCCTACCCCCCCCCAAAAAAATGGCCGTTCTGGATCCTCTTTATAACAGGAGGGTCTCACCTCCTCTGGATGTAACCGTAAACCCCCATTTGTACTGATCTTACTTAATGATTTACAAGTATAACTTCGACTATCAACTTGTAATCTTTCATTGCATTGTTGTACAAATGAAAATACCGTGTATACAGTATACCGTGCACTCATAAAATCAAATACTGCACATAAGTCTAAATTGAGCTGAATAATCAACTGATCATAAATAAGTTATAATGGCAACAAGCTGGATTGAAAAGCAACTCCCAACAAAAAATATTTGGGTTCACACCATTCACTTTATCATGTAAAATACCTTGCGTGCTTGTTTCTGGCTCAAGTCCAACCAGGATTTTTTAGCTGTTTCGGTGACACACCGAAACAGCTCTTGTTTTCGTTAAGATTTTTTTAGCTGTTTCGGTGTACACACCGAAACAGCTCTTGTTTTCGTTAAGATTTTTTTTTTTCTTTTTTCTTTTTTTAGCTGTTTCGGTGACACACCGAAACAGCTCTTGTTTTCGTTAAGATTTTTTTTTTTCTTTTTTTTAGCTGTTTCGGTGACACACCGAAACAGCTCTTGTTTTCGTTAAGATTTTTTTTTTTTAGCTGTTTCGGTGACACACCGAAACAGCTCTTGTTTTCGTTAAGATTTTTTTTTTTCTTTTTTTTTCTTTTTTTTCTTTTTTTTCTCCTCCTTTTTCAGACTTTTTCTCCATAGGTTTAACACACGTTTCTTCCACCAGTCCACTTTGCCACTTTTTCAAATCTGATTGATTTCAGACTTGGTACATACTTAGACTACCACCCACAGATAGTCCTAGAAGAAATTCGTGACCGTGACGTCATCAGGTGTCGGGTTACGTCACATTAAAGATGCATTTTTCCCCATATGTTTTGTACACGTTTTAAAACACTCCACTTTGGCCTCTTCGTAAATCCGATCGACCTCAGACCTGATACATACTTAGACCACCACCCACAGATGGTCCTGTAAGGTTGTCGTCATGGTGACGTCATCAGGTGTCATGTGAGGGCGCCCTAACTTTGCATTTGTTGCAGCCCTGTAACTTTGCAAGTATGGGTCCGATTGCGTTGAAACTTTGCATGCGCTCACATTGGGGTGTGTTTCGTGCGGCAATATAGCTGACGTCATCGCGACGTCATTAGCTGTCATGTGAGGGCGCCCTAACTTTGCATAATTTCCATATCCCCACGAGTATGCATCCGATTTGGTTGAAGCTTTGCATTCACACAAACTTGAAACTGTTATACACCAGAATATAGGTTAAGTCAAGGTGACGTCATCGGTCGTCATGTGAGGGCGCCCTAACATAGCATCATTTGCAGCCCTTTATCTTTGTAAGCATGCGTCCCATTGCGTTGAAACCTTGAATGCCCTCATATTGGGAAGTGTTAATGTGAAAATATCGGTGGCGACAGTATCACTTCTGTGGTCGTCATGTGAGGGCGCCCTAACTTTGCATCTTTTAAAGCCCTTTATCTCCCCAACTATTCGTCCGATTCGGTTGAAACTTTGCATGCGCTAATAGTCGTCATAATCTCATGTCCTTGTCAAATAATGTAACAGTCGAAACAGCTTGTGTTTGTCCACAAACGCATTTCTAGTTTCTTTTTTTTCTTTTTTTTTTTCTCCTTTTTCAGACTTTTTCTCCATAGGTTTAACACACGTTTCTTCCACCAGTCCACTTTGCCACTTTTTCAAATCTGATTGATTTCAGACTTGGTACATACTTAGACTACCACCCACAGATAGTCCTAGAAGAAATTCGTGACCGTGACGTCATCAGGTGTCGGGTTACGTCACATTAAAGATGCATTTTTCCCCATATGTTTTGTACACGTTTTAAAACACTCCACTTTGGCCTCTTCGTAAATCCGATCGACCTCAGACCTGATACATACTTAGACCACCACCCACAGATGGTCCTGTAAGGTTGTCGTCATGGTGACGTCATCAGGTGTCATGTGAGGGCGCCCTAACTTTGCATTTGTTGCAGCCCTGTAACTTTGCAAGTATGGGTCCGATTGCGTTGAAACTTTGCATGCGCTCACATTGGGGTGTGTTTCGTGCGGCAATATAGCTGACGTCATCGCGACGTCATTAGCTGTCATGTGAGGGCGCCCTAACTTTGCATAATTTCCATATCCCCACGAGTATGCATCCGATTTGGTTGAAGCTTTGCATTCACACAAACTTGAAACTGTTATACACCAGAATATAGGTTAAGTCAAGGTGACGTCATCGGTCGTCATGTGAGGGCGCCCTAACATAGCATCATTTGCAGCCCTTTATCTTTGTAAGCATGCGTCCCATTGCGTTGAAACCTTGAATGCCCTCATATTGGGAAGTGTTAATGTGAAAATATCGGTGGCGACAGTATCACTTCTGTGGTCGTCATGTGAGGGCGCCCTAACTTTGCATCTTTTAAAGCCCTTTATCTCCCCAACTATTCGTCCGATTCGGTTGAAACTTTGCATGCGCTAATAGTCGTCATAATCTCATGTCCTTGTCAAATAATGTAACAGTCGAAACAGCTTGTGTTTGTCCACAAACGCATTTCTAGTTTTTTTTTTTTTTTCTTTTTTTTCTTCTCCTTTTTCAGACTTTTTCTCCATAGGTTTAACACACGTTTCTTCCACCAATCCACTTTGCCACTTTTTAAAATCCGATTGATTTCAGACTTGGTACATACTTAGACCTCCACCCACAGATGGTCCTAGAAGAAATTTGTGATCGTGACGTCATCAGGTGTCAGATTACGTCACATTAAAGATGTATTTTTGCCCATATGTTTTGTACACGTTTTAAAACACTCCAGTTTGGCATCTTCGTAAATCCGATCGACTTTAAACTTAATTCATACTTAGACCACCACTCACAGATGGTCCTAGACGAAATTCGTGATCGTGACGTCATCAGGTGTCAGGTTACGTCACATTAAAGATGTATTTTTGCCCATATGTTTTGTACACGTTTTAAAACACTCCAGTTTGGCATCTTCGTAAATCCGATCGACTCTAAACTTAATTCATACTTAGACCACCACCCACAGATGGTCCTAGATGAAATTCGTGATTGTGACGTCATCAAGAGTCAGGTTACGTCACATTAAAGATGCATTTTGCCCCATAAGGTTTGTACACGTTTTAAAACGCTCCATTTTGGCACTTTCGTAAATCCGATCGACGTTACACTTGGTACACACTTAGACCACCACCCACAGATGGTCCTTGAAGAAATTCGTGATCGTGACGTCATCAGGTGTTACGTTACTTCACATTAAAGATGCACATTTTTCTCATAGGTTTTGTACACATTTTAAAACGGTCCACTTTGGCACTTTCATAAATGTGATCGACTTAATACTTGGTACACACTTAGACCACTACCCATAGATGGACCTAGAAGAAATTCATCATCGTGGAGTCATGAGGTGTCAGGTTACATCACATTAAAGATGCATTGTTTCCCTATTGGTTTTGTACACGTTTTTCTTCAAACTGAACTTGAAGCACAAGTCTGATGGGGTTAAAACTTGATATGCAAATTCACATGGTTGTTTTATAGATGGAAATTTAAGTGACATCATCATCAAATGTCATGTGAAGTCCCTTAAAGGGGCATTTTATTCTTTTATAGGTCTATATCTACATAACTAAAATGTTCGATTTGGTTGTAATTTGACATGTACATATTATAATGTGCTGTTTATGTAGATGACATTTATAGTGACGTCACTGATTGTTCATCCCGTGCTCAGAGTATTTCAAATATCCGAAACAGCTTGTGTTTGTCCACAAACACATTTCTAGTTTTTTCTTTTTTTTCTTCTCCTTTTTCAGACTTTTTCTCCATAGGTTTAACACACGTTTCTTCCACCAATCCACTTTGCCACTTTTTTAAATCCGATTGATTTCAGACTTGGTACATACTTAGACCTCCACCCACAGATGGTCCTAGAAGAAATTTGTGATCGTGACGTCATCAGGTGTCAGATTACGTCACATTAAAGATGTATTTTTGCCCATATGTTTTGTACACGTTTTAAAACACTCCAGTTTGGCATCTTCGTAAATCCGATCGACTTTAAACTTAATTCATACTTAGACCACCACCCACAGATGGTCCTAGACGAAATTCGTGATCGTGACGTCATCAAAAGTCAGGTTACGTCACATTAAAGATGCATTTTGCCCCATAGGGTTTGTACACGTTTTAAAACGCTCCATTTCGGCACTTCCGTAAATCCGATCGACGTTACACTTGGTACACACTTAGACCACCACCCACAGATGGTCCTTGAAGAAATTCGTGATCGTGACGTCATCAGGTGTTACGTTACTTCACATTAAATATGCACATTTGTCTCATAGGTTTTGTACACGTTTTAAAACGCTCCACTTTGGCACTTTCATAAATTTGATCGACTTAATACTTGGTACACACTTAGACCACTACCCATAGATGGACCGAGAAGAAATTCGTCATCGTGGAGTCATGAGGTGTCAGGTTACATCACATTAAAGATGCATTGTTTCCCTATTGGTTTTGTACACGTTTTTCTTCAAACTGAACTTCGGAAGCACAAGTCTGATGGGGTTAAAACTTGGTATGCAAATTCACATGGGTGTGTCATAGATGGAAATTGAAGTGACATCATCATCAAATGTCATGTGAAGTCCCTTAAAGGGGCATTTTATTCTTTTATAGGTCTATATCTACATAACTAAAATGTTCGATTTGGTTGTAACTTGACATGTACATATTATAATGTGCTGTTTATGTAGATGACATTTATAGTGACGTCACTGATTGTTCATCCGGTGCTCAGAGTATTTCAAATATCCGAAACAGCTTGTGTTTGTCCACAAACACATTTCTAGTTTTTAGCTGTTTCGGTGTACACACCGAAACAGCTCTTGTTTTCGTTAAGATTTTTTTTTTTCTTTTTTTTTTTTTAGCTGTTTCGGTGTACACACCGAAACAGCTCTTGTTTCTGTTATTTTTTTTTTTCTCTTTTATTTTTCAGACTTTTTTCTCATAGGATAACACGTGTTTTCGTTCTACAAGTCACTTTTTGCTTTTTTTCAAATCCGATCGACTTCAAACCTGGCACACACTTAGACCATCATCTGAAGATGTGTGCCGAAACTTTTCGTCATGCTGACGTCATCACGTGATTTATTATAGAATTTTGAATATTTAATTTTTCCCATAGACTTTGTACACAGAGATTTTTAAAAAAATGTCAATTTTCAGATGGCATTTTCGACTCTTTGCCAGTAATTCATTTACACCAATCTTTGTCCAAGCAAAGACTCTAATTCAAACAACATTGTGTAATGATGACATCATGATGACGTCATCCGGTGTTTATTTATAGGCAATTAAATTGTGACAATTTTAATATTTAAAAATGCATAAGAAATCAACCGTACGCGTCCGCAGCATTCTGTTGCCGGCAAGTGGTAGAGTAGGTTGAGGTCTTTATTTCATTCAGTGTGCGTGAAATCACGTGACCCTTGCTTCCGGTCGAAAAAGGCCCGAACCGGAAGTGGCTTATTATTTGAAAGTGGTAATAGATATGAACTTGCTTTTAACGGTGTTAGTCTCTTGTCTGATAGTATTCTTTAAATCATCTACGGATGACGTCATGCAATCTTCGAGCGCCCTCTAGCGACAGGTTGAAAATTTTCAAAAATGTATTTTGAATAGATGTCTGTGGCGAAGTTTGTCGGAATCGCCTAAATATTGGTGTATAGAATGACCTTGACCCACTTAAGACGTGTGCGAAGTTTAAGGTGCATGACGTCATCAGACCGGAAGTTATAATGAAAAGACTCTTTTCCTTAGAAAATTCCTGAAAAATCAACCATGGCAGTTTTTGTATTAGTTTTTACTTTAATTGTCTATTTAAGGGTAGGTCTAAAACATTTCAAAGCTTCGAGGCAATAAGCAAACTTGGACATGCCCTGCGCACGCTTAAAACTTCAGGTTGACAATAACTCTGCTTTAAAACATGCACAGTCCACAATGTACATGTACATGCATGTACGTTGTACATATCGTATGTCAGTCAGCCCGCGCGCAGCGCACGTGTTGCTGAGGTCAAATCCTGTCCACAGTGACCGTTTTAGCCGATTTCCGGCTAACTTTGACAGATTTTATGTTCATGCATAGTCAGGGCCGTAGGATAGACACTCATTGTATAGAATACGCATGTACATGTTCATTCGCCCTGGATGAAACTCCTTTACGGCAGTCATTAAGAAAACGATCGAAACAGCTCAGTGTTTGTCCACAAACACATTTCTAGTTCTTTTTTTTCTTCTCCTTTTTCAGACTTTTTCTCCATAGGTTTAACACACGTTTCTTCCACCAATCCACTTTGCCACTTTTTTAAATCCGATTGATTTCAGACTTGGTACATACTTAGACCTCCACCCACAGATGGTCCTAGAAGAAATTTGTGATCGTGACGTCATCAGGTGTCAGATTACGTCACATTAAAGATGTATTTTTGCCCATATGTTTTGTACACGTTTTAAAACACTCCAGTTTGGCATCTTCGTAAATCCGATCGACTTTAAACTTAATTCATACTTAGACCACCACTCACAGATGGTCCTAGACGAAATTCGTGATCGTGACGTCATCAGGTGTCAGGTTACGTCACATTAAAGATGTATTTTTGCCCATATGTTTTGTACACGTTTTAAAACACTCCAGTTTGGCATCTTCGTAAATCCGATCGACTCTAAACTTAATTCATACTTAGACCACCACCCACAGATGGTCCTAGATGAAATTCGTGATTGTGACGTCATCAAGAGTCAGGTTACGTCACATTAAAGATGCATTTTGCCCCATAAGGTTTGTACACGTTTTAAAACGCTCCATTTCGGCACTTTCGTAAATCCGATCGACGTTACACTTGGTACACACTTAGACCACCACCCACAGATGGTCCTTGAAGAAATTCGTGATCGTGACGTCATCAGGTGTTACGTTACTTCACATTAAAGATGCACATTTTTCTCATAGGTTTTGTACACATTTTAAAACGGTCCACTTTGGCACTTTCATAAATGTGATCGACTTAATACTTGGTACACACTTAGACCACTACCCATAGATGGACCTAGAAGAAATTCATCATCGTGGAGTCATGAGGTGTCAGGTTACATCACATTAAAGATGCATTGTTTCCCTATTGGTTTTGTACACGTTTTTCTTCAAACTGAACTTCGGAAGCACAAGTCTGATGGGGTTAAAACTTGATATGCAAATTCACATGGGTGTGTTATAGATGGAAATTGAAGTGACATCATCATCAAATGTCATGTGAAGTCCCTTAAAGGGGCATTTTTATTCTTTTATAGGTCTATATCTACATAACTAAAATGTTCGATTTGGTTGTAATTTGACATGTACATATTATAATGTGCTGTTTATGTAGATGACATTTATAGTGACGTCACTGATTGTTCATCCCGTGCTCAGAGTATTTCAAATATCCGAAACAGCTTGTGTTTGTCCACAAACACATTTCTAGTTCTTTTTTTTTTTTCTTCTCCTTTTTCAGACTTTTTCTCCATAGGTTTAACACACGTTTCTTCCACCAATCCACTTTGCCACTTTTTTAAATCCGATTGATTTCAGACTTGGTACATACTTAGACCACCACCCACAGATGGTCCTAGAAGAAATTTGTGATCGTGACGTCATCAGGTGTCGGATTACGTCACATTAAAGATGTATTTTTGCCCATATGTTTTGTACATGTTTTAAAACACTCCAGTTTGGCATCTTCGTAAATCCGATCGACTTTAAACTTAATTCATACTTAGACCACCACCCACAGATGGTCCTAGACGAAATTCGTGATCGTGACGTCATCAAGAGTCAAGTTACGTCACATCAAAGATGCATTTTGCCCCATAGGGTTTGTACACGTTCTTTTCTCCATAGGGTTTGTACACGTTCTTTTCTCCATAGGTTTTGTACACGTTCTTTTCTCCATAGGGTTTGTACACGTTCTTTTCTCCATAGGGTTTGTACACGTTCTTTTCTCCATAGGGTTTGTACACGTTCTTTTCTCCATAGGCTTTGTACCCATGGGGTCGGACAACTCGACCGTTATCCAACTTGACATTTTGACAGCGTGCGTGTGCATGCCTTGCCGCCTTACAGCTGGCCAGGTCCCCGCGCACTCTACGCGGTACAGTCATGATGCCACAGATTCATGCGGCTTACGCAATGTGACAAACTTGTAGTTGGGTATGTGAGTTGGGATTGTGAGTTGGGATAATCATGATTTATCAGAAGTTAACAACTTTAAAGAATTTCTTCAATGTTAATGTGGAATTTTGGGGGATTTGTTCAAGTGCGCCACGTTAGGAACACTGGAAAGAATTCCATTTAAGCCTCCACCTCTATGGGCCGTGACAGGAAACGTCAAAGTATTTTTAAAGAAAATCTTGATTTTTTCCCCTCCTAAATTTCCGTTTCTTCGTCAGATTTACAACTTTTGGTGCTTTTCAAGTCATATCTAGGAAAATAACTGGAGTCCGTATATGGAATTCTTTCCAAGACGTCATTAAATTTAATTCCCTTCTCGTCTGCTCAGTACTATTGGTATTTTGACTCCCAACACGAATCATGTTACTGTTAAAGTTGTTTGCTGCCCTCTAGTGTTTCCTGTGATGAAACGTTCAAAAATGTACGTGACGTGCAACTGTATTGGTCCGGCACTCATGGCCATAGCCAGGACAATACATGTAAGGCCAAAATCACAGATCGACACAAGCAAAATGACACGCAGGCCAAATTTCATGACAGGCCACTCCGTGTTGGAGGTTAGCCATGGCTTTTAGGGGTCTAGATACAAACAGGATTACATGTTTTCTTCAGCTAATAATTATATTTTGGCAATTTGCTAAAGCTGATCGACATCAGATTTTACAATACCACACACTGATGGCTCAAAAACAATTTCCGTCACCATGACGTACGTACCATTGTACAATATCACCTGACGGCTATAGTATTCAAGATTCTCTATCTCTAGGACGTACCAGTGCGATTGGGTTCAAAGCTGGTACGCAAGTATTCCAGGGTGTGTTATGAGTACACAACCACATTATACGTCATGATCACACCATGATGACGTCTTCATGACGTCATCGCATACCATGTGAACAAACATTCAAGTTATAGTATTTATTATATTTCAGAACATTTATCTCTGAAAGTGCTAGTTCCATTGGCTTCGAACTTGGATTTGCTTCAAACATTATCACGTCATGTGCCGTCATTAAAGGGATAATTGTCAGGGCCTATATTGTACGGTATTTGTATAACTAGAGATTCCAAATGCATGTAACTAATGTACGTATCAAATATCTATGAAATTTGAGGTGATGTCGTCATGTCATCAACACACCTCACAGCCGAAACAGCTTGCGTTTGTCCACAAACGCATACCTCTAGTTTTCTTTTAAATTTCCAATCCAACCCAATTTGTGAGAAGTCAATAACAGGGAAAAGTCCCTTGGGGTCTGCCATAGTATGTTGTCCCCAAGTCCAATTTAGTGGCAATTTTCACACTTGTTCATTATGGGAGCACATTTCTCTAGAGATTTTCACTTGCGATTTGTAGTGGTCAGCATAAGCTGGATAACAAGTTAGAAAATAATGACAAAAAATGCAGCAGGCAATGGTGGTCGGCCGACCACCGTTGGAAATATATACAAAAATACCACTTTTCTTGAAAATGACTTCACACCAGATGCCATTATTTTACAGGATGCTTTAGATTGTCATTTACCAACATCCTAGTAAGATATTGTGTAAAAATGTGGTAATTTTGTTTTTCGATGTTTGCAAATGTTATATCCCCTTTAAACTGCGCAGTCTCAAAGCCAAAAAAAATTTCAACAACCCTGACAAAATTTCAAAATATCCACAGCTAAAATAAGGTGGTGTTATTAACACTAAGAAAGTTTCTCAGGGGAATGTTATCAGAAAATAAGGTGATAATTAGTCTTAATACCATCTTGCAAGTCAGCTTGGGGAACAAGGGCTGAAAATATTAGGTGGAATGGATTACCATTCTGTATCAGAAACAAATCTTGTGGAGCTTTAATTCTGCTTTGATGGAATATTTATTTCTTGAATTATCTTGTTTATAGGAAATATATATTTTCTGTTTGCTTATAAATTCTTGTTTATACTAGGCTGATATATTATTTTTGTTATGAAACTCATTGGGGATTTTTCCTGTGAGCGAAAATGTTACTTTTACCATGGAAGGGGCTTCCCTAGTGATGTCCCATCATGGATCATTTACAGTTTCTATGGACATGCTGGGAGTCGGTCATGAGATAAATGATTGCTTGATTGTCTCTGTCTGAATGCAACCTTGGCAGTGTGTGTTGAGGGCTAGACTCGATTAGCAAGTGGCTATTTTCTAGCCCTTTTAACCCATTGTAGTAGATCTGTTGTTAAGTTCTATGAGAGATTAACTCTCTTTATTTCCTTCGCTGTTCAAAATCAGAATTATAGTTGAAAGTGCACACAGTTGGCCCATGGCATAACAACAAACTAAGTCATAGTGTCATGATAGTGGCTGTTTTGGCCGAGTCTGGCGCTGCCACTGGCTTTGACTAAGAAGCAACTATTTCCAGAACAAACAGATTTTCTTGCTGGGAACAGGAATGAGACACATGTCCCCTTTTTCGGAAATACAGAGAAGCTGATGCAAAAGTGTAAACTCATCAAAAAATATCCAAACATTAACACAAACGTTTGAGTGAAGGTGTTTTGCCTCACTCCCTTTTGACGCTTCCCCCTGCGGGGACATCGATTAGGATGTTGACACATTAAAAGACCACTCGCCACATCAGGCCCTGCAGGGTAGAATGCTGTGTGGATCTCCGTGCCACGTTACCGGGGATCTGGGACGATTACCCAGGACGATGGAAATTGGGATTGTCATCCCTGTGGAGGGTGTTGGTTCTTGCAATGAATGCAATTCCTTGGATGCCGTTTTGTAGTTTAGCTGGGTCAGTTTCAATTGAGGACAGAGTCAATTTGTAAGTCAATTCCGCTTATGGGGTAGCCACCTTGACTGGCTGCACAAGCCCGGCCACCCACAAGTTGAAGCATGTGCATTAGGTGCAATGCAATTTCCAACTGGTCAACTGGGAGCCGGCCACTTTCAACAGCTGAGGAAAGACTGTTTTCTACCCTGTTATCCCAAATTGTGCTAAAAGTCATTTCATATGAAAATTACTGACCTCTAACAAGTGCCAACTTGCGATATTCCAATTGGTATCCCCTAATACTCTAACCCATTCATTTCTTGAGATGAGGTTGACGGGGGCTTCGCTTTGTGTTCCAGTGTTGTAGCCGAGTACTTTTATCCCAGTACAAAGTACTGCCGAGTACCAAGCTATGGAGTACCATTCGCAAAAGCAACAAGAAGTACGAGTACTTGGACTCATAAGAGTACAAGTACTTAGTATCAGTGCGTTCGATTACTTCCCCCGTGCTTACTCGTGCAAGCGCGACAGCGTTCGATTTACCTCTCACGTGACCTCTCGTGCTTACTCGAGCCTGGCCCAAGTGACCAACTCGCCGAGCCGGTTACTTTGGTAAGTATCCCATAAGGCCATGCAACGTCCGGTCGGCGCATCAGGCCGTATCCGAAACGGCCTTCCACGGAGCTATTCACGGAGCAACGTCCCCGCGTATTTTCACTGGCCGTGGACGTGCTCTAGAAAGTTAATTAATTTGGATGCAGCTTGGGAAAAATGTTGCAACCTGACGCCACTTTCGCAATTGTGTACAAAGTCTATGGAGAGTCAAGAATTTTTTTCCTAACAAAATTGGAAATATTTCTCAGTCCCAGATTCATGTCTTTTGGAAAAGCAAAAAAAAAAAAAAAAAAAAGGAAGAAAAAAAGGAAGAAAAAAAGAAAAGAAAAGAAAAGAAAAGAGGTGAGAAGTCATATTGGTATAAATTTAATGTGGGGGGGGGGGGGCCAAAATGTCCCTGCCCCCCTCAAAAAATAATTAATCGAGAATATGTTGAGAAAAACAGGAATATTTTTGGAAAATATGTTTTGCCCCCCTCTAGAAAAAATCCTGGCGACGCCCATGTTTCCAGCTCTTGCACGAAACTTTACCCGAAACCGTTCATTTATTTAGCTCCACTGCGCATGTCTGTCATTACGAGAGGAGCCAGGTGTGAGTAAGCTGGGGGAAGTAATCGAACGCACTCTTTATGGAGAAGTGAACACAATTAAAATCTCAAGTAAATTAGATCCCAAGCAGACACCAGTTGCAAATTGCACATGATGAAGGCAAAGCATGTTGTCTGTGCATAGACCAACACAAAGAAAATCGATCACTCCACTGGCCTGTAATATTCAGTATAATGATCAAACCTAGCACGTGTGTCTCCAAGTACGGATAATTTTTTTCTTTCAAAACTAAATTACTCGATCCTGCCCCCCCCCCCTGTCTTTAAAATCGAGTACGAGTACTTTGATGATGGAGTGCGAATTCGAAGAGTCGAGTCCAATTACTGTACTTCTCGAGTACAAGTACTGTGGATTTAGTCCGAGTATTCTGATATTCGAGTACGAGTACGAGTATTCTCAAAGACTGTACTTGAGTTTTACTTCAGTACGAGTACCGAGTAGGAGTACTACAACCTTGTTGAATTCATACAAGCCTCAAACCATTTATCAAACTGACTTTTAGAAGGGTGTGAATTCTACAAATACATGTATACACATTGAGAATATTATCAAACTGAATTGAAAACATTTTTTTGGTCTAACAATAGAGTAAAATGTGCTTAAAGCTATAGTCCATCATTTGCAGCCATCCGAAAAGTAACTGGCGTAATTACTGTTGAAAAACAAACTTGGTTGAAAGATAGTAAGGGAACTAAACTCCCTGTGAAATTATTCTTTCTGGGAAGCTGTCATTTTGAAGTAATCAACGAAAGAAGGCATTTCCAACGGTGATTCTTAAGAAGCACCGTAGGAAAATTTAAATTAGTAGTTAGTTTTGTTATTCAGCGCAGCGCGCACAAGTATTGGAACGACGCACACGCACGCGCGGTTGTTATAATTCGTCAGATCAGTGCGCGACGCCGCGTATAGCTGCAATTCAAAACAATTCAAAACATGATTCAGTAACTTTTGATTTGAAATTGAGATCTTAGAATGCTGCTTTTCTCGGAATGTACAACTGAAGCTTAGCTGAAACTTCATCAGGTTAGTTGCTCAGTATCCTTCATTAGATTTTGAACACTTTTGTTGCTTCAAACGAACAAAATGCACTAATTACAAATGATGGACTATAGCTTTAAGTCTCTCAAAATTCCAAACTTTGCAGGAAAACAAAGTCAATGCTACATGCAGGCCACGGGGGTGGCATGAAATAAAGGTGCTATACTATTAGAAAACTGTTCTGCACAATAAAACCAGAAAATTACTCTTTTTAAATATTGAGTGCAGTCAGTAGCAGTATGAAGGAAAGAAAATAAAAAAATACTCAGAAGTACTCCGAATTCTCTGTAATCAACCAATTTGGTGTGGTGAATTGCCAAGGGAGTTGTGTGGCCACAATTGCAAAAATCAGCATGGTGAATAGTTTTGGGCATGCCTGTGGATGAGACCTTGAAATAAATACACAGCAATAAATTGACTTGTATTGACCCTGTGTTGTGTGTGTATGGGTGGGGGAAGGGGGTGGGGGGGAAGGGGGGGGGTGGGATTGTGAGGGAGTAGGTGGAGAGGGGTTGGGATATGGCCTTGGCTATGTACCTGTAACAGTGACACCAATGCATGTACAGAACAGCTTCATATTCCATCACTAGTGATTCGTTTTGCATGTAATTAACATGGAACTTCTGAAAATGCCAGCAAAGAGTCGAAGAATTGAAGTCTTCAACTTGGAACCCCAAACATCCATCTCTCAAGTACAGGTGAACCCTCAGACGCCCAACTCCTTGTCCAGCCGTATCAGATACAGACATCTTATGGATTCAAGCAGCGCAACCTTAGTTAGCTGTGACATTGGGATCAGCTAAACCGCAGTCCAACCACAGCCGAGACCGCTTTCCAAACTAGGGGGTCAAGGCCGGGCTAGTTTTGTTGTCATCTGTGCCGGCATGAGTGAAACTCTTGGTCGATGCTCCTTGGGAAAACTACAAGCAGATGTTGTAGTTTCAAGACATACATGTAAATGTGACATGTACATTTGGAACTGAATCCACCCACTGTGCCTACAGGCAAAACCAATTAGTTTTCACCTCCTCTGGAAAAACTACTGAACTTTTCATGTTGATTGATGTGTGGGGAGCTCTATGCGGCAATATTGACACTTACAGTAGGAGATACATCCTACTCAGTTTTCTACTAGATTTTTGTTTCGTTCTGGTAATGAAACCAAAGATTCCTCAAAAGTGCCCTTGGCACTGTAGCTCGAAAGCCTGAAGAAACCTGTAGAGAGAAGACAATAGTGAGAAGAAATTACAGTTTTAGAGGTGGGAGGTAAACCCCAGAATAGTCGTCTGGGTAAAACCCACAGACTCAGGTGGGCACTGAAAACCCAATCCACATGTGGTTTAAGGCAGGAATCGAACCCGGGCTATAGCGGTGGAAGGCGAGGAAAGTACCCACTGCGCAAACCCGACTCCCCTCAATAACATCTTAAAATATCAGAACTGAATAATCAATGTCCAAGAGGAAAGTAAAATGCACTGTTTGCACTGATCTTAAAATGGGAAAATTAAAATCTTCAAAGAACACAAAGAACATTAGGCCAAAAAAAAAAAAAACTTCTGCTTCGGATTACATGGCATTGGAAAATAGGGGTAGGTACCGTAGGTAGGAAAGTTTTGTTTACGATCATAAGGAGGTGTCTGTTTGCAGTCAAGAGTAAAAGGTAACCATCAATGATTTTCGGGGCCTTTTACTCATTCTCCCCCCCCCTCCACAAAAATAATTAGGGTAGGTAGGGTAAGCGGAATCAGAAGTATTATTCATTTTGGCCTTATCCAAGGCGTTCGCGGTATAGTCAGAGAAGCTAGAGTGCGCCCGTGTCTGGCAGTGCCTCACAGACACCGTATTGCTGTCCATGCATCCCAGGCTGACAGACTATTAAGACAAACCATTACCCCACAATGCTATGGTGTTTGCAATTTCCTGGTTTAATGTGTGTTTCTTGATTTTTTCTCCCAGTTTTGGATGATTTAGGGCCAGTGGATATGCAGGTACGCAGGATTATGAAAATCTAAAAGTTTTATTTGACCAACCAGAGAAAGAAGTTGGAGCGTCATGAATGAATCATTTTTAGATGGCCAATCACGAGCCTTATGAATGGCGTAATGCACTTTTTCTTATGCACTTGCTGTACAACCTCACATAACACATTCTGTCGCTGACCACTGGGGATCCAACTTACGCTATATAGAAGGGCGACATCATTAAAAATAAGAAGATAGCCTGCTCAGCTCAAATCCAGTAAGGCGTTAGATCTCCAACTGTACATGGCTTATCAGTACACACACACGCGCGTTCACACCGTCCATCGTGGACGTCCTATTGTCCCTCTTTTGTTTGTACAGTAACGTTTTAGGAAGACTCCCATAGGTTTTGTACATGACACCAATTGCGGACGTATGCTGGGAATCGTGCACGATATTGTTCTTTTTTTTTTCTCTGGAATTTTTCGTCCACGGTTTGAATAGATGAACACGCCCACACACGCATTGCACAATACGTGCATAAACTCGATGTGGGGCCATGCATTGCTCGATCATGTGCTGCAATTTTCGTAATCCGACCACTAAAAAAGGGAATTGATGAGATAACATTGCCTTGGTCAAGGCTAACAGAACATCAGCCAAAG
This sequence comes from Patiria pectinifera, assembly GCA_029964075.1. Taxonomy (NCBI): domain Eukaryota; kingdom Metazoa; phylum Echinodermata; class Asteroidea; order Valvatida; family Asterinidae; genus Patiria; species Patiria pectinifera. The sequence continues at coordinate 11,420,457 of CM057141.1, forward strand.
TGCTTCAACCACCTTTCTATAGGTCTAAAAAGACCAGTTCCATAAAAATCTGTTTTGCCTGTTTTTCAACTCTCCTTTCAGTTTTAGGCACGGTCAGCAAGGACATGGGGGAGCATTCCGGTTTATTTATGTAGGCCATCCAAGTTGAAGAGTGAGTACCCTGGGTGATGGGGTAATTTAAGGGCCGCAACTAGTAACACCTGTCTTCCGCAATGATTCTGTTGAGTGGTGATAGATGGTTTGGCCTGCCTCCCCCCCCCCCCCCTCTCTTTTATTTTTTTTAAGGATCTGCACTACCTCTAGATCAGAACGTGAGCAGATGGCTGAGTTAGCCTGATCTTGCACTATGGCCCGATCACAGAGTTTAAATGCCGGGGTGTGTTTAATCCAAGGTAATGCTGTGGCACATGATGCACTAGGTGCAATACCAACAGTCTTAAGTACATTGGGATGACAACCACAAGGCAACTGGGGAATCCACTGGGCCCTGTAACAATTGTCAGTGTCACCGAAAAGCATTTAAAGACCATCTACATATATCTGCCTCAGTTTGCCAGATGCTTGGGTTATAAACTGTCTTGCACAAACTCACCCAGAACAAGAGCGCAGGCACGTTGACTTAACATATATCTTGATAAACAAAATAAACATCAGAGTAGAAGCTGTCTGCTTCTACTCTGAACTTACAACATCAAGACTCTTTATTCACTAATTCAAGTACCATTTTGTTTTGACCCACATTTCACTGTACAAGCATTAGGGTGGGCATTCTAAACTTAGCATGACCCACATTTTGTGCTGACCTAGAAAAAAAAATGTGAACCCTCCCCTCAGTATCTCCAGTACAATTTGTGGCCATCCTTCCAACAAAGAACCCACCTGGGACCTGTAGGCATCACATTCTTCATCTGGCAATGTTGTCTCCAGGGGCAAGTGTTTTTTAGTGGCTTGGACCTGAACGTGCATGAACCCTTTAGGGAGTCGTGCCCGCCGATCTCTTTGGCGTTCAATCTCACCTTTCGGAATGATTTAGAAGTGTGCCATCGGCATCTCTTTTGCACTCATTCTGTAAGTAAGGTGTCCTAAACTTTTCTGTTTGTTTTTATTTACGAGACTAGCACGAAACCCGTGTAATTGTTCCATGACCTGTGCAGCGAGTGCAAGTCTTCCATATATCCATGCATGACGTACTGGGCGGGAATATGTGGCCATGAGTGAACTGTGGAGGCTTTTTACATACACATGCTTGCCATGACACAATGCGATTCAGAAGGTTCAGAATGTGGCCGCACCCTGATCTGTACTGACCACCCTAATATCTCTACCCTGTAATGGTATTTTAAGTTGGGTATACAAATCATAGCCCTTATTTTACACAACACACGCACCACACACGAAGACTGGTAAAATGAACCTGAAGCTGAAGAGCAGAACATTATTAACACAGTATTGTTTTTCTTTTTGAGAATGCAATGTCACATACATGTACAGAGTTTTCACAGCTAGAGTGAAGGGAGGGGGAAGCATTTGCCCCACTTGTGATCTAAAGACTTATCCAAACAAGACACTAAGTTATTGTTTACTCTTCTTTATTTTCTTTACTTTTAAAGTTTCATGAAAGGTACACAGGCTGTACTCAAACTACAACATTCATGACTTTTTAAGTGGCATGAAGATAGATAATTGGGTCATGAACCATCACATTTGTCAAATCCTGCAGTATGTATATATAGGAATGAATAAATCAAACATTATTTTGATTACATTGAAAGATTTTTTTATGGTATGTCACAACTTGACCGTACAAGATTTATGTAGGGTGATTGCCTTTTATTGATAGAAATTTAACTGTCAACTGTCATCCCAACTCTGCTGAGGAGAATAAAGGGAGCAGAGAAAGTTTGGGAGCTGGAATAACAGCCCTCACAAAGAGAGTATATTTGTAGACAAAATAAACATGCTCATTGAGGTGGCTGTTAATTTATACACCTGTGGTCTAATCTTAGCGTCCTTTAGCCTAGCGTCCTTTCTAGATGACTTCAGACAATCTACATCCACTATCCACTTTTTAAAGAGTGATCTGTTTGCAAGATGTCTGGAGCTTCTGATGATGATGATGATCCGGGGAGGGGTCACCAAACAGAAGTGCATCCGAGATAGCAAAGCCTGGTTGTTGCTTCTACAGCTGGCCGGCACCGACCCTGTCTGACCCCTTGACCTCCAGGTGACCTCACGTGCCAACCGCCTCATTACTCCAAAACTCCCGTGTGCTTTGGAGCCGCTCCAAAATTTGCATCTCCCCAGAGGAGAATCACAGTTTGGAACAAAGGAACCGGGATCATCCTTCCCTTTTATCAAGTCTATTGGCTCCCACCGCCATTATTACCAAGGGAAACACGGTGTGCTGGACACCACAAACCATGGTATCTGGGCTGGTTAGTCTTGAACCCTCAACTTGTATTCACCAGGGACACAAGCTTTTTTTCAACAAGGGACTTTACAAAGCTTGTTGGCAGATGAGAACTTCAAAAAAGACACAAAGACTGTTTAAAGGCTACTTGACCAACTCACATCTTAAAGTAATATTGAGACGAATTTTTTTTTTGAATGAACACGTATGAAACAGATTATAATAATTTTATAACAAGAGTCAAGCCATCACAAGATTGCAGACTTTTAATTGTTTTCCTTTTTTGGGAGGGGGGGGGGGGGGAAGAGGGGCTTATGTAAAGGAGGTGAGTGCTCCCCTAGCCTTGGTCAAAGCGTTCGTCGTTTCCATCCGCACCGGACAATATTATGTACATGCAGAGCATGCATAGCATGCATAGCGCGCAACGAGATCCAACTGATTTGCATAATAACTTGTGGCCGCATGAGGTCGCTGTTCGAGCGGAATGTTTGCATTGTGGAAGGGCTCTCTCAAGTGAAAAATGGCCTTATTTGAGAAAATTTCGGCCACTCCCAGGGGGCGGGCACCCCCTCAACATCCCCTTGGGTGGGGGGGGGGGAGAGGAGAGGGTAGAGCAAAGGAGGAGAGTGCACCCCTCACTATTACCTGTAGCTTCTACTTTGACAGTAACATAAAGGAATAAGAAGAAAATCAAAAGAACCATGCACCTAAAGCAATGATTGAACAAGGGCGGATCCAGACAGGTTACTGCCGGAGGGGCAGAGGGTGTTGAGGGTTTTTTTTTTCAATGTATCTTTTTTCAATGTAAATTCCATCTTATGAGTATCTTTCTTTGTTTAAAGGTAGAGTTTCCATTTGCAGCTATCCAAAACGCCCTAAATGACAAAATAATTGACGGAAACTTACTTGGTTTTAAAGATAATGGCACTGAACTCCCTGAGAAATTGTTCTTTCTGGCATGCTGTCATTTTGAAGAAACAACAAAAGAAGGTAAAGATGCATCTGAAGATGCATTTTTGGAAATCTCCATTAGTAGTTCATTTTTAAATTGGCAAGGCCGTTAATGGGTGCGCACAAGCGTTGACACGATGCACACGCATGGTCGCTATAATTCGTCGGTTCAGTTACGTGACATCACGTAGCTGTAATCAGTTGAATGAGAATGTGTCCCGGACACTGATTTCGGGCACAATTCAAAACATGACACTCAACTTTTGTATTGAAATCAAGATCCTAGAATATTGTTTTCTCGGGATATACAGCATTCACTCGGCTAAAACTTCATCAGGTTAGTTTGTAAGCACCCTTCTTTCGATTTTGAGCATTTTTGTTGCTTCAAACGAAAAAAATTCGTAAATGACAAATGATATACTCTACCTTTAGTCCATGAAATGTAAAGTGAGGATGGATTTTGAAATTGGTCGGATGTCGGAAAACTTTATTACATTATTCCAACATTGTCTTCAACGTTCTATTTGGTATTCTATTTCTGATGGCAATCAAGGTATCGTCTATGTGCTTCAGAATGTTCTCATAAAATCACATTCAGAAACACAATGTTGGCATTGTTAAAAAAAAAAGAGTCTAGTCTGTTTATACTTTTGGCCCTCTCTAGATCGAGGACGCTATCTGGCGTACTCATGAGCATCGAGTGAGAACTGCTTCCTGGACATTCACAGCATGTTGCGATGCATGTTCCCTCTTAAAATCCTCTGAAATCTTTCCAATTCATATCAGGAAGTGGCATACCAAACTTCCGATATTTTGCGGAACTTTACCCAACCTATCGACCCTGAACCCATACCATACTGGTATTTAATTTAACGTAAATAAACAGCATAACACGAATCCACATGGGTCCAGTCGTGTTAACAATGACAGTCTGGGTTTTCCTGCACATACTGGACGCGTGCCCAAAATATAATATCATCATCATATCTCATTCACTGCAGATCACAATAACAGGCCCAAAATAGATTGCCCGGACGCGTGGCTATGCTGGCTGGTAGATACACATGCAGCCTACAGGTAATGACGCCCCTCCCCCCCCCCCCCCTCCCAAAGGAAAAAAACAGGCAGACACTTGCTGTCAACATCTGGGCTAGGGATATATAAATAATTTATGAAGTTTGGGTGAAGCAATCATGATAGTGGTGATGCTCATTGCTCATTGGTAACAATCAAGGCAACAGGGATGCAACAGGGACCGGCCATGATACAGGGAAATTTGTTGGCACGCCATTAATTGTATCAGCTGCAAATGAGCGTCACCGCTTGTAAATACAAGTTTCAGGCTTGATGCAAAAGATGGAATTAGGAAATGGAAAGTGTCTGTCCGTTTTCTGTGGTTGAAAAGACATGAGTAAAATCTGACCAACACTGGGTTAACTGTGCATTCTCTGTAAGAAAAAAGCACTTCTACATGTACATTACGCAATAGTTGGGAACCGGGTTTGAATAAATCACATAATTTTAAACTAGTAATCAGTGCAGACGCATTTGGGCACATGATCACTGTCCTGAACATACTGAATATTTGAATATTCGATCATCAACCGAATATGCTTTTGGCCATTTTGAAAATGTGCACTCACAACTGTGATGTTATTTAATCATAAAGTTGTATTTTTTAATTGTCAGATGCCACTTTTTGTCGAGGGTAATTTCTTGGTCGACACCTATTTGTTGGTCCCATTCTTTTAGCTGGGTAAAATCCCTTGACAGTTATACAGTTCTTTCTGCAAAACACCCGAGCGGCCCATAACATCTATTGGCCGCATGGGCTTTGTATGCAACTTTTGACCAGCAAGGGGCAGATGCAGATGGCGTGTGTAAAACCTGACTGGCGAGTTTCAAATATTCGAATATTCGGTCAAGTGCACTTTCGAATAATCAAATACTTATTCGAAAATGGACAGCCCTAATCACTGTACACTCATGGGGCCCCCTTCAATGGAGACACCATTGTGCTTGCTATTCATTGGACACAGCAACTGCCCCATGATGAATTATCTGTACAATAGCTTTCGCTATTGAAGGATGCCTTTGTGACAGAAGTGATAGCATGCAGATGTATCATTTCTTAGTCAAAATGAATTTAACAATGAATTTTGTTTCTAACACATCACATATTCATCACAGCCTAGAATTTACCTCAGTCTTAACTCACCTCATTGAGATATTTCTTTTTACATAAAATGATTTTGAACAGAAACGACTAGAATAGCATTTTTTTTCTGGGTCCCCCCCCCCCCTCCCCTCCTGCAGGTCCACAGGTGAGTTTAACAATATTTGCTACAAAATCAGGCGCGGAGCCAAGGGGGGGGGGTCCAAAAAATAACCTGCTCTGTCAAAAAAAAAAAAAAATCATAGAAATTCCTTAAAAATAACCCGAACCCCCCCACTCTGACACCCAAAATCTTTTACCTGGTAATAATGTGCGCCTTTGCACAAAATAAGGACAGAGCAAGCTTGGTTAGGGATTATTTGTACACTTTTCTGTAATATAGTGTTAATAATCCTCTGATTTGAACAGCGCCCCCATTGAAAGTATGGTACCCCCATATTGATTTTCGGAGTCGAAGTGTCAGGAGAAAAAAAATGTCTACATTTCAGATTTTTTTGCTAATGAACCCCCCCCCCCCCCCGCAAAAATTCCTGGATCCGCCCCTGAAAATACTAACCCCCAAATCCATCCATTTCTAGAAAGCAGATGTTGTATATTCCCTTTAATGCAATGGTGCACCACTGGGACAAATAAAAAAAAACCTTTTGAAATTGTCAAAATAAATCGTCCGCGAGTGCAAACAAAAAGGCAAAATAGTCGTAAATCCTTGGTCAGCCTAATTATTTTAGCAGAACTTCTACTTTGTCAAACAGTTATTGAACAGACTCTTTTTTACAGTTTGTTTTCCCACATGACCTCTGGCAGTATTACTACTCATGGCAAAAAAAAAGGCTCTCTGAGCTTAACTATCTTGCCAGGCTGGGTCCACAACCCCCCCCCCCCCCCCCAATATTTGTTTAATTATTGATTTTGTTTTTACATTTCAAATACCAGCTCCATTGATCTGAATGAACTCTGCACAAGAACAGTAGATTGCACTGTGTGGACTACTCAGGAGAACCCTTGGAGGACACTCTGTGCGAACACATGTCATTTCATTTCATTTCATTTCATTTCAGAAACATTTATTTCCACATGAATAAGCACTTTAGAAAACAAAACAATTGTTGTATAAAAATTACTAAGTGGCGGCATTACACAAGAAGCCGAAGCTTATAAACGGAATGCCTTAAACACAAAAAAATATTTATATACAAATAAACAATACTGAAAAAGGAAGACTAAATTAAAAGACAAAACACAACAAAACAATGAAAACAGAAACAGACAAACAAACGAAGTGGACATAAACTTAATAAACTTTACAGATGGACACGTATACGAAACATACTAGTGATACGACACAGTTTATAAAATGGATGATCCATACCTTGTGTGGACAATTCCCTTCTTCTCGTGCAGTTAAGAGAAAACACGGTTCAAAACATTGCCACTTGCGTTTGTTTGCAGTGAAGTAAGATATATGTTTTTCAGAAACTGGGAAAGATATGTGGACCTCTTGCAAGTCCAAAAAATGTCTTAAGATCCTGCATCATGTGCATGAACATCATTTCATTGACAGGTCCTTAGTGACTGTACCGTAAACTCTGGTTTGCATAGGCACGTGTGGCACAGAATTCTGTTTACAGGACAAAATAATATTCACCTGTGCAAAAACTGGCCGAGTGTCAAATTTGTGCGAGCACTTTGTGGATAACACATGCAGGATCGATTTCCCTTTAACATACAAGCAAAGCTAACTCCATCAAAGGATGAAGCTCAAACACCACAAAAGGCCGACAACACTTTTCATGTTCATGTAGCTGTCTGAATTCATGTATCACCAACTGACGTGTTTAAATTACTCCTTATCATCTTATCATGTCTACAGCATTTACTGCACATGAATTTGATGCCAAACCTAACCAAAACACGTGCTCGTAAACAACCTGTAAATGTGATCAGTAAAAATAGACATTCTCAATCGAAAATCTAGACAGCATATTATAGTAGGCCCTACGTACACATGTACACGATGGTTCTCGAACCATGCGTCTGAACTGCTTTCGCAATTATCTATAAAGAGTGACTAATCAGAATGAAGGTTGCCACGTTGCATCTATAATGACCAGTAATGTATCCAGCTTTTGATGTGGGGGCGACCGCACTCGCACATCCGCGCCAAAATGTAGACAAGGTGCCCCCCTTCCCGCCCCTTAAAAATGGACCTTTAATGTGATGTCACATTGTAACTTCCGGTCTGGTGACGTCATCAATCTTTCTCCCCCTCAACTTGTTTTTATCATGAAGCTGATTATATACATTTATATTATTAAGTGATTTCAGCAAACTTCGACACACGCATCAACTGATTATTCATTTACAACATTTTTCAACCTGCCGCTAGAGGACGCTCTAACATTAACGTCGCCGGTAATTTTGTTGTAAAGTACGACCTAGCCAGAGACTAACACCGTTGAAAGCGAGTTCACATCTTTTTCCACTTTCAAATTATAAGGCACTTCCGGTTTGGACTGGAAGGAAGGGTCACGTGATTTCGCACACACAAGAAAAAATGAAGACCCTGGATTATTCTATCAATTCCAGCAAACGTCAAGTTCAGGTCTCTCACGGTTGATTTTACATGTATATTGATTTTCAACGATTAAATCTATTAATCTTTCACTTAATGTAACGTGACCCATGATAATGTCATCGTGACGTCGCCTCAATTTTGTCTATAACACATCCCGGTCTAGGTACATACCAACTTTCATGCCAATCGGACCTGTAGTTCTGGAGATATATAGGCCTTCAAAATATGCACATTAAATGTGACGTCAATTAGGGTCACGTGATGACGTCATGATGTGTTAATGTTCGGCACACATCTTCAGGTGTTGGTCTTAGTGTGTGCCGAGTATAAAGGCAATCGGATTGATTTAGTGCCCACAGTGCCTTCCTTGATGAAAACATGTACAAATGCTATGGACGGGAGTCTGAAAAATAAAAAAAATAAAAACAAAGGCCAGTTAGGCCGGTTGCCGAAACAGCCAAAAATAACAACTCTCTTACTTTGATGGCAATTGAGGCAGATCTTACTGGTAATAAAAGGTAAAGAGATACAGCTTAAATTATGCATTTTATTTCACTCTTGTTTCATGACAAGTAGGACGTGTGGAACACAAGCAAAATCAAGAATACTTTGTGTGGAATAAGTGTGTGCATTTGTGGGAAGTACGGGAATCAGGTACCCGATTGAAAAAAAACCCACAGGCACCCGGGTATGAGACAAACATCCCTGTTTCTTACATATTTCTAACTGCAAATGGGCGTTGCACTGCAGCCTTGTTAGGGCAGAGGGCAGAACACTTTTTGTGTTTTATTTTGTACAATTACTCATTTCATAGTTCGACTATAACAATGTGGGGTTAACACATTTTAAATTTAGTATCAGGAATAGTAAAAGAAGCACTGTAACCCCTTCATACCTGGCCCACCCTCCTGTTATGTGATATCCAGCACCAGCATTCTATGGTCATATTCCATGAATTTTCAATACCATGTGGACAGATTTGTTCATTCCATCAGAGAAGGTTCAGCTGACAGGGGACATACTCCATTTATACAACGCCTGAATAAATCCCCGTCCTCTGATTGGTGGATCGTTGATCACATGTCATTGAATTATTCGTACCAACGCACGGTGCGCGCGTGGCGCGCAGTGCACTGGAAGTTCTATTGCACTGTGAATAGAACTTCCATTGCACTGTGTCACTGCTGCTGGTGGTTGTGCTGTTTTAAATAGAGATAAATTTAATGATTGTTCTCAACCTGTTGAACAGTTTATATAAATATGATGAACTTGTCGAACTTTTAAACAGTTTTTAACCTGAATAAATTGGCTATTAAAAGTCAACCAATCGGATGACAAGGATTTATTCAGGTGTTGTATAAAACAAATAATGAATGTTTCACGTTCGTGTGATGGAAAGAATAATTTCATTTGGTGACAGATGAAATGTTCCATTCCACTCGGCTTTGCCTCGTGTAATGGCACATTTCATCTGTCAACCTCATAAAATTATTCTTACCATTGCACTCACAAACATTCATTATTTGTATACTAAAGGTCAGAACGCATCCATCCAAAACCAACATTTTAAGCAATTTGAGATTTGGGGATATTCTTACATTATTATGATGTCCTCTACACGATCAACCCAATTTCAAAACACAAAATTGCATCGTTCGTTAATTAGGCTGATTACACAAAGTGGCAAATGTGCGGCAATTCAGGGTTTTTTTGTTTCGTCACGTACAGTCTCGTTGATTTTACTTGTGTGCTAACCTTTTATATGGATAACATGTATAATGCGGCTACCAGAATTACAAGCTTTTACTGCAGTTGTGTCATGCTCAAGCGCATACTGCATGCAAGCCATGCATTCTGACAGACGAGGTGCGCTCACATTTTGGTATTCCTACCTGAGCGCGACTCGCGCGAGCTTTGCGCTTGATGAGTTTGTGTCATTAACGGTGCCCACTGTGTCATATGATGTACAGTCCTCCCTGAACTATCATCCAAAATCGACAATCTGTCAATGTAATGGCCAATCCGTTTAAGTTCCATGAATAACGTTCTCATTGAATATCACAAAACTTCATTCAATGCTTCAGTTCTTTGACTGCATTGACTGCTACGCATCACCAGCCGGCAACCCCCCCCCCCTTGGAATCAACACCCCAGCTGCCCTTTTTGGAAAATGTTTCATCCTCCACTGTCATGCATTACAAGTATAAGTATTGTACCGAAACTGCATGTTGCATGCTTCAAAGTTAAGTGCTGCTCTCTGGAGAATGGTTGAAAGTTGAAGGATTGATCAAAAAGGGAGAAGGGAATGATATGCAGAGCGTTGTAGGACAGAAGTTTGGATGTGAGCAACAGTAGACAGACTGATGTATGCATGTACAGTTCCTTTGATTATCAATTACACAACATGTTACTCAAGATGCTCCATAGTCAAGGGCATCAATCGCTTCTCAAAAGTTGGGGGGGGGGGGACATACCTTGATCAGAACTACTGCGAGCGCGAAGCCCTAATGGCCCTAATGGCGTGGGGTTCGGATCCCGCTTAAAGGCCCCGAAAAGTTTGGATTCTAGACACTGTGTGGAGCGATCTGAGGCAATTTGTTTTCAGCAAATGATCATTTAAACATCATTTTCGAGTTTGGAGTCATTGAATCAGCTACTATGAGCTTTCGAATCAAAACGTAGGCTGCAATTTTTAATCGGGGACGAAAAAAGTGAGGGGAACAAACAATATATCCCCCCTCCCCCCCCCCTCACATTTCAAAGTGAGTTGAGGGGAAAGAGGACATGTCCCCCCACACACCGATCTACGCCCATGTCTACAGTTGGTACAATCATATCTCTCAACAGCTACAAGCCCCAGGTGATATTAAGTTCACTCCCATTTTAAGGGTATTTTTTGCAGACACCCTGGTCGGTTGCCTCAGGCTTCATGTGTCGGGTAGGCTGGAAAATTACCATCTTACCAATAAAAGCCTATTCCCTCAGGTATCTGCACGTCGACTTATGATGGCAGATCCGCTGTCAATTCAATCATAAAAAGAAATTGATTGAAAACAGACATTGTCCCATTTCAACACTATTAAGGGGGAACAGGAACTATTTTTTTCTTGAATTTGTTGTGTACACTTTTTTCCAATAATTTTATAAGAGTCCAAAATTTAAAATTTTTACTCCACTTTAGTGCTTTAAAAGTTAAAGATTTCTAACTACAATGATAGTTTGCTATGTGTCCCAACCAAATGGGATACAACGTCATTAGCACAACACAATAGAAAGAATTAGGCCTATAAATTAGAGTCTGCGTTTTAGGTAACAGACCTGCAGTTCATACAGAGTAAAAAAAACGAAACCCAAATGTCGGGACTATTGTTTTAGTGAAGTTCTTCATGTAGCACTTTGAAAATCTAGGATATGAAAGCCCAATTCATAAGCTTTCTTTTAGTACAAGAATCACTCAAATACTCATGCACTTTTGAAATTACGGGATTTTAAACACAACAACCGTTTTAAAGTTCTATCCACGGATCACAAAAAAAGGTGTGCGTTCTTTCAGCAAAACGAAAACAATTCACACACATCCCTATGTGATATGTAAGGACTTGAACAAGTTGAATACAAGTTGCCCCCGATGGGGCATTCAGTGCTCGTTGCTGCAACAGCATGCAGAGAGTGGTGAGGACCAGCGAACATCGTATAGACATATGTGCAATGTACATCGTGGCGCTGGCACAAGTACCTCAGCTCAATCTGATATCCAAACTGCGCCGTATCGTTGTGAATGCACGCACGTAAAATATTGGACATACAGTGTAGCATTTTTTCCCACGAAATTGGACAGATTATCCTTGTTTCGTCACTTTTTTTTCTAGGTAAGAAATTCAAGACATGGTCGACAGCATAACAAAAAATGTTTTTTTCTTCAGTCGGAAATGAGAACCATAGAAATAAAAAGGGACGCCCTGGGGCCAGCATTTCTTTATTTATTGGATTACGAACATACCATGAAATTTGCCGGGATCCGAAACTGAATTAAAATAATAATAAAATTTTAAAGGTACTTTTTCGTACACAAACATAACGCTACTAGGCCTACTCAAGTATTGTTGATGTCCCCTAGCTGGACTCCTCCCTAAACATGGCACACCTGTTCGCCTCTAGTGCCTTGCTACAGCAAAATTTTACCTCAAATGTCAAAGTTAGTGAATTTCATCAAGCTCTAAACATTTCTGTTAGAAACGAGAAATTTTCTCTGGCGCGATTTTCCAATTTTGTTTTTAAAGTGCGCAGTGAACCCTTTTAAAATTTGCCCAAAGCGAGAAACTGATGTTCCGACAAACATGCAGTTGGATAGGCGAGTGGAGATATTTATGATTTATCAGAATCGGTCAACTTTAAAGAATTGTTTTAATTTTCCTTTGGGAATGTCTGAGATTTGTTTAAGTGCGCCACATTGGGGAACACTCTGCCAATCTTGTGCTTAATTGGAGACTTAACTGTTTTTGAGTTACAGACTAGAAACTCATGACACACATGACACAATTGTTCACAAAGGTAGATTATGGTAACAGTACCAGTATTTCACTGAATGACTTTGAAGCACTTCAACAAAGAGGTTCGGCAACACTGCACAAGGAAAGTCGGAGGAAGCGTCGAAGTGCCACGCTAGGGGACGCCATATATTTAGCATAATCCATATGTGTAATACGTAGGTGTACATACAATGTACACATGAAGTGGCATTCCATGATGTCAGACAAAAATAGCCACGCCACTGCCTGCTGGCTCCATTAATGTGTGAACACGGGCTCAGGACTTCTGCGTGCATACAATTGGGTCGGATGCCAGGGACGTCAGCAATATGGGCTACACTGTGCTTTTTTGACTAAAAAAAAATAGAAAACAAAAAGTAAGTCTTTTTTCTTTGGGGGAAAAATTTGATTACAATTTTTTTCCCCAGATATTGTTGGGAACAAAATAACCGAAATTTTCTCATTGTTATTTTTTTGGGCAAATTCAGAGTCAGCGGGTTCCTAATCTAACAAATAAAAAATGCTGGCCGAATGAAACCAAGGATTACTCAAAGCACTAGGCACTGTAGTTTGCTAGTCCGAAGAAACCTGTACGAAGACTATGAGAAGAAACTACAGTTTTAGAGGCTGGAGGAAAACCCCAGAAGAATGTTCTGGGGAAAACCCCATTGAATCAGGTAGCGATTGAAAACCCAATCCACATTTGGACCAGGGCAGGAATCGAACCCGGGCCATAGAGGTACTGGAAGGCGAGGAACTTGAAGAAACACTGTGCCAACCTGACTCCCAGTGTACTGCTTCGTTGAATTGCAAATACAGTGCATAATGTGTATCCTCGTCATTTTGCCTGACACTGCCGTAATTTGTAACAACAGAGGGCGTTCAATACATTCAGGCTCTTGAACAGCAACCCTTCAAACTGAGGAGCATTCCTTCACATCTCGCCACACCATAAATACACAATTTAAGACTCCTCTGTTGCGTGAACCCATTTGTCGGCACTGTGCCAAAAATATATAAAAACCTATAGACACCTAGTGGAGGCCCAAATAGCCTCACTATAAATCTTAGCTCCGGGTGCATGGACCACGAAGTACCAGGGCACCTGTTCATTGGTAATCATCACCATGCTTTCTATTCCTGGTATTACACGCTGGCTTTATGTCTAGTATATGGTAGGGTAATGCGATAAGCACATGTAACATATGGTACGCATGAGCATCTAGGCTTTGTGAGGATGAACTTGGATATTGCAATCGGCCATACTGAGGGCCAAAATGGATTACGAGATGTTTGCACAGAAAAAGTGAAAAGGGGAGAGAATCTAGCTTGTTCTAGTGTGTGCTCCAGCATGCGCTCTGGCTCAATGCACCCCTATTCAAAATGATGAGATGCAGAATTGTTACATCCCTTGAGCTCCTTTCTGTAACCTTAGTTACAGCCGTTTGATACATGAGGCGATGCAAGAGAAAATGATGATTACAATGACTGCGCAAACAATCACCATGCATGGCGTGTGAATGTGAAGTGCATTTGACATTGCAAAACAGTCACAGCCAAATTTGCCAGACTGAAATGCATTTAACTGTTGTGAATTGACAACACATTGATGACTGTGTTGACATTGATGCATGTGTTTCATATTCATGTCTGTGTTTACAATGTACATCCATTTCCTGTGTTCACATTCATGCCAAGTTTGAAACAAGCCTTCACAGATGAAAAGATGTCGTTCCCCAACAATGTACCCCAGAGATATGATAACCGGAATCAATCCACTAACTGATAAATAAAGAAACACCAGCAGCTTTTTGGGTTGTCTTTCTCTTTACTTTTTCCCTTTAAAGAGACTCAGAAGCTTTAAGGAGACTCAGAAGAAAGTTTATATATGGCCTGAAGACAAATTTCAAATATTTAAAACAACATTTTAGCAATTTCACATCTTCTCCAATATATCTTAGCTCCTTAATAAGAAGAACAACAAAATATCAGAAAAAAAACTATATTTTTCTGGGGAATATTTGAGGTCAAACAACTAGCAAACTTCGGACAATCTAAGATCTAATAATAAAACATCCATGGTTATTTTGTATAACCTTGTCCATCTCAAAAACCCACACATGTATTGTGTAAGAAATTAGTTTGATTGTGCTCAGAAATCCAGGAAGCACAATATTTACAAACACTACCTTTGCTCCTTTGGAAAAAAAAGTGAACCAGCTGACAATAATTTTGAAAATAATGTCAGAAACAGCATTTTTAAGTTGTTTTGAAGATAACAACAAGTATTGAACATGTTCTAGTCCATCTGGCCCCACTGTTTACGCTGAGAAAAATAATGGTTGTAGGAATTAAGTACATTATATTTCCCATTTCAGTGGGACAGAAATGTAGCCTTGCTTAACCCTGAGCATTAACCCTGGTGGCATTGAGCTTCTGTCTGTCTCTCTGGCTCAACCACTGCAGTGTTCATGCACTTACTACTATGAGACAGAGCCAGTATAGGCCCATATATGGACTTATACAGCCAAGTTTCTTTGACAAGTTGAAACACATTGTGGAATGTGAGGGGTTGGGGGGCACATGAGGGCATGGAGGACAAGTGTTTTCTAGGGAGACATGAAAGCTCTCAAGCCCACACATGTTCGAGTGTTTGAGGTGTTTTTTTTCCGGAGCTGTCAATGTATAAAACATGTCTACTGACAAAACAAACCTTTCAATGTCATTCAAGTTAAACCTATGGTCCACTTTGGGGGAAAAAATGTCTTGGAATGTAATCGGTAGAGTACTGAGGTCTTTAAAAAAAAATTTATTTCAGGTGCTCCAATTAACAAATAAGTGGGCACACGATTGTACCCAAAATAGATCAGTATTGAGTAAGATGAATATTTTCAAACAGCTTTGTTAATACTTGTGAATCTTTTTAACTTTCTTTTTTTTACACCAGCAAAACATGAATATCAATGTTCAATTCATACACAAATCATATAAAACTTTTGTTGTTGTTGAGGATAGACCCACGAAATATTTTGATTCATAATTTTGCATAACTTAGAATCATACGACTTAAGCAGGCGAGCTCCCCTTCTCATAGCTGATCACCTGCTTTATGGGTGATTAACTTGTGAACATTCAACTCTTCAGATCACGCACTCACACAAGTGTGTATTTTCCTGCAATCGGGGACCCCCTATTGTCCCTCTTTTATTTGTGCATTAACTTTCTAGGAAGACCTCCCATATGTTTTGTACACGATCGCCAAATTGGGGACCTCTCGGGAATTGGGGACCCTATTGAATGCAGAAACAAACTCACACACAGCCC
The DNA here is from genome assembly GCA_029964075.1 of Patiria pectinifera. NCBI lineage: Eukaryota > Metazoa > Echinodermata > Asteroidea > Valvatida > Asterinidae > Patiria > Patiria pectinifera. Next base: position 11,436,422 of record CM057141.1, read on the forward strand.
CATCTTTGTAAACACCTTCAATCGTGGACACCCTGTTGTCCCTCTTTTATTTATACCCAATTTTTTTTAGGAAGACCTCCCATATGTTTTTTACACGATCGCCAAACTGGGGACCTTCAGAGGGACCCTAAAGTCCTCTGTTGTTCAACGTCCCCTTTTGAATGCAGAAACAAACTCACACACACCCCCATCTTTGTAAACACCTTCAATCGTGGATACCCTGTTGTCCCTCTTTTGCGCGTTTATACCCAATTTTTTAGAAAAACGTGCCATATGTTTTGTACACACACCTCAAAAGTGGACCTTCGGTCAATCGTGCAACCTATATACTGTCCTCTATTGTTCAAAGTCTGCAAATTGAATGTGTGCACATGTGCACATACATACACCTTTTGCGCTTTATAGTATACTGGTCATTATAGTGTCTAGGATTGAGTTGAGTTAAAACTGTATTCCTTCCAAGCAAAATATAGTGTGCATCTACATTGTAGTTTGCCTAACATGCACATCAAACTGATATGCCATATGATCTGACCCCGCTCTAAACATGGAGCCATCTCCACTCTGACTCATATTAACCCCTGACCTTTGATTATGCGTAAATCATGTCTCGCATCCATGGTTTGACACACAAGGAGTATTCACGCATGTACAAGTACATGTACTGGTGTGCGTGAGATCCGTTTACAGCATGAAACCCGTTAACAGCTAGCACCTATAATTTTTTGTATGGATACCGGATAATCACTAATCATTCATTGTTTTATTTAATCATTCATCTTTTTATCATTAATTTACATTGGGAAGAAAAAAAAAGGAAAAACATGACAGAATTTGGAGCAAGGGAACTTTAAACTCTGTTTGTGATTGGAAAGTCCAAAGGCCATGATTCTTACCAGGCCAGGGAAATGGTTATTGCTTCTCATCGGCCGCTGGTCCCTAAAGCTCCAACCATCCATGAATCCCTCGTCACCATCTCTTAGTTTTTGACATTGCCTTTGGAGTTTGATTCTCGCACACAAAAAAGGGAACAGCTGACCCCAAGCCACTGAAAACAATGATATGCAGCTCGTGTTTTTTGTTAGGATGCAGAGCGAGAGGTCAGAGATGCAAGGAAAAATGCAAGGAAAAATACAAATATTAAAACAGACAGGGACGAAATATAGAAAGTGTTGCATTTTTGGCACAGAACTTTGGGTTGGAAATTCGGAAAAGGTGGCAGAAGGAGGTTAGTAATCCACAGAGCCAAGTCCTGTATAACATCTGATATGTCTAGACATGCAGATATTTGCAAGCCGCGCGCCAGCCAATCAGAGTCGACTTATCGTGACATCATTTCATTCCTAAATCAGGACTAAATAGTTTGATTGGTCAATTTGAAAGCAGTGTTTTGTAACCAACCGATACAAGAATAGTGCAATCCCATTCTTAACCAACCTTCTTAATAACAACTAAGCTCTACGTCTCATACCCTGGTGTAATATTAATCTTCATTTATTTACTGTTTTTCGTAATTTGAGCAATCCATTTCTCCATGTTTGTTTTCCCAACTGTTTTTAATCAACTGTTTTGAGTCAAATTTTTTTTTTTTTTTTAAATTTGTTTTATTGTGTACTCACCATTCTTGTCATTACATGCATTATTTTTTAACTCATTATAATTTTTTTCCGGTCTTCTAATTATTTTTATTGTAATACATACAGTTTTTACCTCTGTCTGTTTTAAAAATGTTTTCCAATGTAAACCTGCCCACAATTCAGCCTTCGGGCTGCGACGGAGAGTAAAATAAACCATTTAATAATAAAAATAATAATAATAATACAACAGCCGGGCGCGATATCGCGTAACATGATACAGAGCGCGTGACACATTTTTTTTTTTATCCATTGTCTATGACGCGCAACGGGTGAAATACCGAAGACCTGATAAAGAAAGCACCCGCTGATTGGTCAAAATCTAGGAGGTCAAGAGGCGGGGTCTTGGCTTATTCATCAGCTAATCTGTTTATGCATTACATGTAGACTTATCTATTACATAGACTAGATAGAAGGAGGTACGGCAAGGCAAATAATGTATTTTTTCCCTTTTAATACCTGTCCACTTTGAGATATCTCACTATAGAAATGTATGGACTGTCCCCTCCACTTCCAGAAATATTCTGCAGCCATCGGTTCAAATTCCAGATTGGAAAATGGCTGGAGTGGGGTATTTACATGCACAGTGTCACATGAACAGTCTTGTTTTGTATGTCATTGGATGATCATCATAATAATCAGAACCAGATGATTGACAAATGCAAAGGGCACTGATCCCGACTGGTAAGAACACTCTGATATGGGGCATGGGAAGTGCGCCTGTTCAGCTGTGTGAATGGATGGACTTGTTGGAACAATTTGTAAGTTAGCACAGTAGCTGGCAAGCTACTGGCCACTTTCCCATTGTATTCTGCATAGTGTACCACTACAGGTGTACTTTGTCACAACTGAATCGGAAGGTGTCGAGTTTGGACCTGATGACAGGTTGCACCTGCAGAAGACAGTACACTGTACTGTTTCCAAGTCTGATGAGAGGTACATGTACAAATGTAGTTCACTCAAGCCGGCGGAACAGTTTTGAAATGGGGGCGCCAATACTTAGCACCGCAAGTGCCGGCTGGCCCTTTCAAATTCCTTTGCTTCCATGATTTCCCATAAATTCAAACAAAAGTTTCATCGAAAATCGGTGTCCATGATGCATGGCGTCCCTAGGCTCAAAGTCTGTGCTAGGGGTGTATACGGGTAGTACAGGAACTGGGTACCCTATTGAAAAAAAATACGGGTACCGTTAAAGGAACCCGAGCCAAACATGCAAATCTGGGAAGTTGCTACTCAGATTGTTCATTTCATAAAGGTCCGCATGATAATACTACCACATCTGTGCGGCAATAATGTTTAGATAGGTTGTATACAGTGAGCTCTTTAGCTACGGTATGTGGTGAAAACTGCAACTTTTGCAGGCAGCATAAAACGTGAAATTGGTTTTGGTTTTCCATGTATCTTGTTTTTCATTTTGAAATTTTCCCACTGACATTCGAAACATTACTTTTTCCTTGACTGAGAAGTTACTTAGTAATTTGCAAAATTGGTTACGGGTACTCGATTCCATAATCTGGAACCGGTTTCTGGCATTAACGGTCGGGTACTCGGGTACCCGATTCCGATGCACAGCCCTAGTCTGTGTGGCTGTGTAACTCGCACTAAACCAATAGAATTGCTTGTTGGGCACAGACAGGGGATAATTCACGCTGCTTGTACACACGTATGTACGGACGTACGTACGGAGGAACTTGAGACACACGGACCAGACTTTTTGGACTGCGTTGCAATGACGATTACGTGACGAAGGACCCAATTCAAGCGGTCCCGGTACAACGTATGTATTTTTAAAATACATGCAAACTTTTCTTTCGGATAATACCAGAAAGAAAACAAATCAGTTGCTGATAAATGCCAATAACCTGTTCTGGTGGACAGCGATTGTGACCAATTTTGATCGGAAGTCGATATCATAATATTCTTTTACCCCAAATAATCAATAAAATTTTGTGGGGTCGCATTTTATCTCTTTCAAAAATAGGGTCGGTTGGGTGACCCGAACCAAAGGTTGTTTGGCCTTATGAATACTGTGCTAAACTCTACTATAAGCAATGCAAGCCAGGCCAAACTGGTAGCTCTATAAAAGCCCATACAATTGTATTGGGTTAGATACTGGTTATTAAAATGTATTACATGTATTGAGTTCTACCAGTTATTACAATGTATTTGTTATTGAGGTTCTTGGTCAGCTACAGTGTAGGCCCACCTACAATTATCAGCTAGTTTGAAGCTTTTCCCACAATCAAAACCTCAGAGAAAGATGCTAAAACCTTTCTTGTGTCTGCATGGTTGTGTCTGTGGGTGTGTTTGTTTTATGGCACACTGAAATCTGTGTAGGCCCTCAAATTGTTCGTAGGCTCTCAAATTTTTTGTAGGCCCTGAATTTTTTGTAGACCCTGAGCTTTTTGTAGGCATTAGGCACAGTAGGATAATCATGCCCTGTTTGAACCAGAAACCTTTGGCATGGCACCAGCACTCTACCAAGACCGAAATTCAGCCATATGTTAGAGATTTCCAATTTGACCCATGTTATCGGTTCGGTCATTAATAGCAGGGATCCTACCCAGGTCACATCATGCAACATTAGTGGGAACTAGCTTCAGACATGAGACACGTTTAACTCAAACCAGTCTTCCTTTGATGTAGTGGCCTCGATCAATTAGAGGACTCTTGTCAGAATTAATAAGGTCTGCATGGCATAATGGATGCTTTAGGGGAGAGCTTATTACCAAATGCCCTACACAATGTGGATTGAACATCATGATCATTTCTAGATGCAAAATGTCATGGCTTATAGTTTGGATGGATGTACATGTAGTGACTAATCATGTCACCGTTTTGACAAAGCGACGAATCAGTGCACACAGCTGCAAAACCGAGTTTTGAGAAAAATCACATTTTCAAGTGCATTTCTACCCCAGAATCAAAAAATATATAACTGATGCGATAGCCCAGTTGTTAAATAGTTTTCGTAAACTCATGTTGAATTAGGAGATATTACATGTAATTACTAAAGATATTCGTCACTTTGTCAAAATGGAAATTCTACTTCGTCACAAAAATGTAGCATAACGTTTGTACACAGCGTATATCACATTTATAAATTTCCGAACACAGATTCGTCACTTCATCAAAACGCAAATCGTGGAGGCTACATAAATCTAACTATAGCACACGTGCAAAATCAGTGAGACTAAGTAACCGTGAAAAGAGATTGGTCACTTCGTCAAAACGAAAAACTGAGTGTGTATCACTTTCATTACTTTGTGTAATTAGCTTACTTAACGAACGATGGATTTTGTGTCTTGAAATTATAGGGAATCATGTAAAACTAGAGGACATCGTAAAATGTTAAAACATCCAAAAAATCTCAGATTGCTTACAATCTCGGTTTTGGACGTAATCGTCACTTTGTCAAAATAGTGACGATGTATTTAAATTAAAAGTACTTCTGATTATATTTATCGGGCTTCCAAGTAGTCAAAACAAATCAGTGTGTTGCATACTTTCAGAAAGGTGCCTAGATGACAATGCAATATTTTTAAATTATTGCATAGGCATCCGGGCATTCATAGTATCAACGCCCATTCACTGGTTCCCGTTCAAGCAAGAGCGTAGACTCTCATAGTTGTCAACCAGCCAAGAGAGCGTAGCAGCCACGTGTATACTGTTTACAACAAAAATGGCAGCATTTCATGAAATCAACGCGCCTTTCACCAGTTCCCACGCACTTAAGAGCGTAGACTCTCATATACAGTTGTCAACTGGTCAAAAGAGCGTACATGTAGCAGCAGCATGCACTGTTTACAACAAAAATGGCAGCTTCCATCGGGCGCGAGATTCGCTTCCATAAGCGAAGAAGAATTCAACAAAATTTAGATGCCAAAAGTACCTTGAAAGCAACAAAGAAGGCAGTAAATATTCTGCGGGCATAATATCTGCCAAAAAAGAAACTACCAATGGATTTTGAGATGCTGGATTAAGTTTACGCTAGTGCATAGGCTATTTTGCTTAAGTTCTCCATGTAAGGTAACATTATGTGGAAGTGAGGAAAATAGACGATGATTATTACATGTACAAGACAGCGTCATTGAATTCCTTGCTTTCAGATCAAGTCAGCCTAATGTAAAATAATAATATTGGATGGCTTTTTTTCCAGGGAATACAAAAATATGCTACAGTATTGCACTCATCTTCAACTCATGCAATATTGCCATACACTGGAGCTTGTGCAATGTAATAAATCCCCCAAAGCCATCCAATATTATATAAATATGATATTGTCACTGTCACTGTGTAATGTGCACTTACATACACAAGCCATCAACCACAGACAAAATATCAAATTATGAAGCCCTGAGAAACAAAAACCTGCCTGATTTAAAAAGATCAACAAAGGCAGGACATTTAATACTATAAATAAATACTATTGAACCCATCATGCAACAAGCAATCTGAGCTAGCATCCAAAAAACAAGCAAGCAAAAAACAAATCTGACCTTCCATTCTGTATTAAACAAAAACCCTGTGTTGGCTTACTACATGTAAGTTGACTTACTAACCCTATTTCTTCCCTGCCTGTCCCAGCAATAATTTATTCTGGGCCAGACAAAAACAATTTGTGCTTTCTCAGCCAATTATATATTATAATGGAAAATGAAAAGACAAGCTGGGACTGGGAGCCAGGGCCAACCAGCAGACCACCTGCTTGGCGTGTCAGCCATAGGCCTGTCATGCCGATAATGGTGAACCTACCGGTATATCATTAACACACAGATGGGCCAATCAAGGGGACACATGCTTGCTCATGTTCAAGTTCAAGGGCAGATCGGAGGTCCCCAACAAGGGCCCTTCCTGTGCCTAGTTCAATGACTCCCTGGGATTAAAAAAAAAGAAGGAAGATGTGCTTTTCATGAACTGTTAACTCTTCAGGGCTTTTTGCCACTTGACTTTCATCCCCAATCTGACCTTGGTTTCAGATTCAGTTCAGAATGTGTTGATTTGCTTTTTGTATTTTTTTTTTCAGTTTTAAAGGGAATATATACAACATTTGCAAACATCAAAAAATAAAACTACCTTACTAGGATGTTGGTACATGACAGTCTAAAGCATCCTGTAAAATTATGGCACCTGGTGTGAAGTCATTTTCAAGAAAATGGTATTTTTTTTTATACGTTTCCAACAGTGGTCGGCCGACCACCGTTGGAAAAACCTGACTTTTTTTCAACTACTGCTCCAACTTTACACTTTTTTTCAATCCAAATTTTGTTTGCTATTGGTTACATGTTCATGAACGGGTGCAGGCCAGCTAGACTGGTTCCCTTACCTTAGGGCAATTCCAAGGGGTTACACCTCTATGTTCCGACACCCCTATGTTCCGACTGCACATATTCCTATTCCTAACCCTAACCCTAACCGGGAGTAACACAATCTAGGTTGTCGGAACATAGGGGTGTCGGAACATAGAGCAATTTTCCGGCATCTATAAATTGATCCATTTTATCTTTAGTGGAGTCAAGGAACCAGAGTACTTGAACATTTTTGTTTTTCTTGGTTTTTCCCAGCATTTTCGAACACAAAACTTCAAACATGTCGGTGTAACAATATTTGATCTATTATACTAACCCCTCAAATAGTTCATTTCTGAAAATTACAGCAAAAGCCAATGATGTACATTCCCTTTAAGAACTTACGAGGGACACATGATTTGCTATTTTTTTTCAGTTTAAGAACTTGCGAGGGAAACATAAGAGGTAAATTCCTCCCACTTTAATTACAATGTTACGTTTTCTTTCCAATAATAAGAAAAGTGTGATTTTGTATAAATTTCCAACGGTGGTCGTCCGACCACCGTTGGAAAAACCTAACTATTTTTCAACTACTGCTCCAAATTTACCATTTTTCTGCAATCCAAATTTTGTTTGCTATTGGTTACATGTTCATGAACAGGTGCAGGCCAACTAGACTGGTTTCCTTACCTTAAAATTTTCCGGCATCTATAAATTGATTCATTTCATCTTAAGTGGAGTCAGAGAACCAGACTACTTGAACATTTTTGTTTTTCTTGGTTTTCCCAGCATTTTCGAACACAAAACTTCAAACATGTCAGTGTAACAATATTTGATCTATTATACTAACCCCTCAAATAGTTCATTTCTGAAAATTACAGCAAAAGCCAATGATGTATATTCCCTTTAAGAACTTATGAGGGACACGTGATTTGCTATTTTTTTCAGTTTAAGAACTTACGAGGGACACATGAGAGGTAAATTCCTCCCACTTTAATTACAATATTACGTTTTCTTTCCAATAATACAATTATGTATTATTTATATGAAGTACCGTGCAATGCTTCCCTGAATTAGGTTTTTGGGGGTTTCCCCAACAAAATTCAGGAATGCAAAAGGGCCCAGGCTTCTTAAAAAGAGGTCCAGTACTTCATGGAAACATTGCAGGAAGAGTATCACAAGCTGGTACCAAAAATGCCAGAAATGCCTTCAGGTGCACCAGGACGCATCATGTATGGACTTTGTGCACACATATGTTACTTCGTGATTGAGTCTTTTGATTGAGTCTCAAGTTCTCTGTGAAGTGCACCCACGTGGGTTAGCACAAGTGACTTTTTCTGGGAAAATGTCGGCACTAGAAGTTCATTCTATCTGGGACATAATGTTTTAAAACACCAGACATGACAGACAGACTATGTAGGGGTGGGTTGATGATAACATTTCCAAAAACTGTTTAGGCAAAAACAAAAACAAAAAATACTCAGTGCTTCCGACTGTTGGTGTTGGTGCTTCCGATTTTTTTTGTTTATGATATTTTGCAAAAAGTGGTCAGAAAGCGCCCTCTGCTGGTAATGCCAGAGTCCATTGCTTCATAGACTTGAGATGAATTTGTGTGTTATGAAAATGTCAATATTTGATGTAGGCCTATTGAGTTTTGCACGGCACCGAACTGTATGTGCATTGCCTTCTCAGCTAGAGCCTATGAGGAAAAAAGGTTTATTTGAGTGGAACTCCATTGTCTTCCTGCTTAGTAATGCAGACATCTGGACCAATTTCTTGCAGAATTATGTCAGGCAGTTTGAGACTCAGAAAATGCAGTGACATCAATCATTATTTAAGACCTGTCATGGTTTTGATTTGTGAGGACTGAGGAGAAACCCAATTTGAGAAAACATTGAAGTTGTTCAGTGGAACAGGATGTGAACTCGGATAAAAAAAAATGTCTCACATAAAATGTGAATGATCCCTAAATTACCCTGGTACCAGTGTCTCCCGCACACACACATACCCACCCACACACAAAGAGAAAATATTATGAAGTCCCATGGGATGATTTGGAAGTATGATTCCTAGAATGGAGGTCCAACAGTTATATATTTTGGCTTAATTGTCTCTGTCATGTCAAGCTCTAGAGAGGCAAAACTTCAAGCAATGGACTCTGTGCATTACCAGCAGAGGTCTTCAAAATGAAATCGGAAAATCACATCAAAGTAAAATTTCTCTCTTATCAGTTTGTAACGGGTAGGTAAACTCAAGTTTCATGATCAGGAATGTATTTAAATATAGAGCTTTATGAAATTTATTTGAGTGGAACTCCATGTCTTCCTGCTTAGTAACGCAGACATCTTGACCAATTTCTTGACCAATTAGCCTATCCAATGTAAAAATGTTTAAGCTTGAATTAAATTTGGGATAACGATTAAGACAATGTAAAGTAATTAGAAACAGCTCTTTGAGTCAACCTGGGATTATAGGAAGGGCCTCAGCAAATGTGTAAAGCTGGAAAGCAGATTTCTAGGTGGTTACAAACAAAACCCTTATCAACTTCAGAAAGTCTTTGTGGTTCAGACGTGTTTAAAGTATTTGTCAGGGGACTTAATGCTTGGAATATAATTTGAAATAGGCCTAAGGCCCCCCCAAAAATAATAGTTCTGCTTCCGGTTACCCTACCTACCCTATTTTGACAGCCCCTACCCTAATTTTTTTTTGAAAAAATGAGGAAAAAAACCCCAAATCATCAATTATTACCTTTTACCCATGACTACACGCAGACACCTCCATAATATCATACACAAAAAAAATTGCCAAAAGAATGTTTTCCCTACATGTACCTACAGGACTACTCTATTTTCAAATGCCATGTAATCGGAAGCACTAAGTATTTTTTTTGTTTTTTGGCCTAAACAGTTTTTGGAAATGTTATCCACCCACCCCCACATAGACTGTCTGTCATGTCTGGTGTTTTAAAACATTATGTCCCAGACAGTGAACTTCTAGTGTCAACATTTCCCTGGAGAAAAAGTCACTTGTGCTGACCCACCTGGGTGCATTTTACAGAGAAAGACTTATAATCAAAGAGTCAATCACATCGTAGGCCGCACCACGAAGTAACATATGTGTGCACGAAGTCCATACATGATGCGTCGTGGTGCACCTGGCGGCATCTCAGAAAATCCCAAGTGAACATTTCAAAACATCTTTTGTTAAGCTTTTTTTGTACCAGCTTGTGATACTCTTCCAGCAATGTTTCCAGGAACTTCATAATATTTTCTCTTTGTGTGTGGGTTTGTGTGTGCGGGAGACACTGGTACCAGGGTAATTTAGGGATCATTCACATTTTATGTGAGACATTTTCTTTATCTGAGTTCACATCCTGTTTCACAGTCAGTCCAGATGCCCCCTAGCGTGGTGCAGCCCCTAACGTGGTGCACTTTTTTTCGTCTCTAGTGCCTAGAACAAAAGTTTTACTTCAAATTTCACAGTCAGTGAAATTTCAAAAAGCTCTATAAATACATTCCTGATCATGAAACTTCAGTTTACCTACCCGTTACAAACTTATAAGAGAGAAATTTTACTTTGATGTGATTTTGCGATTTCATTTTGAAGAGCGCAATGAACTCTTTAAAATGCTCCCAAAATAAGAAAAATAGTTTTGTGACAATAGTGTTGTTGGATGTTAGTGGAGGTGATCAATTTAATTTGGCAGCTTAACAAAAGATACTTTGAAATGTTCACTTGGGATTTTCTGAGATTTGTTAGGTTAGTGCGCCACATTAGGGAACACTCGGCATATTTTTCCGTCCAATTTCTGAACACCACTTTTTTTTTCAAATTTGGACTAAATATTACGACACTGAAATCGCTCACAGAGATTCAACAGCAAGCATTTACAGTAAAAGTACCAGTATTTAACTGAATGAATTTGAAGCTTTTCAACAAAGAGGTTGGGCAACGCTGCATGAGGAAAGTCGGGGATAATAGGGAGGTTTCGCAAGCGAACGGATACGCTTACACTTACGTTTAGCTATATGTATCCGTTTTTTACTTACGTGTAGCGAGCGAGATATGCGTGTCGTCTGCACGTTTAGCGGATAGTGAGTGGCGTATGACGTCATACGTGCAGACGACACGCATATCTCGCTCGCTACACGTAAGTAAAAAATGGATATGGATAGCTAAACGTATTTGTAAGCCTATCTTTTCGCTTGCGAAACCTCCCTAATATCGAAATGCGCTACGTTATAGGGGATTCCACTGTTCTGGTTTGCACGCCTACATGTATGGCGCCAAGCACTTATTTCTGCACTAACCCTTAGCCTCTGTATGCAATGCGCTTGTATGTCCCTCCGAGTGATCGCCCAACTCTCCCTTTGTAACCACTGATGGGAGTACTTGTGCACCAAGTCTGTACAGAGGCTGTTGAGTAATTTTATCGGAGGGTGGTGGGAGGGGGAGGGGGTGTCCAGACTTACCATCATGAGCCAGTCAAGAGGAAGTAATCGGGCCACGTTGGTGGCACGGCAGAACAGCAGCCCAACGCAGGACAGCAGGGATAGCACCGACGTGAAGACAAACACCCGGAACTTCCAGGAAGCTGGGAGGGAGAGATAATCGTTGCCTTGGTAACTGATGCTCGTCGCACATATAAGGGCAGTCAGTGTGATTACCTGGGGTGAAGTAATGAAGGGATGCGGGAGAAAGGTTGTGATATCGTTTGATCTGGCTATTCATGAAAATAAAATAGGATATTTGTCTTATTAAACTCACTGTGTGTGAGCTATAGTGCTAGGGGAATTGCACATGACAAAATATTTCATGTCCAGTGTGGTTTAGAATATTCACAACCTATCGTCACAAGATAGGACTGCTCAATTTTGAAAAAGTAGTATTTGATTACTAGGAACTACGTTTTCAGATATTCAACAACATGTACGAGCTGCACCGGTTAAAAGTTGAACACACAGCACACCAGCCGGAAGGGTTAACAAAAAATGGCTGAATTTGAGTCAATTTCTGTCACTGTCAGGCCGAGGGCAGGCGCCCCCCTCCACAGCCCCTGGATCTGCCACTGCAAATATTTGCATATTCGGTATATTAGGGACAGCCCTCCCACATGACGGATACGGGTACCGGTTTCATTAAAAAAAAATTACCAACAATGGTGGCAATGTATTTATTGTAGGGCTAGTTCAAGTTCAGAATATATTCATCCCATTATGACATACATGTACATGAAAACAATATGGTTTGTGAGTAAGATTTGAGGCTTTGCATGGTGGAGATATACTACATAATGAAAGGTCTGCCGAAACGCCATGTGCAAATAATTTCTCAATTAAGAGAATGGTTCTGAAAAGAACCAGAGGTATAAACTCGACGTACCGGTCAGTATGCTCTGACCGTCTTCAGGAGAGTGAAGACGGTCAGAGCATACTGACCGGAACGTCGAGTTTATACCTCTGGTTCTTTTCAGAACCCTTCTCTTAATAGAGAAATTATTCGCACATGGTGTTTTTCCGCAAACCTTTCATTATTTAATATGGTTCATACCACATAAAGAAAAACCATTAAGCCTCCCAGATGTCGGTATGCTGCAGCCAAGCCCATAAATAAATATTACCCGGCTATACTCAATGTATGCAAATGGTAAAGAAATCCTTTTTATGTCATCTTCAGCTCAGTCACGAAAAGGAAACTGCTCTCCTATGGGCTCCGTGCAAAAGTACCCCCTCAAAGGTAATAAATGGAGAGTCAGGGGAGACCACTAGGAGAGACATTGAAACACATTGCCAATAACGCCCGACGTTCGCGCGAAAACGCAACATGTGGCTTTCTGCATGGTGGAGATACTAAATAATGAAAGGTTTGCGGAAACACCCTTTAAGAGAATGGTTCTGAAAAGAACCAGAGGTATAAACTCAACGTACCGGTCAGTATGCTCTGACCGTCTTCAGGAGAGTGAAGACGGTCGAAGCATACTGACCGGAACGTCGAGTTTATACCTCTGGTTCTTTTCAGAACCATTCTCTTAATTGAGAAATTATTCGCACATGGTGTTTCCGCAAACCTTTCATTATTTAATATGGTTCAGAGGAAAACCATTAAGCCTCCCAGATGTCGGTATGCTGCAGACAAGCCCATAAATAAATATTACCCGGCTATACTCAATGTAAGCAAATGGTAAAGAAATCCTTTTTATGTCATCTTCAGCTCAGTCACCGAAAGGAAACGGCGCTCCTCTGGGCTCCGTGCAAATGTACCTCCGTCGAAAAAAAAAGATTCATGATCCCACGAAGTGACAAAAACTGTGTACAAAGTAATTGGCAAAATATGGGAGCCAAAGTTCTGATGTTCTCACGAAGTGCAAAAAAGTTGTATTAATGACTTACTGTTAAATTACGAACTATTTTTAAAAAACAACTATGAACTAACAAAGAGCAAATCATATCCTATCGGACAATGTAAAAATGTCCGAATTCTGTTACTGCAAAATGGTCGAAAATGTCCTTTGAAAAAATGAATAACCTCAAATGCGATTTTTTTAGAATGAACTTTTGTCAAATTTGAGGTTTTTGTCACTTCGTGAGCAAAGCGACGAAATGTACCCCCTCAAAGGTAATAAATGGAGAGTCAGGAGAGACCACTAGGAGAGACATTGAAACACATTGCCAATAACGCCCGACGTTCACGTGAAAATGCAACATGTGGCTTTCTGCACATTCAGACAAAATTTGGTCCTGCTTTCTTTGTGCTTTACGCGTGCAAGCCAGTTTGTTCATGTACATAGTAGTGTAGTGTCCTGTCCACTGGACTCTCAAATCTGGTAAAATTAACAGGTTTATTCTTTTGTTTGCGCACGAAACTATAATGTCAACTGGGCTCTTAATACAACACATCAACAATCATGGATGAGATTGTGAGAAAAGGAAAAATCCACAAAACTATTGGCCGAGTGTTTGAGGGTCACCGAGGGCCCCATCGCAAAGGCATCCTTAACCCTCCTGCTATTCAAACAGTCACAGCCAGTCAAAACTCACTTCCTCTTCCCCTGCTATACTTTTAGCAAAGGTTAGTCACCAGCAGTCAGATCATATGTAAAGCAAGCACTGTGACTAGTCAAACTGGGTCAACAGACAAAGCAGGCAAGTTGTGGTCATGGCTGTTTTACCACTCACCCTTGCACAGCTGTATCACGTTACTTCAACAGTCCCAGCCAGTCAATCCTGCTTTATGTAGGCTGGGAATTCTTAACTGTTGAAAACAGTCATTGATTCTGACTGAAAGGACTACTTGGCATAGAATTTATGTTTGCATAGGATGGTAAGGCCAGCAAAAAAAATAGCTCTGCTTCCGATTACATGCCTTTCAAAAATAGGGTCGGTCGGTCGGAAAATATATTTTTTTTGGCCATTTTTTTTAATGCAGATTGAATGGGGTATTCAATTATATGCGAAGTTTTAGCCTAAACTATTTCCATTGCACTACGAAAGCTAAACATGAAAGTGCAACAAAAAGTGAATAAAACCTACCTTTAATTATTGTCAATATATTTACGTTCGATAATTTCAAAAAATAATGGAAAATTCAGGTCGTTTGCACCATATGCACAACGCTGGTCAAGACGCGGGAAGCTGGCCAAAACTCCGAGGTGTGTGATGCGTGCGTGTGTGGCGAGCGGCCCACCATGGGCCGACAGACCCGTTTTTACGGTCAAAAATTTCGGGAAACACGCGGCATGTATCACTCCAAATGCGAGTAGTGCGATCTCAAAATGAACTCTTGAATACAGAAAATACACAGACATGACAGACAAGCTAGATCAATTCTGTAAATTAACTTGCAAAAATGTTCTTTCTCCATCGGTGTTTTCTTGGCATTTTTACGATGTCGAATCCGACCAGTTGACAGTGGCCTGCCCTGCTAGCGCGCTATCGGTCGCATAGCTGTGGACTGGCTACCGCATTTTCATCATGTCTTCTAAATTGGCCCCTGCGCGGCGCGGCGGGAACCAGTCGTCGCCACGTGATTATAGTCACCGTGACATCGAATTGCGAAGTAGTTATATCGCGAAGCGAATTTGTAAAAATAACGGAGGTTTCTTTTGAAAAAAAAAACGAATGTAAGTAAGAAAACAAATAAATACAAGCATTTTTTGATGCAAAAGGATTGTTGAGAGATATTTTCTGAAGACAGAAAGATATAAGATTTTTTTTTGGAATTGCTGATAATTTGTTTAGGGTCGCAGCCTAAAAATAGGGTCGGTCGGGTAACCGGAAGCAGAACTATTCTTTTTTTTGGCCTTAAAATACCCATTTCTTCAGTTTTATATAAACTCTTGTAATAAAAAAATCCTGACATCAGGAAAATACTCCAGACAAAAAATCTTGAAATCAGGAAAAATCCAGACAAAAAAATCCTGAAATCAGAAAAAATCCTGACAAATCTCACCTTTGCAACAACGAAGCAATTAACAGGTAAATGTCTGGAATGAAATGTGTAACAAAGTGCGCACTGCACAATGTACCTCGTCACCCTAGCCCTATCAGCCCTCAAGTACACCTGCCCATTCCCCTGAGGAGCAGCATTAATTGTCCAAGTCTCCAACACAGGAGAACTGCAGCGGACCAAAGCATGAGATGTCCATATACATATTCCATCACGCAACTCTGGCTTGGATGACTCCCAATGGAAGCCTCCAAGCTGACAAGTTGCCAGGATAAGCTGTCACAAACGGCTCTCCTAGAGCTGCTGAATTCATGCAACTTTGTCCCGTGTGGGGAATGAAGTGGGAGTAAAATACTGAAGAGGAGACAAGGTGACATAAAGTCGTGCTGCAATAGTCTGAAGATTGTTTTTCTCAACTTGGAGGCAACTACGACCAAGTCACAGAAACAATAAAAACTTTACTTTATACATGTTGTAGTTTTTATTTACATAGTAATGTCCTGGTCCTCAGGGAAGATAAATCTAAATGGTGGGTGAAAGGTCCAGCATAACAACGTTTGATGCATAAAAGCTGGTCCTGGTACATGTATGTATTTAATATGAAAAAGCACATTAATTTTATGACAACATATTAAAAGCAAATTATCATTCTGTGCACAAACACATTGGCATGGAACCCCCCCCCCCTCCACCCATTCGTACACATTGTGTATGCAATGTTAACAACAACAACCCTCATGCATAAGTACTTTTTGGACTGCCCCTAAAAGGATTTTTCAAATTCAGGGCATTGAGAAAAGCAAGAAAATAGGCCTTCAAAGTAGCAACCTGACCCCAGCAATCCGTCATGATTGCACAGTAGCTGGTTTGTGTAACAAACACAGAGAGATGTATTACATTTTGATACTTTGTATATTTTTCTGTTATACTCTGTATTAAAACCAAGTGTAGACTACATAATATGAACCTGCTGTTAACCTTGGAGTCCTGCACAAAAGACCAACAGTCATGCTGCATGCTGTGACTAGCATTCAGCAATACGTGTCCTCAATCAAGGTGACAGCCTAATAGTGACCTGACCAGGACAACCCAAGCCAAACCAGCTGTAAATCAGACAGGCCTGTCAGTCAGTTCCATATATCTCTGTCCAGACTGGGCCATAAACCTACATCATGCCAGACTCCCCACAACTTCAGCCAACACACTGCCAGGTCTACATTACACAAGTTACATAACTGGGGCAGGGCCAAGAACAGCCAGCTGTGCACATTCCAACAAAGTGAAGCCACCTGCTTAATGGGGCTTCTTAACACCCCCACAAAAAAAACCCACCCTACCAAGCCTTGGTTAATGCCCCAGCTGGACTGCACAAAGTAATTGGGGGAAATCAACATGCTCCACTGCACTTGGGATTTCATATGCCCAATTTACAGCGAGGTTTTGACTGCAGGAGATTTGGGTCATTTTTCTCACAGTGGGCAGGTGATGTGGTTATTTGGATTGTGTCTGGGTTTGGCTGGAGTAGTATATATGGCGAAAGAGCTCTAAATTGTTGTGTTTTCCTTGTTTATTTAAAGGGCAGTGAAAAAAAACCCTCTCCAAACCTCTCTAAATTATTTCAATTAAACAGGTTTAGCAGAATCAAAGTTGGAATGTGTGAATGAAATAGAGTCATCAATTGAGGTCACTCGTGATTTTTTGTACACAAAACAGCACATAAATATACATGATTTGAGAATGAGGGGAGGGGATGGAGGGAGTGACATAGATAAGGTGGTGCAACTTCACATAATTTTTTTTAAGAAATCCTTGTAGCCTGGTTTTAATTTTGAAAATTCCCATTTTCAAAACCTTTCCTTTTCATTTTCTGAGAAGTTACTAAGTAATGTGTAAATGACGTTCAAGAACAAGTTACATTGATTTCATTCAGACTTTGGAAAACGATCAACAAGTGTTTTTACAGAAAGTGAACAAAGGGCTACAGGCTGGGGGGGGGGGGGGGGGGTCTTACTCTTCTTTGTTTTCACAAAAATCCAGTCCCAGGTTGGTAAACAAAACGACCCACACACCCTCTGCTCTGTTTCCTCCCCCTTTTTGTCTCAAACGTCAAAAAGGCTTCAGCTTCAAAATGCAGATTTCCGCAATTTACACTGCAAAAAAAAAACTGGCTGAATTGTATGATGGTAATAGGTTCAAAGAGCCAGTATGCGGCTACACACCTACCCCAAGGTCCACCGTGCATTGTAAAGTGCACAGGACAAAATCAATGTGACGGAGGGTTCACACATATGGCTTGTAGGGTTGTCAGACTCAGGGATTTACAAGGGTGATGAAAGCTACGGAGAACATGCCTGTGACCCTTAGATTGGGCCTGGAATGTACCCTGTCTGGTCCAAGGAACCCGGCTGGATGTCAAGGATTTCGCAGTGGCATTTTGTAAAGACCTGGCAAAAAAATGTGTATATAGTTGGGCTGAGGTTATAATAAAGAATAATGTTAATATTCTAATGTGTCAAGAGTGAAAACAAAAAATACTCCAATTTGTTAGGGAATTTAAGATTTTTTTAATGTAAGTAAACAATCCACTGTCCATATGGAGGGGGTTGCTCTAACCCTAACCAATCCCCTGGAAATCGCCCTTGGGTATCAAATGATCAGAAATTATACACTGTATGCGTGGACAATTCAATGTAATGTGACAGCAGTATATGGAACATACATTTAGTTTCAAATGAAACACCAATGGGAAGGTCAAATCATAAATATCAAGAAACAATAATTAAGGCTGTATTACTTCTACTGTTGCATGATGCATCAAGTGACATAATAATTGGATCAGACGATTCAAAACCTTGTAGACACAATAACATTTAATATAACAATAATGTTCGAAGCTGCATTCACATATGGGCCATGTAAAGCTCAGTGAGTGGAATGGCCCCATCCGTCACTCTAATTCGTGGATCATGCAGGTAGCTCAAACCCTTTGTCTAACTATACATTTCACTCACAGCACTACACATTTTACGACTTCACAACAATATTCTTCTAGCATTCAAGAACTAATATCGCCGCACATTTTCAGACAGGCATAACCAAACTAAACAAAGACTGACATGTTTGTGTATTCAGCCCTAGTAGCGGGATTTCTAGGAATTTGCCAGGTATGGTGGAAGTGAAACATCCGCACAATCCCTGACTTTGATCGGAGTGGAATGTGCATGCTGAATGCAGTATTAAAGCTATAGTCCATCATTTGCAGCCATCCGAAAAGTAACTGGCGTAATTATTGTTGAAAAACATACTTGGTTGAAAGATAGTAAGGGGACTAAACTCCCTGTGAAATTATTCTTTCTGGCAAGCTGTCATTTTGAAGTAATCAACGAAAGAAGGCCTTTCCAACGGTGCGTCTTAAGACGCACCGTAGGGAAATTTTAATTAGTAGTTCGTTTTGTTATTCGGCGAAGCACGCGCAAGCATTGGCACGATGCACACGCGCGCGCGGCTGCTATGATTCGTCGGATCAGTGCGCGACATCGCGTATAGCTGCAATCGGCTCAGTGAGAACGTGTCTCGGACGCTGAATTCAAAACATGATTCAGCAACTTTTGATTTGAAATTGAGATCCTAGAAAGCTGTTTTTCTCGGAATATACAGCTGAAGCTGAGCTGAAACTTCATCAGGTTAGTTGTTCAGTATCCTTCATTAGATTTTGACCACTTTTGTTGCCTCAAACGAACAAAATTCACAAATTACAAATGATGGACTATATCTTTAAGCCTAAATGGCGAGCTACATGTACACTAAAAACATGTAGTTCTTCTCGCTGCTCCATGCTTACACTTCATTGTGATTAGCCGACTGCTTGATCTACATGATATCCAAAGACACTCGATCAGCATTGATGGGATAACATGAGTAGAAAATAGAACCAGGAAGCACTCTCCAACTTAAATAAACAGACTGTACAAGTTCAGTGAGGAAAATACTAATCTACATTTAAGACTTAAGATTTTGTCTTGTCCACTGTTTAAAAAAAGTACAATATCATGATAGCTTCTCCATTAGATTTGTTGTCATGGGGTCATGATCAGTTTGATTAATATATTTCGCAGAAAACATAAAACTTAAAACATCAAAGGAAAACAAATCTGCCAAATCGCAATTGTGTAAATACTTTCCATATTTTACTAATTTACCTTTTAGAGGTAAAAATATGCCTTGTAGGCCCCACATTTGTTAAAAAGGGTCACGATATCATCTACTTTCTCTACTAGATTTACTGTGGTCCCGAATAACTACAAGAAAAAAATACTTTACACACATAAAAAACTGCCAAATCATTACTTTAAAGAAAGGGACTGCGAATTCAGAATCACATACAGTACTTCTTGGTCTTTGTTTCTGTTTCTCAGGGGATGCCTAGATACCCTACATGAAACATGTGCCTTGAGATTCTGTGTGAAAGTACATGTACATGTAGTTAATTAACCCTAACGTACCTGAATCCATCAAAATCCACACCCCTGTTTCGGGGGATTTCGGCGGATTCAGGATACCTCCATATTGCACAAACTGGGAGATTTTGCTGGATTCAGGATTGTAAGCCTAGTGGGGCTGCAGGATTTTGATAGATTCAGGATACCTCCATATTGAGCTGTTGGGGGACTTTGGCGGATTCAGGATCTTGGCGGATTCAGGATCTCAACAGATTTACTCCCGCCTAACTGGTGGATTCTGATGGACTCACTGGCCACCAACATTTTTTTGCATGGCAAAATTGATGGATTTTGGCAGATTTAGGATACTTTCTAGTAAAAGAGCCCAAGGGGTTAGGGTTAAAGGACGCCTATATTCCCAAGTCAGTACAGCTTCCAGTGCATAACACAGCTTGAGGGTATTCATATCAGGCTAGAGAACTACCATTACCATCAATTGGGTTGGGTTCATTCCTTCGGCTATAAGTCTCATTTTCTTCACAACGTGTAAGGATCCCCAATAAACACAAAAAAAACCTGTTATCTCACAAACATGTACAAAGAAGCATAGGTACGCACATGTAAAGCATAGATACATGTGTATCCATTCCATATGTAAACCAACATGAGGCCCGGTGGGAATAAACGTAAAACACCAAAAAAAAAACACCAGGATTCCGCACATGTTTGGGTCCAGCAAACAAACCCTGGATGCTGCGTTTTGCCTGCCAGACAGTGTACCATACTTTAAATATTTTTTCCACAGATGTTTTGTTTACAAATAAATATCCTTCTTAAGACAAACTACACAGCAGGGGGGCCTGGGTGATACCATGATCACAATAACTATTTATGTTCCCATACCATACACCTACAATGCACATGTATGTACATGTATATGTACAATGTATATGGGACACTTAACGTTACTGCAGTGTTATTATAGGCATATTATACACGTGTTATGTCTGGTGCTTTGTTCTAAACGGTCCCAAGTATACACCTGCAACTGATGCATAATGTGCACATATACAGGGTATCCCCAAAAAAATTGTGCAAGCAAGATATCCTTTAATTTCTCAAAAACTACTTGATATGAGTATTTCATCTTGATGGAGCATATTAATTATACTCTTGTGCATAATCAGTGAAAATGCCATGGAAACAATCTGTTCTTGCAAACCAGAGAACTACATGTAAGCTAATATTGTAAAAGGCTATTGGCTTTTCACCCATTCCAATGGGATTTACACAGTTAGTGATATCAGTGCATCAGATGTAAATTAAGTTGAAGGGAATGTACATTGTACAACATTTGCTTTTGCTGCAATTTCCAGAAATACATGAATTTGGAGGATTAGCATGTTTTAGCAAATATTGTTAAACTGACTTGTTTCATGTTTTGGGGCTTGTAGATGCTGAAAAAAAAACACCCAAAAACACCAATCATGTTCTTGTAGTCTGGTTCTCTGAACCCACTTATGATGAAACAGAGCAATTCACAGACTTTGGGGAATTGTAAGGTCAGGGAATCAGTCCAGCAGGCTTTGTACCCCTTCACAGGTGTGTAATTAATTGCAAAGAAAATGCGGAATAACTAAATATGAAAAATTAGGAGCAGTTTTTGAAAAAAGCCAGGTGTGTTTACAAACACAAATGCCCATAACCGTGACTGTTCCCATGACATAACACCACTGTTTTAACTTCAACTTACACGTACCGTACCGTGGTCACATGGAAGCGTTCATTGACAGCATTAGTGTCTTCTGTAGGTTTTATATGAATTAATCCCTAATCCCTATGATGTCAGAATAAATATAAGATTTTTATTGTTTTAGCCACTGTGACCTTGACCCTAGACATTTCGACCCCCAATGCGATAGGCCTATTTGGATTACCAAGAACGATCCACAAACCAAATTTGAAGTTCACATGTGAAGAATTTCTCAAGTTATCGCGCTGACAAAATTTCTTTTGTTTTAGTCACTGTGACCTTGACCCTTGACCTTTCAGCCCCAAATGCAACAGGATTGTTAGGATTACCAAGAACAATACACAAACCAAATTTGAAGTTCATATGTAAAGTATTTCTCAAGTTATCGCGCTGACAAAAATTCTTTTGTTTTAGTCACTGTGACCTTGACCCTTGACCTTTCAGCCCCAAATGCAGAAGGGTTGTTAGGATTACCAAGAACAATACCCAAACCAAATT
>CM057141.1:11458978-11502974 GCA_029964075.1 Patiria pectinifera
AAGCTTTTACTGCAGTTGTGTCATGCTCAAGCGCATACTGCATGCAAGCCATATGCATTCTGACAGGCGAGGTGCGCTCAATTTTTGGTATTCCTACCTGGCGCGACTTCGTAGCTGACTTTAAACGATGAGTTTGTGTCATTAGCAGTTGCCCCACCGTGTCATATGATGTACAGTCCTCCTGAACTATCATCCAAATAGAGCAAATCATCACGATATATTAATCCGTTTAAGTTGTCCATGAATAACGTTCTCATTGAATATCCCTGAACTGCATTCTAATCAGCTGTTCTTTGACTCTCATTGACTGCTCACGCATCACCAGCCGGCACCTCCCCTTGAAATCAACGCCAGCCGCCCCTTTTGGAAAATGTTTCATCCGCCACCGTAATGCATTACAAGTATAAGTATCGTATACATGTACCGAAACTGCATGTTGCATGCTTCAAAGTTAAGTGCTGCTCTCACCAGGAGATGGTTGAAAGTTGAAGGATTGATCAATATAGGGTGCAGACCAGTAAATCAGTCAGTGCCTGCATGACCAGTCACGATTTGCATGCCTCCCCTTGAAATCTTACCTGGTATTTGAGCATGCTGTGGGCCATGAACTTGAGGTTTAGTAAAATATGGGTGGAAACCATTTGCTACATGACTTGAGGCTTGCAGTTCTGTGTAATTTTGATGTAATTTGGACCTCAGCGTTCTACGTGCAATGGAGTGTAGGCATGGATTTTCATCGCCGGCTAAACTTCAGACTGTAGCACTTTCAGGAAATTTGATCATCTTCAGATGGGAGTTTGCCTAAAAGTCAGTTGACCCCAAAATTGAAAAGGGAAATGAAGATGATGAAATAAGCTTTAATTTGATGTGTGTTGTGGTATTTTTCCCGAATTTTTGAAATTGGGGCATTTACCATTGGGGTCAATGGAAGTTTATTAGGTCTGCTACCACAGGGAGAAGGGAATGATATGCAGAGTGTTGTAGGACAGAAGTTTGGATGTGAGCAGCAGTAGACAACCGAGGGCTGATGTGGCCGTGTACAGTTCGCTGATTATCAATTACACAACATGTTACTCAAGATATCCTGTCGATCGCGTCATCCCTTCTCAAGTGGAGACATGCCTTGATCAGAACTACTGCGGCCTTGAAGCCTAATGGCGTGGGGTTCGGATCCAGCTTAAACCCAGAAAATTTGGATTGTAGGCGGCTCTGTGGAAGACGATCACAGGAGCAATTTGTTTTCAGCAAATGATCTTTGAAACATCATTTTTGAGTTTGGAGTCATTGAATCAGCTACTATGAGCTTCGAATCAAAACGTAGGCTGCAATTTTAATCGGGACGAAAAAGTGAGGGAACAAACAATATGTCCCTCCCCCTCACATTTCAAAGTGAGTTGAGAACAGGGACATGTTACACCCGATCGCCCATGTCTACAGTTGGTACACAGGCGTCATATCTCTCCCAACAGCTGCCGGCCCCAGGTGATATTAGTTCACTCCATTTTAAGGAAATTACTGTTTTGCAGAGAGAAGACACTGAAGTCGGTTGCCTCAGGCTTCATGTCGGGTAGGCTGGAAGGTACCATCTTACCAATAAAAACCTATTCCCTCAGGTATCTGCACGTCGACTTATGATGGCGGGGATCAAAAACCTCAATTCAATCATAAAGAAATTGATTGAAAACAGACATTGATACATTTCAACACTATTGAGAACAGGAATTTATTTTTTTCTGAGCTTTGTTATTGTACACTTTTTCCAATAATTTTACAAGAGTCCAAATTTATGGTACTCCACTTTAGTGCTTTAAAAAGTTAAGAAGATTTTTCATAAAATTACAGTGATGGTTTCTGTGTCCCAGCCGTGGGATCTTGGTCATTGCTACCCTATCATTAAACCCTACTCTAAAATATCACCGTTTTAAATGCTGAACCTACAGATTCCTTACAAGGTAAATACTTTCAAAAAGCTTAAATATGCAGAACTATGTTTTAGTCATGTGATTCTTCATATAATCTAGGATATGAAAGCTGATTCATGAAAAACACTTTAGTACAAGAATCACTCAAATCACTCATGCACTTTTCAAATTACGGAATTTTGAACACAACAACCCAGTTTTAAAGTTCTGTCCACGGATCACAAAAAAAAAGGTGTGCGTTCTTTCAGCAAAGCAGAAAACAATTCACACATATATGTGTGTTAAGGACTTAGACAACGATACAAGTTGCCCCGATGGGGCATTCCCAGTGCTTCGTCGCTGCAACAGCGTGCAGAAATTAGTGAGACCAAGCGAACATCATTATATACATATGTGCAATGCACATCGTGGTGCTGGCACAAGTACCTCAGCTAAATCAGATATCAAACTGCCGTATGGGTGTGAATGCACGTACGTAAAATATTGGACAGCATTTTTCCCACGAAGTGGACAGATTATCCTTGTTTCGTCACCTTTTTAGGTAGAAATTCAGAAAGACATAGTCGACAGCATAACAAAAAATGTTTTTCTTCAGAGTGAAGGCAGGAACATAGCAGGAGGAAAAGCAAAGGGCGCCCTACTTCAGTAGGCCTATTTCTTTATTATTGGATTATGTTTGCCGTGATTTTGTAGGGATCGGGCTGGATTAAGAGATGTGAAGTTTTAGGGGTGAAAACTTTGGTGCTGGAGACATAGCGCTAGGCCTGCATGAGTATTGTTGATGTCCCCCTGGCTGGACACCGCCTAAACATGGCACCTGTTTGCCTCTGGTGCCCTTGCTACACGACAGTAAAATTTTACACTCAAATGTCAAGTGGTGAAATTTCAATCAAAGCTCTGAACACATTTCTGTGTAGAAGCAAATTTTCTGGGGCGTGCTGGTACAGCTTTAAGTGCAGTGAACCCAGCTAAAATTTGCTAGCGGCTTGTGTTTCAGCAGCGCTCACGGGAGTGAGTTGGATAGGCGATGGAGATATTTATGATTTATCAGAATCGGTCAACTTTAAAGAATTGTTTTAATTTTCCTTTACAGGAATGTCTGAGATTTGTTCTAAAGTAGCTTCACATTGAAAGGAGACTTGCCTGCTGCCAATCTTGTGCTTAATTGGAACTTAACTGTTTTGAGTTACAGACTGAGAAACTCATGACACACATAACACAATTGTTCACAAGGTAGATTATGGTAACAGTACCAGTATTTCACTGAATGACTTTGAAGCACTTCAACAGAAGTTGTAGCACTGCACAAGGAAAGTTCGGAGGAGCGTCGAAGTGCCGCTGAGAGGACGCCATATTTAGCATAATCCACGCCATGTGCTTAATACGTGAGAGTGTACATACAATGTACACATGAAGTGGCATGTCCATGATGTCAGACAGCAAAAACTAGCCACGCCACTGCCTGCAAGCTCCATTAATGTGTATGAACACTTGCCCGGGCTCCAGGGGACTCTAGCGTTGCATACAATTGGAGTCGGATACAAGGGACGTCAGCAATATGCAGGCTACACTGTGCTTTTTTGACTAAAAAAATAGAAAACAAAAGTAAAGTCTTTTTTTTTCTTTGGAAAAATTTGATTACAATTTTTCCCCAGATATGTGACCAGGAACAAAATAACCGAAATTTTCTGCATTGTTATTTTGGCCCTTGGGCAAATTCAGAAATCAGCGGGTTCTAATCTAACAAATAAAAAATGCTGGCGAGATGGAACCAAGGATTTACTCCAAGCACTAGGCACATATGGTTTTGCTAGTCAAAGAAGAAACACCTGTCACGAAGACTATGAAGAAACTACAGTTTTAAGAGGCTGGAGGAAAACCCCAGAAGAATGTTCTGGGGAAAACCCCATTGAATCAGGTAGCGATTGAAAACCCAATCCACATTTGGACCAGGGCAGGAGCTCAGAGACCCGGGCCACTTAGGGTACTGGAAGGCGAGAACTTGAAGAAACACTGTACCAACCCTGACTCCCAGTGTACTAGCTTCGTTGAATTGCAAATACAGTGCATAATGTGTATCCTCAGTCATTTTGCCTGACACTGCCTGTAATTTGTAACAACAGAGGGCGTTCAATACATTCAGGCTCTTGAACAGCAACCCTTCCCCAAACTGAGGAGCATTTCGCCCACATCTCCACACACATAAATACACAATTTAAGACTCTACCTCTGTTGCGTAAAGACATTTGTCGACTTTTTACTGTGCCTTAAAAATATATAAAAACCTATAGACGCACCTAGTGGAGGCCCAAATAGCCTCACTATAAATCTTAGCTCTTTGGGTGCATGGACCACGAAGTACCCAGAGGCACCTGTTCATTAGTGTAATCATCACCATGCTTTCTGTTCCTGGTATTACACGCTGGCTTTATGTCACAAGTAACTATGGTAGGGTAATGCGATAAGCTTTTATATAACATATAAAGGTACGCATGAGCATCTAGGGAAGCTTTGTGGATGGAACTTGGATATTACCACCCAATCAGCCATTACTGAGGGCCAAGGAAGTAGGATTAGAGATGTTTGCACAGAAAAGTGAAAAGGGGAGAGAATCTAGCTTGATGTTCTAGTGTGTGCTCCAGCATATACGGCTCTGGCTCAAATGCACCCCTATTTCAAAATGATGAGATGCAGAATTGTTACATCCCTTGCTGAGAGAGAGGAAGCTCACTTTCTGTAACCTTAGTTACAGCCGTTTGATACATGAGAGCGATGCAAGAGAAGAAAATGATGATTACAATGACTGCGCCAAACAATCACCATGCATGGCGTGTGAATGTGAAGTGCACTTTGACATTACCAAAACAGTCACAGCCAAATTTACGCCAGACTGAAAACTGCATTTAACTGTTGTTGAATTGACAACACATTGATGACTAATGCTGACAATAGTGATGCATGTGTTTATATTCATGCATGTGTTTCACTATTCATGTCTGTGTTTACAATGCTTTACATCCACATTTCCCTGTGTTCCACATTCATGCCAAGTTTGAAACAAGCCTTCACAGATGAAGAAAGATGTCGTTCCCCCAACAATGTACCCCAGAGATATGATAATGCTTGGAATCAATCCACTAACTTTGATAAACTAAAGAAACACCATAAAACACTGGGTTGTCTTTCTCTTTACTTTTTCCTTTAAAGAGACTCAAGAAGCTGGAAGGAGACTCAGAAGAAAATTTATACCATGGCCTGAAGACAAATTTCAAAATATTTAAAACAACATTTTAGCAATTTCACATCTTCTCCAATATATCTTGGCATCCTTGAAATAATAGGAAGGCAACAAAAGCATCAACTCTGAAAAAAAAGAAACTATATTCTTTTTTCGAGAGGAATATTTGAAGGTCAAACAACTAGCAAACTTCGGACAATCTAAAGATCTAATAATAAAACATCCATATGAATTTATTTTGTATAACCTTGTCCATCTCAAAAACCCACACATTTCTTTGTGTAAGAAATTAGATTTGATTGTGCTCAGAAATCCAGGAAGCTTTAATATTTACAAACACTACCTTTGCTCAACTTTTGGAAAAAAGTGAACCAGCTGACAATAATTTTTGAAAATAATGTGTCAGAAACAAGCATTTTAAGTTGTTTTGAAGATAACAACAAGTATTGAACATGTTCTAGTCCATCACTGGCCCACTGTTTACGCTGAGAAAAATAATGGTTGTAGGAATTAAACCTTACATTATATTTCCCATTTCAGTCAGGACAGAAGTGTCAGCCTTAGCAACCAGCACAGGCATTAACCCTGGTGGCATTTAGAGAGAAACTTCCTGTCTGTCTCTCTGGCTCAACCACTGCAGTGTTCATCACACACTTACTACTATGAGACAGAGACCAGTCCACTTAAGGCCCATATATGGACTTATACAGCCAAGTTTCTTTGACAGAGTTGAAACACATTGTGGAATGTAGAGGAGGGTTGGGAGCACATGAGGGCATGGAGGACCAAGTGTTTTCTAAGGGAGACATGAAAGCTCTCAAGCCCACACATGTTCGAGTGTTTGAGGTGTTTTCCGGAGCTGTCAATGTATAAAACCATGTCTACTGACAAAACAAACCTTTCAATGTCATTCAAGTTAAACCTATATGGACTATTCCACTTTGGGGAAAAATGTCTTGGAATGTAAATCAGTAGAGTACTAAGAGGTCTTTAAAAAAGAATTTATTTCAGGTGTCAATTAACAATATAAGTTTAGGCTTGCAGATTGTACCAAAATAGATAAAGTATTAGATAATGCGATGTGAGATGTATTTTCAAACAGCTTTGTTAATACTTGTGTGAACAATCTTTAACTTTCTTTTTTATAAAGCGAGAAAACATGAATATCAATGTTCTAAGTTCATACACAAAATCATATAAAACTTTGTTGTTTGTTGAGGATAGACCCATGAAATATTTTGATTCATAATTTTATAACTTAGGAAATGTATATACGACTTAAGCAAGGCAGGCTCCCCTTCTCATAGCTGATCACCTGCTTTATGGGTGATAACTTGTGAACATTCAACTGCTGAGATCACGCACTCACACAAGTGTGTATTTTCCTACAATCGGGGACCCCTATTGTCCCTCTTTTATTTGTGCATTAACTTTCTAGGAAGACCTCCCATATGTTTTGCCACACGATCCCGCCAAAGTGGGGACCTACACCAGGAGTCAGGACCCTATTGAATGCGAGAAACAAACTCACACAGCCCCATCTTTGTAAACTTACCTTCAATCATTGGACACCCTGTTGTCCTCTTTTTATTTATACCCAATTTTTAGGAAGACCTCCACATATGTTTTACACGATGTGACTGGGGACCTTCAGAGAGGGGACCCTAAAGTCCTCTGTTCAACGTCCCTTTTGAGATGCAGAAACAAACTCACACAGCCCATCTTTGTAAACACCTTCAATCGTGGACACCCTGTTGTCCCTCTTTTGTTATACAGACTTTTTTTTAAGACCTCCCATAGTTTTTACACGATGGCAAACAGGGACCTTCAGAGGGACCTACCGTCTCTGTTATTCCGCGTCCCTTTTGAATGCAGAAACAAACTCACCCCCAGCCCCATCTTTGTAAACACCTTCAATCGAAATGGACACCCTGTTGTCCCTCTTTTGTTATGCAATTTTTTTTGAACTCCATATCTTTTGCGATCGCCAAACTGGGGACCTTCAGGGGACCCTAAAGTCCTCTGTTGTTCAACGCGTCCCACTTTTGAATGCAGGAAACAAACTCACACACACCCCCATCTTTGTAAACACCTTCAATCGTATGGATACCCTGTTGTCCCTCTTTGGCAGTTTATACCAGAGGATTTTTTAGAAAAAGAAAACGTGCCATATGTCTTTGTACACACACACCTCAAAAATTTGGACCTTCAGGTCAAATTGTGCAACCTATATACTGTCTCTATTTGTTCTACAAAAGTCTGCCCAAATTGAATGTGTTTATGTGCACATACATACACCTTTGCGCTTTATGTGTATACTGGTCATTAATGTGTCTAAGTTGAGTTGAGTTTAAACTGTATTCCTTAACAGAAGCAAAATAAAGTGTGCATCTACATGTACATTTGTGGTTTGCCTAACACATACACATCAAACTGATATGTGCCATATGATCTGACCCGCTCTAAACATGGAAGCCATCTCCACTCCTGACTCATATTAACCCCCTGACCTTTGATTATGCGTAAATCATGTCTCACATCCCATGGTTTGACTTACCCACACAAAAGAGTATTCCCACGCATGTACATGTACAAGCCCATATACATGTACATGTACTAATGTGCATGAGGATAGTCATATTATCATCTCACACTTTTCATGAAATCCGTTTACAGCAAGCACTTACAAAAGAATTTGTATGGATACCGGATAATCACTTATCATTCATTGTTTTATTTAATCATTCATCTTTTTATCCACTAATTTACATTTGGAAAAAGAAAGAAAAACATGGACAGAAATTTTGGAGCAAGGGAACTTTAAACTCTGTTTGTGAGTTGGAAAGTCAAGGCCATGAGTTCTTACCAGGCCAGGGAAATGTGGTTATTGCTTCTCATCGGCCCCGCTGAAGTCCACAAAGAAACCAACCATCCATGAATCCTCCAACACCATCACTCTTGGTTTTGACATTGCCTTTGGAGTTTGATTCTCACTTTTCAAAAAGGGAACAGCTGACCCAGGCCACTGAAAACAATGATATGCAGCTCGTGTTTTTTGTTAGGATGCAGAGCGGAAGGTCAGGAGATGCAGGAAAAATGCAGAAAAATACAAATATTAAAACAGACAGGGACTATTGAAATATAGAAAGTGTTGCATTTTTGGCACAGAACTTTGGGTTGGAAATTCGGAAAGAATTGGCAGAAGGAGGTTAGTAATCCACAGAGCCAAGTCACTGTATAACATCCTGATATGTCTAGACATGCAGATATTTGCAAACTCGCGCCAGCCAATCAAATTCGACTTATCGTATGAACATCATTTCATTCCTAAATCAGGACTAAATAGTTTGATTGGTCAATTTGAAAGCAGTGTTTTGTAAACAACCGATACAAGAATAGTGCAATCCATAATTTCTTAACTCAACACTTCTTAATAACAACTTCAAGCTCTACGTCTCATACCCTGGTGTAATATTAATCTTCATTTATTTACTGTTTTTAGTAATCTGATGACAATCCACATTTCTCCATGTTTGTTTTCCCAACTGTTTTTAATCAACTGTTTTAGCCAAATTTTTTTTTTTTAAATTTGTTTGTGTGTACTCACCGCATTCTTGTCATTACATGCATTATTTTTTAACTCTCATTAGGAGGAGAGAACATAATTTTTAATCGGTCTTCTAATTATTTTTATTGTAATACATACAGTTTTACCTCTGTCTGTTTTTAAAATGTTTTCCAATGTAAACACTGCCCTGAATTCAGCCTTCGGGCTTGCGGCGGAGAGTAAAATAAACCATTTAATAATAAAATAATAATAATAATACAACTTTGGCACAGGCGCAATATCGCGTAACATGATACAGGCGCGCATGACACATTTTTTTTTTTTATCCATTGTCTACGTGGCGCAGCGGGTGAAATACCGAAGACCTGATAAAAAGCGCCCGCTGATTGGTCAAAATCTAGGAGGTCAAGAAGGCCCAGGGTCTTGGCTTATTCATCAGCTAATAGTGTCTGTTTATGCATTACAGTATTTATGTAGTATCTATTACATAGACTAGATAGAAGGAGGTAGGGCAAGGCAAGCATCTCCCCTCCACTTTATGTAGTTTTCCTTTTAATACCTGTCCACTTTGAGATATCTCACTATAAGAAATGTATGGACTGTCCCTCCTCACTTTTCAGAAATATTCTGCAGCCATATCGGTTCAAATTCAGATTGGAAATGGCTGGAGTGGAGAGTATTCATGCACATTGTCACATGAACAGTCTTGTTTTGTATGTCATTGGATGATCATCATAATAATCAGAACCAGATGATTGAAAGCAGATGCAAAGGGCACTGATCCCACCTGTGGTAAGAACACTCTGATACAGGGCATGGGAAGTGTCGCCTGTTCAGCTTGTGTGAATGGATGGACTTGTTGGGACAATTTGTAAGTTGCACAGTAGCTAGCAAGGCTACTGGCCACTTTCGCATTGTATTCTGCATAGTGTACCACTGCAGGTGTACTTTGTCACAACTGAATCGGAAGGTGTCGAGTTTGGGCCTGACCCTTAGGTTGCACCTGCAGAAGACAGTACACTGTACAGTTTCAAATCTGATGAGAGGTACATGTACAAATGTAGTTCACTCAAACCGAGGAACATATTCAGGAAATGGGGGCACCAATACTTAGCATCGCAGAAGTGCACGGCTGGACCTTTCACATTCAGAAAAAGGGGACGGGGGCTAAACCTCATTCATCGATAGGGGCTACCATTTCTATGTTTTCTTTTTTGGTGAATGTTACACACCCCAACCCAAGTTCCACACGCCTCGTCATGGCAGCTGCACTGTAAGTTCATTATTGTAAGTTCAAGACTTGCTTTAATAGCAACCTTAAAGTGTTTTAATTTAAAAAGATCGTTATGACACTTTGCTTCCATAGGTTCTTCCACAGTTTCAAACAAAAGTTTCATCGAAAATCGGTGTCCATGAATTGCTCGGCGATCCCTAGGCTCGAAGTCTGTGCTAGGGGTGTGCATATCACAGTTAATTACAGAAACCAGGGTACGCTATTGAAAAATACTGAAGATTGCCCGGGTACCTATTAAAAAAGAACCCAGGCAAACATTCAAATCTGGGGAAGTTGCTGCTCAGTTGTTCATTTCATAGCATAAAGGTCCGATGATAATACTACCACATCTGTCTAACGGCAATAATGTTTAGATCTTTAGCTACGGTATGTGGTGAAAACTACAACTTTACACGCAGCATAAAAGCGTGAAATTGGTTTTGGTTTTCCATGTATCTTGTTTTCATTTTGAAATTTTCCACTGACATTCGAAACATTACTTTTTCCTTGACTGAGAAGTTACTTAGTAATTTACAAAAATGGTTCTAGGTGCTCGATTCCATAATCTGGAGACGCCGGTTTCTGGCATTAACGGTCGGGTACTCGGGTACCCGATTCCGATGCCCAGCCCTAGTCTGTGTGGCTGTGTAACTTCGCAGTCAACCAATAGAATTGCTTGTTACTGGGCACAGACAGGGGATAATTCACGCTGCTTGTACACGCGTATGTACGGACGATGCGTGCGGAGGAACTTGAGACACGGACCAGACTTTTGGACTCCGTTGCAATGGCGATTACGTGACGAAGGACCCAATTCAAGCGGTCTCCATGGTACAACGTATGTATTTTTAAAATACCACGCGAACTTTTTCTTTTCGGATAATACCAGAAAGAAGAACAAATCAGTTGCTGATAAATGCCAATAAACTGTTCTGGTGGACAGCGATTGTGACCAATTTTGATCGGAAGTCAGTATGATCATAATATTCTTTTACCCCAAATAATCAATAAAATTTTGTGGGGTCGAATTTTATCTCTTTCAAAAATAGGTCGGTCGGGTGACCTGAACCCAAAGGTTGTTTGGCCTTATGAATACTGTGCTAAACTCTACTATAAGCAGTGCAAGCCAGGCCAAACTGGTAGCTCTATAAAGCCCATACATGTATTGGGTTGGATACTGGTTATTAAAATGCACATTACATATGTACATGTATTGACTTCTACAAAGTTATTACAATGTATTTGTTATTGAGGTTCTTGGTCAGCTGCAGGTATAGGCCTATGTACAATTATCAGCTAGTTTGAAGCTTTTCCACAATCAAAACCTCAGAGAAAGATGCTAAAACCTTTCTTGTGTCTGCATGGTTGTGTCTGTGGGTGTGTTTGTTCTATAGCACACTACGAAATCTGTGTAGGCCCTCAAATTGTTCGTAGGCTCTCAAGATTTTTGTAGGCCTGAATTTTTGTAGACCCTGAGCTTTTTGTAGGCATTAGGCTGTAGGATAATCGTGCCTTGTTTGAACCAGA
Source organism: Patiria pectinifera (assembly GCA_029964075.1). Lineage (NCBI taxonomy): Eukaryota > Metazoa > Echinodermata > Asteroidea > Valvatida > Asterinidae > Patiria > Patiria pectinifera. The sequence continues at coordinate 11,470,507 of CM057141.1, forward strand.
AACCTTTGGCATGGCTCAGCACTCTACCAAGACCGAAATTCAGCCATATGTTAGAGATTTCCAATTTGAGCCCATGTTATCGGTTCGGTCATTATGTAGCAGGGATCCTACCCAGGTCACATCATGCAGCATTAGTGAAACTAGCTTCAGACATGAGATGTATTTACTTCAAACCAGTCTTCCTTTGATGTAGTGGCCTCGATCAATTAGAGGACTCTTGTCCAGAATTAATAAGGTCTGCATGGCATAATGGATGCTTTAGGGGAGAGAGCTTATTGCAAATGCCCTACACAATGTGGATTGAACATCATGATCATTTCTGCAGATGCAAAATGTCATGGCTTATAGTTTGGATGGACGTAGTGTCTAATCATGTCACTGTTTGACAAGAAACTGACGAATCAGTTGCACACAGCTCACATGGCCATGTTACAAGCGTTATGCTGCATTTTTGTGACAAAGTAGAAATTTCCATTTTTGATTAAAGTGAAGATTATCTTTATTAATTAATATCTCCTAATTCAACATGATTTTCGAAAACTATTTATGCTAACTGGGCTAGCCGCATCAGTTACAATGTATATATTTTTTATTCTGGTGTAAAATTACACTTGAAAATGTGATTTTCTCAAAACTCGGTTTTGCAGTATATCACATTTATAAATTTCAGAACACAGATTCGTCACTTCATCAAAACGCCAAATCGTGGAGCTACATTAATCTAACTATAGCACCGTGTAAAATCAGTGAGACTAAGTATTAACCGTGAAAGAGATTGGTCACTTCTGTCAAAATGAAAAACTGGTGTGTCTCACTTTCATTACTTGGTAGTAATTAGCGTACTCCAGCAGACGATGGATTTTGTGTCTTGAAATAATAGAATCACGTAAACTAGAGGACATCGTAAAATGTTAAAACATCCAAAAATCTCAGATTGCTTAAATCTGGGTTTTAGGACTATTATTAAATCACTTTGACAAAATTGTGACGATGTATTTAAAAGTAAAAGTACTTCTGATTATGTTTATCGGGCTTCCAGAGAAGTAGCTAAAATAAATCCAGTGTGTTGCATACTTTCTGAGAAGGTACCTAGATGACTATGCAATATTTTCACTGTTGCGCTAGGCATCCGAGCATTCATAGTATCAACGCCCATTCCTGGTTCCGTTCAAGCAAGAGCGTAGACTCTCATAGTTGTCAACCAGCCAAGAAGGCGTAGCAGCCACACATACTGTTTACAACAAAATGGCTAGCATTTCATAGAAATCATAACGCCTTTCACCAGTTCCCACACAATTAAGGCGGTAGACTCTCATATACAGTTATCAACTGGTCAAAATGAGGCGTACATGTAGCAGCAGCATGCACTGATTTACAACAAAAATGGCAGCTTTCCATCGGGCGCGAGATTAAGCTTCCATAGGCGAAGAAGATTCAACTTGAAATTTAGATGCCAAAAGTACCTTGAAAGCAACAAAGAAGGCAGTAAATATTCTGTGAGCATAATATCTACCAAAAGAAGAGACTACCAATGGATTTTGAGATGCTGGATTAAGTTTACGCTAATTCATGGAGCTATTTTGCATAAGTTCTCCATGTAAGGTAACATTTTGTGGAAGTGAGGAAAACAGACGGTGATTATTACAAGACAAATTTCTTGCTTTTGGATCAAGTCAGCCTAATAATATAAAATAATAATATTGGATGGCTTTTTCCCAGGAATACAAATATGTAATGCTATAGTATTGCACTCATCTTCAACTCATGCAATATTGCCATACACTGGAGCTTGTGCAATGTAATAAATCCCCAAAGCCATCCAATATATAAATATGATATTGTCACTGTCACCGTGTAATGTGCACTTACATACACAAGCCATCAACCACAGACAAAATATCAAATTATGAAGCCCTGAAGAAACAAAAACCTGCCTGATTTAAAAAGATCAACAAGGCAGGACATTTAATACTATAAATAAATACTATTGAACCCATCGTGCAACAAGCAATCTGAGCTAGCATCAAAAAAACAGAAGCAAGCCAAAAGGACAAATATGATATTAGAACATTTCTGTGATTAAACAAAGGGGCCCTGTGTTGGCTTACTAAGTTGACCACTAACCCTATTTTATTTCCTGCCTGTCCCAGCAATAATTTATTCTGGGCCAGACAAAAACAATTTGTGCTTTCTCCTATTAATTTATATATTATAATGAAAAAATGAAAAGACAAGCTGGGACTGGGAGCCAGGGCCAGAGCAGCAGACCACCTGCTCGGCGTGTCGAGCTCTTTATGGCCTGTCATGCCGACCAATGGTGAACCTACCGGTATATCATAAACACACAGATGGGCCAATCAGGGGACACATGCTTGCTCATGTTCAAGTTCAAGGGCAGATCGGAGGTCCCCCAACAGAGGGCCCTTCCTGTGCCTAGTTCAATGACTCCATGGGATTAAAAAAAGAAGGAAGATGTGCTTTTCATGAACTGTTAACTCTTCAGGGCTTTTGCCACTTGACTTTCATCCCCAATCTGACTTTGGTTTCAGATTCAGTTCAGAATGTGTTGATTTGCTTTTTGTATTTTTTCAGTTTTAAAGGGAATATACAACATTTGCAAACATCAAAAAATAAAACTACCTTACTAGGATGTTGGTAAATGACAGTCTAAAGCATCCTGTAAAATTATGGCACCTGGTGTGAAGTCATTTTCAAAATGGTATTTTTTATGCGTTTCCAACGGTGGTCGGCCGACCACACGTTGGAAAAACCTGACTATTTTCAGCTACTGCTCCAACTTTACACTTTTTTCAGTCCAAATTTTGTTTGCTATTGGTTGTACATGTTCATGAAGCGGGTGCAGGCCAGCTAGACTGGTTCCCTTACCACCAGGAGCAATTCCAAGGGGTTGCACCTCTATGTTCCGACACCACTATGTTCCGACTGCACATATTCCTATTCTAACCTAACCCTAACCTAACAGGGATAACTTTGCAATCTAAGGTTGTCAGTGAACATAGGGTGTAGAGACAAGTTATCGAGCAATTTCCGGCATCTATAAATTGAGTCCATTTTATCTTTAGTGAGTCAAGGAACCAGAGTACTTGAACATTTTTGTTTTTCTTGGTTTTCCCAGCATTTTCGAACTTTTTCAAAACCAAACATGTCAGTGTAACAGTATTTGGTCTATTATACTAACCCCTCAAATAGTTCATTTCTGAAAATTACAGCAAAAGCTAATGATGTACATTCCCTTTAAGAACTTACGGGGACACGTGATTTGCTATTATTTTCAGTTTAGAACTTGAGGAAACATGAGAGGTAAATTCCTCCCACTTTAATTACAATATTACGTTTTCTTTCCAATAATACAATTATGTATTATTTATATGAAGTACCGTGCAATGCTTCCCTGAATTAGGTTTAGGTTTTCCTCCAAAATTCAGGAATGCAAAGGGCCCAGGCTTCTTAAAAAGAGGTCCAGTAGTTCATGGAAACATTGCAGGAAGAGTATCACAAGCTGGTACCCAAAAATGCCAGAAATGCCCTCAGGTGCACCAGGACGCATCATGTATGGACTTTGTGCACACATATGTTACTTCGTGATTGAGTCTTTGATTGAGTCTCAAGTTCTCTGTGAAGTGCACCCACGTGGGTCAGCAAAGTGACTTTTTCTGGGAAAATGTTGGCACTAGAAGTTCATTCTATCTGGGACATAATGTTTTAAAACACCAGACATGACAGACAGACTATGTGGGGTGGGTTGATAACATTTCCAAAAACTGTTTAGGCCAAAAAAAAATAAAAAAATACTTAGTGCTTTGATTACATGGCATTTGAAAATAGGGTAGTTCTGTAGGTAGGAAAACTTTTAGCAATTTTTGTTTATGATATTTTGTAAAAAGTGGTCAGAAAGCGCCCTCTGCTGGTAATGCCAGAGTCCATTGCTTCATAGACTTGAGATGAATTTGTGTGTTATGAAAATGTCAATATTTGATGTAGGCCTATTGAGTTTTGCATGGCACCGTACTGTATGTGCATTGCCTTCTCAGAGCCTATGAGGAAAAAAGGTTTATTTGAGTGGAACTCCATTGTCTTCCTGCTTAGTAACGCAGACATCTGGACCAATTTCTTGCAGAATTATGTCAGGCAGTTTGAGACTCAGAAAATGCAGTGACATCAATCATTATTTGAGACCTGTCATGGTTTTGATTTGTGACGACTGAGGAGAAACCCAATTTGAGAAAACATTGAAGTTGTTCAATGAAACAGGATGTGAACTCGGATAAAAAAAAATGTCTCACATAAAATGTGAATGATCCCTAAATTACCCTTGTACCAATGTCTGCCGCACACACGCACCCACCCAGCCACACACACCCACACACAAAGTGAAAATATTATGAAGTCCCATGGGATGATTTGGAAGTATGATTCCTAGAATGGAGGTCCAACAGTTATATATTTTGGCTTAATTGTCTCTGTCATGTCAAGCTCTAGAGAGGCAAAACTTCAAGCACTGGACTCTGTGAATTACCAGCAGAAGTCTTCAAAATGAAATCAAAAAATCACATCCAAGTAAACATTCTCTGATTGGGTCTAAAGTTCTCTGCGAAGTGTACCCACGATAGGTCAGCACAAGTGACTTTTCTGGGAAAATGTCGGCACTAGAAGTTCATTCTATCTGGGACATAATGTTTTAAAACACCAGACATGACAGACAATGTGGGGTGGGTTGATATCTTTATCCAAAAACTGTTTAGGCAAAAACAAAAACGAAAATACTCAGTGCTTCCGATTGTTGGTAGGGAAAACTTTTTGGCAATTTTTTGTTTATGATATTTTGTAAAAAGTGGTCAGAAAGCGCCCTCTGCTGGTAATGCCAGACTCCATTGCTTCATAGACTTGAAATGAATTTGTGTGTTATGAAAATGTCAATATTTGATGTAGGCCTATTGAGTTTTGCACGGCACCGAACTGTATGTGCATTGCCTTCTCAGCTAGAGCCTATGAGGAAAAAAAGTTTATTTGAGTGGAACTCCATTGTCTTCCTGCTTAGTAACGCAGACATCTTGACCAATTTCTTGCAGAATTATGTCAGGCAGTTTGAGACTCAGAAAATTAAGTGACATCAATCATTATTTGAGACCTCTCCTGGTTTTGATTTGTGAGGACTGAGGAGAAGCCCAATTTGATAAACATTGAAGTTGTTCAGTGGAACAGGATGTGAACTCGGATAAAAAAATGTCTCACATAAAATGTGAATGATCCCTAAATTACCCTGGTACCAGTGTCTCACACACACATACCACCCACACACAAAGAGAAAATATTATGAAGTCCCATAGGATGATTTGGAAGTATGATTCCTAGAATGGAGGTCCAACAGTTATATATTTTGGCTTAATTGTCTCTGTCATGTCAAGCTCTAGAGAGGCAAAACTTCAAGCAATGGACTCTGTGCATTACCAGCAGAGGTCTTCAAAATGAAATCGGAAAATCACATCAAAGTAAAATTTCTCTCTTATCAGTTTGTAACGGGTAGGTAAACTCAAGTTTCATGATCAGGAATGTATTTAAATATAGAGCTTTATGAAATTTATTTGAGTGGAACTCCATGTCTTCCTGCTTAGTAACGCAGACATCTTGACCAATTTCTTGACCAATTAGCCTATCAATGTAAAAATGTTTAAGCTTGAGATTAAATTTGGGATAATGATTAAGACAATGTAAAGTAATTAGAAACAGCTCTTTGAGTCAACCTGGGATTATAGGAAGGGCCTCAGCATATGTGTAAAGCTGGAAAGCAGATTTCAGGTTGTTACAAACAAAACCATTATCAATTTAAGAAAGTCTTTGTGGTTCAGACGTGTTTAAAGTATTTGTCAGGGACTTAATGCTTGGAATATAATTTGAAATAGGCCTAAGGCCCCCAAAATAATAGTTCTGCTTCCGGTTACCCTACCTACCCTATTTTGATAGCTCCTACCCTAATTTTTTTTGAAAAATGAGGAAAACCCAAATCATCAATTATTACCTGTTACCCATGACTACACGTGACACCTCCATAATATCATACACACACAAAATTGCCAAAGATTTTCCCCTACATGTACCTACAGGACTACTCTATTTTCAAATGCCATGTAATCAGAAGCAGAAGTATTTTGTTTTCCTTTTTTTGGCCTAAGCAGTTTTTGGAAATGTTATCCACCCACCCCCACATAGACTGTCTGTCATGTCTGGTGTTTTAAAACATTATACCCAGACAGTGAACTTCTAGTGCCAACATTTCCCTAGAGAAAAAAGTCACTTGTGCTGACCCACCTGGGTGCATTTTACAGAGAAAGACTTATAATCAAAGAGTCAATCACATCGTAGGCCGCACCACGAAGTAACATATGTGTGCACGAAGTCCATACATGATGCGTCGTGGTGCACCTGACGGCATCTCAGAAAATCCCAAGTGAACATTTCAAAACATCTTTTGTTAAGCTTTTTTTTGTACCAGCTTGTGATACTCTTCCAGCAATGTTTCCAGGAACTTCATAATACTTTCTTTTTGTGTGGGTGTGTGTGTGGGCAGACACTGGTACAAGGGTAATTTAGGGATCATTCACATTTTATGTGCGACATTTTTTTTATCTGAGTTCACATCCTGTTTCATTGAACAACTTCAATGTTTTCTCAAATTGGGTTTCTCCTCAGTCGTCCAATCCCGCATGTTATTATACCGCGCGCTTCATGTAACCCCGGGACGGTATGCGGTAGTAAATGCCCGCGGGACAGTGCAGTACACGGCGGCGCAGGCGAACTAAACCGAGCCAATTAACGACTTGATTTCAAGTCCAGATGCCCCCTAGCGTGGCGCAGCCCCTAACGTGGTGCACTTTTTTTCGTCTCTAGTGCCTAGAACAAAAGTTTTACTTCAAATTTCACAGTCAGTGAAATTTCAAAAAGCTCTATAAATACATTCCTGATCATGAAACTTCAGTTTACCTACTCGTTACAAACTTATAAGAGAGAAATTTTACTTTGATGTGATTTTGCGATTTCATTTTGAAGAGCGCAATGAACTCTTTAAAATGCTCCCAAAATAAGAAAAATAGTTTTGTGACAATAGTGTTGTTGGATGTTAGTGGAGGTGATCAATTTAATTTGGCAGCTTAACAAAAGATACTTTGAAATGTTCACTTGGGATTTTCTGAGATTTGTTAGGTTAGTGCGCCACATTAGGGAACACTCGGCATATTTTTCCGTCCAATTTCTGAACACCACTTTTTTTTTCAAATTTGGACTAAATATTACGACACTGAAATCGCTCACAGAGATTCAACAGCAAGCATTTACAGTAAAAGTACCAGTATTTAACTGAATGAATTTGAAGCTTTTCAACAAGAGGTTGGGCAACGCTGCATGAGGAAAGTCGGAGATAATATCGAAATGCGCTACGTTATAGGATTCCACTGTTCTGGTTTGCACGCCTACATGTATGGCGCCAAGAACTTATCCCCAACTCTCCCTTTGTAACCACTGATGGGGGTACATGTACTTGTGCTTCAAGTCTGTAGAGAGGCTGTTGAGTGTTTTTATCGGAGGGAGGAGGGTGGTGGGAGGGGGAGGGGGTGTTCAGACTTACCATCATGAGCCAGTCAAGAGGAAGTAATCGGGCCACGTTGGTGGCACGGCAGAACAGCAGCCCAACGCAGGACAGCAGGGATAGCACCGACGTGAAGACAAACACCCGGAACTTCCAGGAAGCTGGGAGGGAGAGATAATCGTTGCCTTGGTAACTGATGCTCGTCGCACATATAAGGGCAGTCAGTGTGATTACCTGGGGTGAAGTAATGAAGGGATGCGGGAGAAAGGTTGTGATATCGTTTGATCTGGCTATTCATGAAAATAAAATAGGATATTTGTCTTATTAAACTCACTGTGTGTGAGCTATAGTGCTAGGGGAAATTGCACATGACAAAATATTTCATGTCCAGTGTGGTTTAGAATATTCACAACCTATCGTCACAAGATAGGACTGCTCATTTTTGAAAAAAGTAGTATTTGATTACTACATTGTAGGAACTACGTTTTCAGATATTCAACAACATGTATGTGCTGCGCCGGTTAAAAGTTGAACACACAGCACACCAGCCGGAAGGGTTAACAAAAAATGGCTGAATTTGAGTCAATTTCTGTCACTGCCAGGCCGAGGACAGGCGCCCCCGCCACAGCCCCTGGATCTGCCACTGCAAATCATTTGCATATTTTGGTATATCAGGGACAGCCCTCCCACATGACGGATAACAAGATGGCGGGTACCGGTTTCATTGAACAATTTCTACCAACAATGGTGGCAATGTATTTATTGTAGGGCTAGTTCAAGTTCAGAATATTTTCATCCCATTATGACACACATGTACATGAAAACAATATGGTTCATAAGTAAGATTGAGTATCTTTTTTTAGTATCTTTTTAGTATCTCCACCATGCTTTGCATGGTGGAGATACTAAATAATGAAAGGTGTGCAGAAACACCCTTTAAGATAATGGTTCTATAAAGAACCAGAGGTATAAACTGACGTGCGGTCAGTATGCTCTGACCGTCTTCAGGAGAGACGGTAGGAGCATACTGACCGGAACGTCGAGTTTAGACCTCTGGTTCTTTTCAGAGCCATTCTCTTAATTGAGAAATTATTCGCACATGGTGTTTCCGCAACCCTTTCATTATTTAATATGGTTCATACCAAATAGAGAAAAACCATTAAGCCTCCCAGATGTTGGTATGCTGCAGCCAAGCCCATAAATAAATATTACCCGGCTATACTCAATGTATGCAAATGGTAAAGAAATCCATTTTATGTCATCTTCAGCTCAGTCACGAAAAGGAAACTGTGCTCCTTTGAGCTCCGTGCAAAAGTACCCTCAAAGGTAATAAATGGAGAGTCGGGAGACCACTAGAAGAGACATTGAAACACATTGCCAATAACGCCCAACGTTCACGTGAAAGCGCAACATGTGGCTTTCTGCACATTCAGACGAAGTTTGGTCCTGCTTTCTTTGTGCTATACGCGTGCAAGCCAGTTTGTTCATGTACATAGTAGTGTAGTGTCCCACCCACTGGACTCTCAAATCTGGTAAAAATAACAAGTTTATTCTTTTGTTTACACACGAAACTATAATGTCAATTGGTCTCTTAATACAACACATCAACAATCATTAATGAGATTGAGAAAAGGAAAAATCACAAAACTATTGGCTGAGTGTTTGAGGGTCGCCAAGGGCCCCATTGCAAAGGCATCCTTAACCCTCCTGCTATTTAAACAGTCACAGACAGTCAAAACTCACTTCCTCTTCCCCTGCTATACTTTTAGCAAAGGCTAGTCACCAGCAGTCAGATCATATGTACAGCAAGCACTGTGACTAGTCAAACTGGGTCAACAGACAAAGCAGGCAAGTTGTGGTCACGGCTGTTTTACCACTCACCCTTGCGCAGCTGTATCATGTTACTTATGTAGGCTGGGAATTCTTAACTGTTGAAAACAGTCATTTATTTGATTCTGACTGAAAGGACTACTTGGCATAGAATGTATGTTTGCATAGACTGGTTAAAATACCCATTTCTTCAGTTTTATATAAACTCTTATAAGGAAAAAAAAACCCAACATACTCATAAATCCACAGGAACTCCAGATTTCAAAACGGATTCTTTAAAAATCCTGACAGAAAAAAAATCCAGACAAAAAATCTTGAAATCGGGAAAAATCCAGACACAAAAATCCTGAAATCAGAAAAAAATCCTGACAAATCTCACCTTTACAACAACGAAGCAATTAACAAGTAAATGTCTAGAATGAAATGTATAACAAAGTGCGCTGCACAATGTACCTCGTCAACCTCGTCCTATCAGCCCTCCAGTACACCTGCCCATTCCCCTGAGGAGCAGCATTAATTGTCCAAGTCTCCACCACAGGAGAACTGCACCGGGGACATCCAATGCATGAGATGTCCATATACATATTCCATCACGCAACTCTGGCTTGGATGACTCCCAATGGAAGCCTCCAAGCTGACAAGTTGCCAGGATAAGCTGTCACAAACGGCTCTCCTAGAGCTGCTGAATTCATGCAACTTTGTCCCGTGTGGGGAATGAAGAGGGAGTAAAATACTGAAGAGGAGACAAGGTCGACATAAAGTCGTGCTGCAATAGTCTGAAGATTGTTTATCTCAACTTGGAGGCAACTACGACCAAGTCACTAGTCACAGAAACAATAAAAACTTTACTTTATACATGTTGTAATTTTTATTTACATGTAGTAATGTCCTGGTCCTTGAGAAGATAAATCTAAATGGTGGGTGAAAGGTCCAGCATAACAACTGATGCATAAAAGCTGGTCCTGGTATGTATTTTTAATATGAGAAAGCACATTGATTTTATGACAACATATTAAAAGCAAATTATCATTCTGTGCACAAACACATTGGCATGGAACCCCCTCCACCCATTCGTACACATTGTGTATGCAATGTAAACAACAACAACCCTCATGCATAAGTACTTTATGGACTGCCCCTAAAAGGATTTTTCAAATTCAAGGCATTGAGAAAAGCAAGAAAATAGGCCTTCAAAGTAGGCACTTTAGGTGAAAATTTGTTGTTGCTCTTTTGTTTTTAAAATGTTTACAGGATGAAAGGGTAGGTCAATGGCATTAAAAACCTTTTTAATTTTTTGAAATGGCACCTTCCGTTACGGAGATACGGGCGTTTTTGTTTCACTTTTTGTCAATGGCAAAGGAGTCCCATGTCAAAGGTCAATCTTTTTATTTTCTTTGTTTTAAGGGTGGCACCGTTGAATTCACATGAAAAAGCACTTATTGGCTTATAACTTTAAATATATTTATTGCATGTACATGAAACTTTCAGAATATAATTTACATATGCCAAGCTGTCTTTTCGGCACATAAAATCAAAAGAATTAATTAGTCCTGCATCTTATTTGCATATTAATTAATTAAAATTAGGAAACTTGTGCGCTGTTAACAAGATATACGAGGTACACATTATTAAATATTCCCATAATGTTAAAGAAAAAGTGCCCTACTTGTTCTCATGTTCAAAAAGTCACAACCTTAATAATTAATTGCCTCTAATTAGAAAATGTAATCAATCTGATGCGAATTAAAGCACAGCCAAAGCTACGCAGTACGCAGGCCTGCATGACTGTGTACGAACACTTAAAACTTCGAATGGGAGATATTGGCCCCCTACTGCCTTTTTGTTTGTCAAATGTAACACAACCGAGCATGTAATTTGAATGTAATTATATCAACGAGTTATTAATTAATGATAATTAACCTTAAGACTTGGAATGGAGGAATAGAACTTATGAAAGTTGCAGTTTACGTATATACCAAAAACTACCCCCCCCAACAAAAAAAAACCACTACCCATATTCAAGTAGGAATGACATGTACATGATCATGATGAATTTAATAGCGGAATATAGCCTTCTGTTTTATGATTTTTGGATAATAAATACGCGAAGAAATATTTGGGGCGAACTGACATTGGGGCAACATGGCTGTTACTATAACGGCAATGAATATGGGGCGAAGTGGTTGAGAGTCCATTTTGGGGGCGAAGTAGATGACTGGAATGGTCGCATCACAAACGGTGAAAAACACAGTCACTTTACATCTTTGTTTTTAATTTACACTAAAATATAAGCTAGTGCCCTTTTCACTATCCCCGGTGAACATTTTCACTGAAATAAAGCTCCGCAATTGGACGCAGACACGGACGAAACGATCCAAGCATTAAAGCAACACTTGTCCCACGGCACGGGGCCACGGCACATTGCATGCCACACGTGGCCCAGTGACGGGCCGACCAACGCAGCGCATCCAGGCAGGCCTGCAGTGGAAAGCCACGGTGCGCCGTGTGCACGCACGCCGTACACACAAACTACGTGCGTACAGGCAACTCTCCAAAGGTGCTATCATTTTCGTTTCCCTTTCCGTTGACTTTTTTCAAATCGTAGATCGTTGTCATCTATATCAATATAAAGCTTGAATATCAATGTTTTACACACACCTTGTTCCCTGGTAAATAACATGAATTTTCATCTTGAAAAACGATGCTGAAATTTTCAAAACTTCGTATCTCCACTCTTTGTGAACCGATCGACCTAGAACACACACCATGTGAAAGCACGTCTTCGGATCTATTCGGAAAAGCTCACGATGAAGCTCTCCAGCCAATCAGAACGCCCGGTTTCCCTCCGGAAAATTTCACCCCGAAACCGAGTGCATACGAAGTGCCGCGAAAAGCGGTGCCGCGTCATGACCTTCAAGATCGGCACGAGAAGGTGATCGCGAAGTATGGGCACCGCGTTACTTCTGTCGCCATAAAACCAGATCAACAAAGAATTTGACAATGAATTTCGGTGGAAGTACACATGAAATACTCAGAATGAATGTCTCCAAATTTGAAAACGATCGGTTGAGCACTTTTTTTGTTATGAACTTTCAAAGTTCATCAGGACATTTGAGCCTGTGTGCTTGGTTCCGCGTGTGCGTGTGTTGAGGTTTCGTACTCCTGTAATTCGACACCCCACTGAAGTGCCTATTCAAAGTAGCAACCTGACCCCAGCAATCCGTCATGATTGCACAGTAGCTGGTTTGTGTAGCAAACACAGAGAGATGTATTACATTTTGATACTTTGTATATTTTTCTGTTATACTCTGTATTAAAACCAAGTGTAGACTACATAATATGAACCTGCTGTTAACCTTGGAGTCCTGCACAAAAGACCAACAGTCATGCTGCATGCTGTGACTAGCATTCAGCAATACGTGTCCTCAATCAAGGTGACAGCCTAATAGTGACCTGACCAGGACAACCCAAGCCAAACCAGCTGTAAATCAGACAGGCCTGTCAGTCAGTTCCATATATCTCTGTCCAGACTGGGCCATAAACCTACATCAGGCCAGACTCCCCACAACTTCAGCCAACACACTGCCAGGTCTACATTACACAAGTTACATAACTGGGGCAGGGCCAAGAACAGCCAGCTGTGCACATTCCAACAAAGTGAAGCCACCTGCTAATGGGGCTTCTTAACACCGCCACAAAAAAAACCCACCCTACCAAGCCTTGGTTAATGCCCCAGCTGGACTGCACAAAGTAATTGGGGGGAAATCAACATGCTCCACTGCACTTGGGATTTCATATGCCCAATTTACAGCGAGGTTTTGACTGCGGGAGATTTGGGTCATTTTTCTCACAGTGGGCAGGTGATGTGGTTATTTGGGTTGTGTCTGGGTTTGGCTGGAGTAGTATATAAGGCGAAAGAGCTCTAAATTGTTGTGTTTTCCTTGTTTACTTAAAGGGCAATGGAAAAAAAACCTCTCCAAGCCTCTCTTCAATTAAACAGGTTTAGTAGAATCAAAGTTGGAATGTGTGAATGAAATAGAGTCATCAATTGAGGTCACTCGTGATTTTTTGTACACAAAACAGCACATAAATATACATGATTTGAGAATAAGGGCAGGGGAGGGAGTGAGTGACATAGATACGGAGGTGCAATTTCACATAATTTTTTTAAGGAATCCTTGTAGCCTGGTTTTAATTTTGAAAATTCCTATTTTCAAAACCTTTCCTTTCCATTTTCTGAGAAGTTACTAAGTAATGTGTAAATGACGTTCAAGAATAAGTTACATTGATTTCAATTTTCATTCAGACTTTGGAAAACGATCAACAAGTGTTTCTACAGAAAGTGAACAAAGGGCTACAGGCTAGGGGGGGGGGGGGGGGCCTTACTCTTCTTTGTTTTCACAAAAATCCAGTCCCAGGTTGGTAAACAAAACGACCCCTACACCCTCTGCTCTGTTTCCTCCCCCTTTTTGTCTCAAACGTCAAAAAGGCTTCAGCTTCAAAATGCAGATTTCCGCAATTTACACTGCAAAAACAAACTGGCTGAATTGTATGATGGTAATAGGTTCAAAGAGCCAGTACGCAGCTACACACCTACCCCAAGGTCCACTGTGCATTGTAAAGTGCAAAGGACAAAATCAATGTGATGGAGGGTTCACACATATGGCTTGTAGGGTTGTCAGACTCAGGGATTTACAAGGGTGATGAAAGCTACGGAGAACATGCCTGTGACCCTTAGATTGGGCCTGGAATGTACCCTGTCTGGTCCAAGGAACCAGGCTGGATGTCAAGGATTTCGCAGTGGCATTTTGTAGAGACCTGGCCAAAAAGTGTGTATATAGTTGGGCTGAGGTTATAATAAAGAATACTGTTAATATTCTAATGTGTCAAGAGTGAAGGAAAAAAAACCTCCAATTTGTAAGGGAATTTAAGATTTTTTTTAAAGTAATGTGTAAACAATCCACTGTCCATATGGAAGGGGTGGCTCTAACCCTAACCAATCGCCTGGAAATCGTCCTTGGGTATCAAATAATCAGAAATTATATACACTGTATGCGTGGACAATTCAATGTAATGTGACAGCAGTATATGGAACATACATTTAGTTTCAAATGAAACACCAATGGGAAGGTCAAATCATAAATATCAAGAAACAATCATTTAGGCTGTATTACTTCTACTGTTGCATGATGCATCAAAAGTGACATAATAATTGGATCAGACGATTCAAAACCTTGTAGACACAATAACATTTAATATAACAATAATGTTCGAAGCTGCATTCACATATGGGCCATGTAAAGCTCAGTGAGTGGAATGGCCCCATTCGTCACTCTAATTCGTGGATCATGCAGGTAGCTCAAACCCTTTGTCTAACTATACATTTCACTCACAGCACTACACATTTTACGACTTCACAACAATATTCTTCTAGCATTTAAGAACTAATATCGCCGCGCATTTTCAGACGGGCATAACCAAACTAAACAAAGACTGACATGTTTGTGTATTCTGCCCTAGTAGCGGGATTTCTAGGAATTTGCCAGGTATGGTGGAAGTGAAACATCCGCACAATCCCAGACTTTGACGGAGTGGAATGTGCATGCTGAATGCAGTATTAAAGCTATAGTCCATCATTTGCAGCCATCAGAAAAGTAACTGGCGTAATTATTGTTGAAAAACATACTTGGTTGAAAGATAGTAAGTGGACTAAACTCCCTGTGAAATTATTCTTTCTGGCAAGCTGTCATTTTGAAGTAATCAACGAAAGAAGGCCTTTCCAACGGTGCGTCTTAAGACGCACCGTAGGGAAATTTTAATTAGTAGTTCGTTTTGTTATGCACACGCGCGCGCGGCTGCTATGATTCGTCGGATCAGTGCGCGACATCGCGTATAGCTGCAATCGGCTCAGTGAGAACGCTGAGAACGCGTCTCGGACGCTGAATTCAAAACATGATTCAGCACCTTTTGATTTGAAATTGAGATCCTAGAAAGCTGTTTTTCTCGGAATATACAGCTGAAGCTGAGCTGAAACTTCATCAGGTTAGTTGTTCAGTATCCTTCATTAGATTTTGACCACTTTTGTTGCTTCAAACAAACAAAATTCACAAATTACAAATGATGGACTATATCTTTAAGCCTAAATGGCGAGCTACATGTACGCTAAAACATGTAGTTCTTCTCGCTGCTCCATGCTTACACTTCATTGTGATTAGCCGACTGCTTGATCTACATGATATCCAAAGACACTCGACCAGCACTGATGGGATAAAATGAGTAGAAAATAGACCCAGGAAGCACACTCTAACTTAAATAAACAGACTGTACAAGTTCAGTGAGGAAAATACTAATCTACATTTAAGACTTATGATTTTGTCTTGCCCACTGTTTAAAAAAAGTACAATATCATGATAGCTTCTCCATCAGATTTGTTGTCATGTGGTCATGAATCAGTTCGATTAATATATATTTTGCAGAAAACAGAAAACTTAAAACATCAAAGGAAAACAAATCTGCCAAATCGCAATTGTGTAAATACTTTCCGTATTTACCTTTTAGAGGTAAAAATATGCCTTGTAGGCCCTACATTTGTTACAAAGGGTCACGATATCATCTACTTTCTCTACTAGATTTACTGTGGTCCCGAATAACTACACGTGCAAGAAAAAAATACTTTACACACATAAAAAAAACTGCCATTTCATTTAAAGAAAGGCACTGCGAATTCAGAATCACATACTTCTTGGTCTTTGTTTCTGTTTCTCAGGGGATGCCTAGATACCCTACATGAAACATGTGCCTTGAGATTCTGTGTGAAAGTACATGTACATGCAGTTAATTAACCCTAACGTACCTGAATCCATCAAAATCCACACCCCTGTTTCGGGGGATTTCGGCGGATTCAGGATACCTCCATATTGCTGGATTCAGGATTGTAAGCCTAGTGGGGCTGCAGGATTTTGATAGATTCAGGATACCTCCATATTGAGCTGTTGGGGGACTTTGGCGGATTCAGGATCTCGGCGGATTCAGGATCTCAACAGATTTACTCCCGCCTAACTGGTGGATTCTGATGGACTCACTGGCCACCAACACTTTTTTGCATGGCAAAATTGATGGATTTTGGCAGATTCAGGATACTTTCTAGTAAAAGAGCCCAAGGGGTTAGGGTTAAAGGACGCCTATATTCCCAAGTCAGTACAGCTTCCAGTGCATAACACAGCTTGAGGGTGTTCATATCAGGCTAGAGAACTACCATTACCATCAATTGGATTGGGTTCATTCCTTCGGCTATAATTCTCATTTTCTTCACAACGTGTAAGGTTCCCAAATAAACACCAAACAAACTGTTATCTCACAAACATGTACAAAGAAGCACAGGTACGCACATGTAAAGCATAGATACATGTGTATCCATTCCATATGTAAACCAACATGAGGCCCGGTGGGAATAAACGTAAAACACCAAAAAAAAAACACCAGGATTCCGCACATGTTTGGGTCCAGCAAACAAACCCTGGATGCTGCGTTTTGCCTGCCAGACAGTGTACCATACTTTAAATATTTTTCCACAGATGTTTTGTTTACAAATAAATATCCTTCTTAAGCAAAACTACACAGCAGGGGGGCCTGGGTGATACCATGATCACAATAACTATTTATGTTCCCATACCATACACCTACAACGCACATGTATGTACATGTATATGTATATGGGACACTTAACGTTACTGCAGTGTTATTATAGGCATATTATACACGTGTTATGTCTGGTGCTTTGTTCTAAACGGTCCCAAGTATACACCTGCAACTGATGCATAATGTGCACATATACAGGGTATCCCAAAAAAATTGTGCAAGCAAGATATCCTTTAATTTCTCAAAAACTACTTGATATGAGTATTTCATCTTGATGGAGCATATTAATTATACTCTTGTGCATAATAGTGAAAATGCCATGGAAACAATCTGTTCTTGCAAACCAGAGAACTACATGTAAGCTAATATTGTAAAAGGCTATTGGCTTTTCACCCATTCCAATGGGATTTACACAGTTAGTGATATCAGTGCATCAGATGTAAATTAAGTTGAAGGGAATGTACATTGTACAACATTTGCTTTTGCTACAATTTCCAGAAATACATGAATTTGGAGGATTCGCATGTTTTAGCAAATATTGTTAAACTGACTTGTTTCATGTTTTGGGGCTTGTAGATGCTGAAAAAAAAACCCCAAAACACCAATCATGTTCTTGTAGTCTGGTTCTCTGAACCCACTTATGATGAAACAGAGCAATTCACAGACTTTGGGGAATTGTAAGGTCAGGGAATCAGTCCAGCAGGCTTGTACCCCTTCACAGGTGTGTAATTAATTGCAAAGAAATGCGGAATAACTAAATATGAAAACTTAAGAACAGTTTTTGAAAACAAGTCAGGTGTGTTTACAAACACAAATGCCCCGCAACCGTGACTGTTCCCATGACATAACACCACTCTTTTAAACTTCAACTTACACGTACCGTACCCGAAGTTGGTCACATGGAACGTTCATTGACAGCATTAGTGTCTTCTGTAGGTTTTATATGAATTAATCCCTAATCCCTATGATGTCAGAATAAATATAAGATTTTTATTGTTTTAGCCACTGTGACCTTGACCCTAGACATTTCGACCCCCAATGCGATAGGCCTATTTGGATTACCAAGAACGATCCACAAACCAAATTTGAAGTTCACATGTGAAGAATTTCTCAAGTTATCGCGCTGACAAAATTTCTTTTGTTTTAGTCACTGTGACCTTGACCCTTGACCTTTCAGCCCCAAATGCAACAGGATTGTTAGGATTACCAAGAACAATACACAAACCAAATTTGAAGTTCATATGTAAAGTATTTCTCAAGTTATCGCGCTGACAAAAATTCTTTTGTTTTAGTCACTGTGACCTTGACCCTTGACCTTTCAGCCCCAAATGCAGAAGGGTTGTTAGGATTACCAAGAACAATACACAAACCAAATTTAAAGTTCATATGTAAAGTATTTCTCAAGTTATCGCGCTGACAAAATTTCTTTTGTTTTAGTCACTGTGACCTTGACCCTTGACCTTTCGGCCCCAAATGCAAAAGGATTGTTAGGATTACCAAGAACAATACACAAACCAAATTTAAAGTTCATATGTTAAGTATTTCTCAAGTTATCGCACTGACAAGATTTGTCCGGACACACACACACACGCACCCACCCACCCACCCACCCACACACACACCCACACACCCACCCACGGAAGGACAAGGCGGAAACAGTATGCCCCTTCGGCTTCGCCGCGGGGCATAAAAAGCCAGTTTTCTCCAATTAACGCTGGTCGGCCTACATGTATTTGATCATTTCGTTTTTTGATGTTTACAAATGTTGTATTGTCCCTTTAACTGTGTAAATCCCATCCCATTGAAATAAATGAAAAACCCATAGCCTTTATCTGTTAGATCTCTGGTTTTCATGAACCGATTTCCATGGCATTACTGAATATACACAAGAGTATATGCTCCATCGAGATAAAATATTCATGTTAAGTAGTTTTTGAGAAATTAAAGGATATCTGCTTGCACAACTTTTGGGGGGACACCCTGTACATGCCAACTCTAATATTGCAGTTTCAACTTTCATTTTCATTTTAAAGGAAAATTTGTATTCATGTTCTCTTCATGGATACCAAAAAATTTGCAACAGCTTGTTACGAAAATCTGTTTTGAACATAGGCTTGGGACGGTATTGCATTTACTGTACTATACCGCGGTATCCAGTGACAAAAAAAACGCGGTATTCACTAAAACCGCGGTATTATGTTAAGTGGGGTATTAGTTACGTCATTATCAGAAGAAAAAATAACTAACCACCAGACACCACGTGCCGAGTTGATAAGCCGCCGGCGCAGCATAAATCACGCAAATGCTTCACGCCGCAAATCTCCTACACTATAAGTGTCTTGGTTTCAAACTTTCATTATCAGTCCATTTGTTTGTAAAAACAACATATCATTGTAACAGATTATTAAACACGACAAGCTTACTTTTTGTGGTATTGCATTTTTCGAATTTGTAAGTCATTGACTTGACAAGGTCCACTAAAAAATAATGCAGATCGTCGACCGATGCCAGAGGCCGACCACGCAACGATCCCCGGCCCCGAATCCTAGCGAACAAATGCTTTTCAGTTGGTATCCATTGTGAGTGACTCAAAAGGCTCATGCAATTTATGCCGGTCACCAGCGACTCCTTGCGTGCTTCGCCGGTGTCATGTGAAAATCGGACTCCTACAAAAAAATCGTACTCCTTCTCACGTGATCGGTCCGTGATTGATAATAGTAAACATCACAATATTACGCATGCGCAATTGTGGACGCTGTAATATGAAGTTGTCGGTGCCACGACCTTCATAATGAACGGACCAATCAGTCCAAAACGTGAATGGAAAATGTTTCGAGCGCCGTTTTAGAAGGCCAATCAGCTTGATCCACACAGTGCGTGGGAAAAAGCACGTGCAATTGTGCTTGTGGGCCCAGCAGGACGGGCGTAGCTTTACGTGTGGTCGTGCGGGCATTACGGGGGGTTTTCCCACGGTGAGAAATCATGGTTCTTGTATTTACGCTTTCTTTTGGAGTATTTTCTTTTCTGGATTTTTATCTGGACGACTCGGCATATTCAGGCGAGTCCCTTCCCTTTGAACGTCGGTACCGATGAATAACTAACAGACCAATCGAACCGAAACATGAATGAATAAAAATTGTTCCGAGCGTGGATTTAGATGGCCAATCAGATTCTTTTAAAAGGGTGTTTGACCATTTTTCATCTCACCATGTCTCGGTAAAACCTTCCAAAAAAGGCGAGTGCGGACACGGCTTTAGATCGATAAATGCAGTGGGTGGGGAAAAGCATGTGTTCCGACTCTCTGTGCGGAACCAGTGTGGGACCACGTGTATGCGTATCATGCACTGCCATGTACATGTACGGCCACGCACATGACGCACGTAAACACTCAAGTGTACGCTTCCAGATCGTACAAAAGTTTTTACCCACGTTAAGAAATCATTCGTTGGAAAAAAAAAATTCTTAATTTTCCCGGACGGTTCACACCGCTGCCTCGTATATTCAGGCGAGTCCAGATTTTTGTTTTCCTTTTGCGCGTCGGTGCGGACACTGCTTGATTGTACATTTATTCCCAAGGCCCATGATAAGACATCATGATGGCTTTGATATTGCGCTTTCCTTGAAATATTTGTTTCTCATTTTCCCCGGATCGGACGGCTCAGCATCGCATGTTAATCCAGGCGTCCCTTCCCTTTGCACGTGCATCTCGCACGCAGTATAGCACTAGACTGAAGCCTGCAAGTTTTGGCGGTCACATAACCAAGATTGACACGTTTTTTTTTCTTGTTGCTGATATTCTTGGGAACTATGTTGTGGCAAAAATTACGCATGATGATGTAAGATTTCTCTGAAATAACCACGGAGAAACAATTAAGACGACCAGTTTTTGTTACGACCGTCAAAACATTCCCATGTACGTGTAAAACATTGTTTGAACTTTCAGCGGAGACACTTTACACACAAAGAAAACCGCAAACACGGCGGCGTTAGCAGAACTTCAAAGGCCTTTGTGGTATTGCAGCTGCCGAAGTATCAGGTTTTCTAGTCGAGCTTGACAATTGTGTTCAATCTGTCAACGGTAATTGACAATGCAGACATGAAACTGGATGCCTGAAACCACAAAGAATGGAATCAAACATGTCAAAGAGGTTACTTGTCTTTCTGTTTGAAAGGCTTTTGCGAAGATTCTGAACACTAAGGAAGAATACCGCGGTATTGAAATTCCATACCGAGTTCACCGGTGTTTCGGTATTCATGAATCATTAGTCGGTGTTAGTCGGTTATTAAAAAAAACCTTGACTATCCGGTAATACCGAAATACCGTCCAAGTCTATTTGAACAACAGGTGTTTTGTTCTGATTTGCTTATAAAACAACCTGGGGCAACTGCCCATAACATGAGAGATAACGTTTGATAAAAGTATGAAAATAAGTATGATGTTTGATTGCTGAAAGAGGTTGTGGAATGCTCGAAGACATTTCCGTCATTTTTCGGGTATGTAGCCTAAGGCGTGATGAAATAAAAACAACTATTGTGTCTGTCATGAAATGAGTACAAAAGGTACTTTTGAGAGCCGTTTTTCGGGTCCTGTTTCGACCCGAACGTGCAATTTGTGTAAAAGTCGTCGTTGGGGGAAGCAAACAAAACATAGTAAATCGTGACGTAATAAACAGGACTCCCAATGCAGCGTAGTATAAACTCACTTCATGACAGACACAATATTCGTTTTTATTTCATCACACCTTAGGCTACATATACCCGAAAAATAACGGCAATGTCTTCGAGCATTCCACAACCTCTTTAAGGGGGCAATACACCCAACCAGAAAAAGGTTCCAACGCATACAAATGTACATGTATACCGTATGATAGCTTGTGCATGTTATGCATGCTGCAATAGTTTCAAAATGTACATGAAACATGTTACACACTGCTTAAAGTTTAAAATCTACATTTATTGAACTTTTCTGTGAGGTTTTTTTCATTACACTGACTCGGCATGATGCAAAAAAAATTATTTTATATGTTCTAGATTGTATCCGAAGGGACACGTATGTTTGGTATTTTTCTGTCATGGGTTCAGGAGTTGTGGCTAAGCATGTGAACGCAGATAGTGAAGCATTCTCAGCATTCTCATGGTAGGCCTACTGGCAACCATCCAAAACCATGACCCAGACAAACCTGAAACGTAATGATAAAATTACGTACCAGTACCTAGATACATGTATCTTACATACTTGAAATCTGTTGGCTGCCATCATGGTATTTCACACGTTTGTCGAATGCTAGTTTTACTGATTCAAATCAGTCTTTTTCCCCCACACAGCTTGTTATTTCTGCAATTTTACAATGATTGCGTAAAGGGAGGTTTGTATTTCAGGACAATCAGCACCTTTGGGGGGGGGGTGGGAAGGGGTAAATATAAAATTTAATTGTTGTTGTTTTGTCGAGGGGGACGAACTTTGGGATTCCCTACTTGGAACATTCCTAACTACATCTGATGAAAGATTTCTCAACATGAGTGGCAAAAATCCGACAAGGAATGCCCCAGGGCGTGAGATTAGGGGAAAACAAACAAATCCACTAAAATAATCAGCAGAGGGTTTGAGGGTTGCCTAGGCAACGTATGGTCTTCGATATCAGTTTGTATTTGCCTCAAAACACCTTGTGCAATACCAAATTCTTTCATTCTATATAAACTTTTATAGATATTAAAAACACATTTACAGTAAAATCTCAGTGTTTCCAGCTTTCAAACGGGATTTTTTTTGTATATCCTGAAATCAGGAATAATCCTGACAAATCGCACCCTAGCCCAAACTTTCACTCAGGTATCATAACCAGACAGCAGCAGGATTAACAAAGTGACTGCTTTGTTGGTCAGTGGTTCTTTCAAACCTGCCAACTTCAATTCATTTTTTCCAAACCTTTTTCATCAGGAATTTACTACAGACCAATCACAGTAATACTAGGACAGTGGAGGGGAAGATTTGCATGTTTTTTCCCCCCTTTGTGATAAAATTCATATAAAAATATATTAAACGAAAATGTGTGATTACATTAAAAAAAAGTTTTTTATTTTCCTCAACATTTTCTCTTTTTTTAAGGGGTATAATGGTGCTTGCCTTACTAAACTTGACTGATGACTGAGGGTGAAGCTAGACACAAAAATCATTTCGACAAAAGTGAACTTTGAAGATGTCACAAGCAAACTTCACTTACAGCACAAAACTGGACCAGACAGACATGGTAAACGGTCAATGAATGTTGGCAGTCCGGCTGCAATTTCACCCTCTGATTTGTACATGAAGGTTTTTTTTCATTAGGATTTCAGTAACCCCACACTACAGAGCTGATGAAGGGCCCAGACCATTCCGGGTCTCGCCATCCAATCGAGTCTCGCCATCCAATCGAGTCTCGCCACCCAATCGACCCATCGCTTGTTGTTGTTATTGACCTGTGTGCGGCATTCACAACATGTGCTCCCTAATGCTCCCTGATAGAGCTGTAGCTATATACACCTTGGAGGTCGCGACCCTAGTGCCACCGCCTGATGAAGCTGTGGATCTCTTGTCATGTGCTCAGAACGCGGCTTGACAAATTGAACGAGGGGCTGACCCCTGCACCTGCCCAACTGTGCCAATATTGTTAAAGGCATGCTATAGTGCCAGATATTCTATGCATGGACATACATGTACAAATACACTGCAAAACATGAAGATGCTCTGAGATTGGTGTACAGCCTGTAAAAAAAAACGAAATCCAAATGTCGGGACCACTTTTTTTTCTTGGTGAAGTTCTGCATGTAGTAATTTCAAATTCTAGGATATGAAAGCCCAATTCGTCAGCTTTCTTTTAGTACAAGAACCATTCAAATCACTCATGTGCTTTTCAAGTTACGGAGTTTTAAATGCAACCACCGTTTTAAAGTTCTGTCCACCGATCACAAAAAAGGTAAGTGTTCTTTCAGCAAAACGAAAACAATTCGCATAAGGACGAAATGTTATGAATTGGGCTTTTATATCCTAGACTTTGAAAGTGCTACATGCACAACTTCACTACAAATAGGGTCCCGACATTGTTTTTTTTTTTTTTACTCATCCTGCATAGTGCATATACACAGGCATTGTGAGGGGGAAAAGGTGTGTGGCTAACTTGTCCCCCTTCCCCCCCCCCCAAAAAAAAAGGATAAATGAAAAGGGATTAAAGAAACAGCAGAAAAAGGCCTATAAAATGAAGTGATGTATCAGTGTTAAGTTTCTGAACAGCTCTCCAATCATGAACAAATATCCAGCCCCCCCCCCCCCGATTTTCCCATTGCTGGTAAGTTCTCACAATATGATAGGTAAGTGCTTTGTCCCTTGAACAAATCCTCGAGATTGAATCTTTGATGAGGAAAGAGTAGTTAAAGCGTGTAATTTGCTAAACATAGATTTCATCCTTCTTACAATTATGAAAGAAACTTTAAAAAATTTCACTTACCGAAATCTCAAAAGTATTTTGCCCACTGTTTTCATTAAATGTGAGGCATTCTGGCAAAATGAGAATGAAGTGGGCAATGGCCGTTTTGAAGGGAAAAAAAACAAAAACAAAACGGGGTGATTTGTTATTAATTTCAGATTTATTTGTAATCTTTGACACATTTTTTAAAGAAATAAGATTGTGGAAAAGAGTTTTTAAGGAAAAGCAATTCGCATCTTTCATTTTTACGACTACAAACCACAAAATGTGAAAGGCCTTTTTCTCAGTATTTTAAGTGTTGACACATTAATGCGAACTTTAAACAGTCATAACTTGTCAACGGAAATGTCTGATTGAAGTGCCACAGTACTGAATGGAGAATTGAATTCTCTTTCCTAATACCCGCAAACCTTCATTTCGACCTCTGCCCATTTTGCCAGAAGGCCTCACAAATAAATTATGCACATGAGCTTGTTGGAATCGATTTGACGGCTTACTGGCAAGCTTGTAACAATTTTAACATAATTATGCATAGTCCATTCGTACAGCACATCCCTCAACGACAGCCTTTCATTTTGATAAATAATTGGGGAATCTCACAAATCCTCACAAGCGCCTTCCCGATGATATGACGCATATTGAAAGTGTCATTGTAAATTGTCTTTACCTTGGAAACCAACCTATGTAAAAATACCATTCCAATATTTGTCAAATATACACATTCTGCAAATGGCATATACAGTTCTCAGCATGCATGCGGCCAATATCGTGCCGGTTCATACAACATGTACATGCATATACATGTACATGTAAAACAAAATTACAGTGCTGCGCCAGATCGACTTGTATTGCACTGTATGTACATGTATGCCAATAGGACTTGTGTGCATACATGTCAACACCACACAGTATCGTTTTAAATAATATTAATATTGATTTGATATCCGTGCATGAGCCATTACTGTTAATTTACTGATTTGATTTTGTGTGACTCGCAAAATTCAATTCAATTCAATTGCATTGTATGAACATGTACATGTATGCCAATATGACCTGTGTGCATAAACACCACACAGTATTGTTTATAATACATGTAATGTACAACCGTTGTAATTGTAATGAGTTGGTTTTGCTTGACTAACGAAATGCAATTCAATGCCTTTATGATTTATTTTGAGGACCCCATGAAAGATTGAATACATCATCTTCTTTTAGCCTGATCATCAATTACAAATGTGCATCGTGACGTGAATATTGGTCAAATAGACTACAAAGGGATTCCAATTTCACAGCAGAGCCGTGCATGTAATTTGCCCTCCTCAGTCACACAGTTCGTACCATGATACCATGAACTGTTCAACATATTATGATAAACACCCAGATAAGATCTACTGCTCAAAAATGAATAGCTAGTGACATGTAGATTTGAAGGGAGCCTGCCCACGTTTTAAATTGTTTTGTCTTTTGTCCTTCCTCAGTGCACTGGGAATGGTAGGCTTTCTACATTGGTACATATTGCACAGAAATTCAAGTATAAATGTTATTCATTCTTTTGACAGTCAAGACTTTGTACAGAATACACAATGTTTGTTGGCCAGATATGATGAACTGTCTTCAGCAATTAACACAGACTTTATGAATTCTTACTTTCTTCGTGGATTTCTAGCTTCACACACAATGTTGGAATGCGTACTGATAGACTCAAGCAAACTTCACAAATTAGTGTTTATAATCACTGAAATCATGCCGATATAGATACATGAGCAGTACTAGCAATATATGATGGTATACACTAGCTGTGGATGCTACCGGTATATCATGGCATCCACAGTAGACATGCACAGCTATTCCTTAGGGTGTCCCTTTTTGACTTGTATGGTTCTCATCTCTTTTTTTTTACTATGAAATAGGGTCGGAGGAAAAATATAATCAGAAGAAAACAAAATTGCAGTTGCACCCATATAGGCCTGTAGATGGGTTAATTAAACGATGCCATGTGCATATTGTCTCTAGTTTTGTTCTTGTAATGAGTTTAGGCCAAAACAAGTAAGGTGTGTTTACAAACACAAATGCCCCGCAACCGTGACTGTTTCCATGACATAACACATACTCTTTTAACATCAACTTACATGTACCTTGGTCACATGGAACATTCATTGACAGCATTAGTGTCTTCTGTAGGTTTTAAATGAATTAATCCCTAATCCCTATGATCTCAGAATAAATACAAGATTTCTATTGTTTTAGCCACTGTGACCTTGACCCTTGACCTTTCGACCCACTTATGTGATAGGCCTATTTGGATTACCAAGAACGATCCACAAACCAAATTTGAAGTTCACTTGTAAAGTATTTCTCAAGTTATTGCGCTGACAAAATTTCTTTTGTTTTAGCCACTGTGACCTTGACCTTTTGGCCCCAAATGCAATAGGCTTCTTAGGATTGCCAAGGACGATCCACAAACCAAATTTGAAGTTCATATGTAAAGTGTATCTCAAGTTATCACGCTGACAAAATTTCTTTTGTTTTTGCCACTGTGACCTTGACCCTTGACCTTTTGGCCCCAAATGCAAAAGGCTTCTTAGGATTGCCAAGGACAATCCACAAACCAAATTTGAAGTTCATATGTAAAGTATTTCTCAAGTTATCGCGCTGACAAAATTTCTGTTGTTTTAGTCACTGTGACCTTGACCCTTGACCTTTCGGCCCAAAATGAAAAAGGCTTCTTAGGATTGTCAAGGACAATCCACACACCAAATGTGAAGTTCATATGTAAAGTATATCTCAAGTTATCACGCTGACAAAACTTCTTTTGTTTCAGCCACTGTGACCTTGGCCCTTGACCTTTTGGCCCCAAATGCAAAAGCCTTCTTAGAATTACCAAGGACAATCCACAAACCAAATTTGAAGTTCATATGTTAAGTATTTCTCAAGTTATCGCGCTGACAAGATTTGTCCGGACACACACACACACACACACACACACGCACCCACCCCCACACACACACACCCACCCACCCACTTACTTACCCACCCACCCACCCACCCACCCACCCACCCACCCACACACCCACCCACCCACATACCCACCCACCCACCCACCCACCCACGGAAGGACAAGGCGGAAACAGTATGCCCCTTCGGCTTCGCCGCGGGGCATAAAAAAGAATAGTTCTGCTTCCGGTTACCCGATCGACCCTATTTTTAGGCTGCGACCCTAAAAATTTTATCGGCAATTCAAAAAAAAAAAATTTTGTTGTCTTTTCTGTCTTTGCAAAATACCTCTCAACAACCCTTTTGCATAAAAAAATGCTTGTATTTATTTGTTTTCTTACTTACATTCGCTTTTTTTCAAAAGAAACCTCCGTTAATTTTACAAATTCGCTTCGCGATATAGCTACTTCGCAATGCGATGTCACGGCGACTATAATCGCGTGGCGACGACTGGTTCCCGCCGCGCCGCTGGCGCCAATTTAGAAGACATGATGAAAATGCGGTAACCAGTCCATAGCTATGCGACCGATAGCAAGCTAGCAGTGCAGGCCACTGTCAACTGGTCGGATTCGACATTGTAAAAATGCCAAGAAAACACCGATGGAGAAAGAACATTTTTGCAAGTTAATTTACAGAATATTATTGATCTACATGTAGCTTGTCTGTGTACGTATTTTCTGTGTTCAAGAGTTCATTTTGAGATCGCACTACTCGTATTTGGAGTGATACATGCCGCGTGTTTCCCAAAATTTTTGAACCTGAATTTTCCATTATTTTTTGAAATTATCGAACGTAAATATATTTACAATAATTAAAGGTAGTTTTTATTCACTCTTTGTTGCCATTTCGTGTATAGCTTTCGTAGTGCAATGGAAATAGTTCAGGCTAAAAACTTCGCATATAATTGAATACCCCATTAAATCTGCATAAAAAAAAATGGCAAAAAAAAAAAATTCCCGACCGACCGACCCTATTTTTGAAAGGCATGTAATCGGAAGACTATTTTTTTTTGGCCTTATCATAAATTAAAGAATGTCACTAAAAAAATAATAAATCCATATTTGGCAAGATGTAGCTGACTTACATTTTATCTGCACCATGAAGCTCACTATAACGTTTAGGCCGTAGTGGCATACATGCACCAGTAAAGGTATTACAGACACCTACATGTAACATGATGAAAGGAAACATCCTCACATCTTCTGGGATTCCACTGGTTAGCTTTACGTCCTACTTCACATGAAAATCTGGTATTCATTTTCAATAATTTTTCAAATAACACAGAGCCTGATCACCTGAATTTTTTGTTCATTATAGTTTTTTCCTCATTTTTTTTTTTTCAATGGGGTCCCAGACAGGGTCAGCAATAATTAAAAAAAAAAAAAATCTTGGGTCGGGAGCAAAAAATAGCGTCAGTCGGAGATGAGAAACCAAAGAAACACAAAGAGATTTGCTTTCAGTCTACAGCCTCCATATTATCCAACACTCGGCGTGTGTTGCTGAATTTTAAACATTGTGCCTGTGCAGAATACAAAATGAAGTCCTGACTTCAGAATCCCAAGCCGAGGTCACTGATAGCCTCGGTGAATAGCTTCAATTCACGTGTACAGGCAGTTTGCCCCTTTAAAGCCCACACAGGCACGCGTATCACTCATCATAATGTCAACACTTGCCCAGGATGATTTCTGGTGCACTTGATCCTCTTTTTGGATGGAGCCACTCAGGGTACACCAAGCCTAGACAGTTAAAGGGGAAAGGCACCTGGAGTGCATGCAAGTCAACTGGGGGGCATGTCAACAGACTTTGGGGTTGGGAAGCCTGTACGATTACATGCATTGAATATATCACTGTAAAATGGCCAACTTACGTAATTGAGTGTACTAATTAATTAAAATCAACTCATTTTGAGTCTTGTAATTTTTAACAACATATGGAACAATGTATTTATGAATGAATGAATGTGGTCATCGACTCATTTTGAGTCTTGTAATTTTCAACAATGTATGGATGTACCGGTATGAATGAATGAATGAATGTAAAACAGAGCTCTGGCTGCAGTGTTTGACTTACATTGCCTATGCCTACATAGGCTTACATCAAGAAACGTGTACATGAACAATGTCCTCATGTTTAAAAAAGAAAAAAAGAAAACAATAAAAGCCAAGTGGATATTGGCAAAAATGGCACCCCTCTGAAAGTGAAATTATACAAGTGTATACATAGCATACATTTTAATTTTAGCAATGGCCGTTGGCCAATACCGGTTTAACCCTCTAAAAATCAATTAATTAAGATATTCCTGGATTTCCGTGTTTTACTGTTGGGCATCTGCAAGGAGAAAAACACACAAGAATCTTTGCGATGATTATGTAGTGTGCGACCACAAGGGGACCTGATCTTGGACTTGCCCATAAGCAAACTCCAGTGACAGTAAATCAAACTAGGTTTTGCCCTTCACCGATGTATAAACACTGTATACTCAGTGTGTTACCTCCCGAGTGAAAGTTGGAAACTATCACTCGGGTGGGACTCAAACCCACGACCTCCTGCTTTCTAGTGCAGACGTCTTACCACTCGACCACCGAGCTAACAGGATCGGTTGGCTGTTACGAATCTGATGTACATCAGATTCGATATAGTTACCGGTATATGTTATAGTCAGATTCGATACAGGTATGAATAGTTATGCGGTACCCGCTGCTATGTACATCAGATTCGAAACAGCCAACCGATCCCGTTAGCTCGGTGGTCGAGTGGTAAGACGTCTGCACTAGAAAGCAGGAGGTCGTGGGTTCGAGTCCCACCTGAGTGATTTTTTCCCCAACTTTCACTCGGGAGGTAACACACTGAGTATACAGTGTTTATACGTCTCGGTGAAGGGCAAAACCTAGTTTGATTTACATCACCCCGACACAAAATTCCATCTTTAATATGTATAGTGACAGTGTTGATGAAGCACTCTATTCAACTCTGAAAATGAATTGGAGGGTTACAGTACACATTGTATACATGGTGTTCATAATTCATCAAGTGGAACTGCGGTGGAATTGACAATGGCAACCACATGTCCTCCTATACCTCCCGATTTCTCAACAAGGTTCAGTCTCCAAGTTTGCATCTCATTTGTGTTTAGGGTTATTTTTTTTTAACTGTTTCCGAGGGTGATGTCTCAAAGACTGATTGATTATGAGTGCAGGTGGTGACATTATATAAGCCTGCTGCTAGACCTATGACCTGTGGCCTCCCAGCATCAATTTCCTAGGGGGGAAGATCCATGTCAAAAGGGATCAGGCAACATTTCGCCATGTCAGATGAAATGGGTCGGCAAGCCTTGACCTCATTGTGAGGAGGTTAATGTCTCTCCAGGGATCCCCAGCCAGATGACAAAAATACTAACAACTGTTGGGGGAATTGTGCATGCATATGCTGAAATCGTACTTGTTTGTATTGTTCTGTACTTCATTTTTAGAATCAGTGGGTAACTTCCTTGTGCGCCTTCGCTGCCTGCAAGTGGGAGATTATATGCATGCGTACACTGATAACCCTGGCTCTTGATTAGGCCTGCATTTACACTGATAGCAATTACAGACACCAGAATTCTGTATTATACCAGAATTTGCCATATGAATAATTGGCCTGATGTACACGTACATGTAATGTACACTGTTCAGAACACGCAGAATGCACTGGGATTTTTATGACAATTCTACAGAGCCTGTAGGCATCCTTGATAAGGAAAAGAAAGTTACTTGCAAAATATTAACAGGGATTAAAATTATGCCTGCTGTTTATTAATATACATGGTGCAAAAGCCGACATACATGTATCGGGGTAGTGCAAGTTCCCAAACAGTCTCCTTGACAAAGCCATAGAAACATTGTAACTATTATACACTGTCTCATCAGCTGTACTGTTTTGGAACCTGTATCGTTTATGGATTTCAGCTCATTTCCCCCCTGTAGTTGCAAGCTGCTGCAGCTGTTATGAAACCAGCTGGGAAGCCAGTCTGAATGGCTTGGTGTCAACAAAGAAAGCGTGCCACAGCCTGCACGCATACATGCAACTTTTGGCATACAAATGTTGTACTGATACAGAAAGGTTTCACTGTTTTGCAGAGGGTGAAAATACTAGTGAGACATTGGGGACTTTTTAGGACCATGTACCGTATCTGTCCGAAAAAGAAAAAAAACACCCAGAGTTACTCAGTCAATAAATTGATTGTGTTAATTATGCTTAGCTCATTCTGTCAGACTGTTTTTGTGTCTTATTTCACTCCCTTATTAAGGGTGGGCTTTTCTGTAGGCCTGGCTTTTATTTTTAACTCTTACCTGCTACTTTGAACTGCAAAGGTTATATTAAAAACAGTGGTGGCGCCAGACTTCAAATTTCTTTGGGGGGGGGGGGGCAAGGAAATAATTGGGGAGGGAGTAAACATCTCAAGCCTATGTGTACATGGCGCACGTACCATTGTCAATGGTCTGGAAATAAGTCACTAGAACAACTTATGTAGCTGTTTTTATGAATGTATCAAACCACAGAATGGTGTATTACAAATGTACAAAGATGGTGGCAGCACACTATCTATGGCTGTATAAATGCATACCATGTGTGGATGTTTTGTCATAAGTACCATTGTTTTAATGTTTTCATTGGCCCCAAATTTATAAAACTTAACAGCGAAAAAATAAACATAATTAATCTACTTGTAGATAAAGTGTTCGGGGCAAATTGGTGCGGGGAAGGGGGTGTCAAACTTGGGGGGGGGGCAAGGACAAAACTCCAGGGGGAAAAATGCCCCCCCCCCCCATAGCGCTGCCACTGATTATAAAAAAATAATAAAACATTCCACTAAAATAAGAAATGTTATGCTTTTGACACAACATTGAAAATAAAGGCAGTTCGTCTTTATACAATCACAGTCATTGTGTAAGGACACATTCAAAAAT